>CM065926.1:26094858-26469904 GCA_033439105.1 Magallana nippona
ATTTATTTTGTCCTCTCTTTCTCACTCTCTTTCTCTTTTTTATCTCTCTCTCTCTATAATTTTTCTCTTGCTCTATCTCTTTTCTTCCTGTTTTTCTGTCTTTTTCTCTCTCTATGTCTGTCTGTCTGTCTGTCTCTCTCTCTGTCTCTCTCTCTATGGATGTCTTTCTCTCTCTCTCTCTCTCTCTCTCTCTCTCTCTCTCTCTCTCTCTCTCTCTCTCTCTCTCTCTCTCTCTCTCTCTTTATTTTACATTTTTGTTAAAAATTAAACAAATTCCTAATTTAAGCATAGACAATTAGTTTATGGTTTGATTTTTGTCCTTTATACATGCATTTCAAATATTCAATCTAGCTTTCTATTTGTTTCCCCGATCTCTCTTAATTTCTTTCTATTTTGTTCTATCTGTCTGTCAATCTATCTCTCTCACTCTTTTCTCTCTCTCTCCCTCCATTTTACATTTTTGATAAAAATTAAACAAATTCCTAATTAAAAAATATGCAACTAGTCGACGGGGGAGGGGGGTCGCTACTAAGCATGTTAATTGTTGCAACAGCAGAAAAAAAAACTTCATGTTTATTTCTAGAACATTTTATCTACCAATTAATGAAGATAAAGTTTAAAATCAATAAACGTCTAGATTTTATATTTGCCTACAAGTACCCAGATTCTAGGAAATAGACTATAACCACGAGGCAGGATTTTTACTGCGAAACTGTAAGGGTCAAATAAAACCACGTGGTCGAAATTTAAATGACAACAATATTCGCAGGGGGGAATATACATGAACTCTGATTTCTTTTTCAATTTTCATTGTTTGTTTTGTTTTATGTATGAGAACATGTTCGAAGGGAAAGATAATATAATGCATTTTCTTACAACTTTGATAGAACCAACATGATTTCTACATGTTCCCAGGAATTGAACCTGGATTTTCATAATCCATTTTTATTAAAGATTGGACCAGGAGTAACCTTTACACCAAAACAGAGTACTAATGTCCTTGACTTGTTTCACTTAAATTAATATTAAGAGTAGTAACTACAAGTAAAATTCTAGTAGCTAACTTAAATTGGTTCGTGCATTACTTTGATGTTCTTTGTTTCACTGAAAGTGTAGATACGGATACTCTTTGGCTGGATGGCTTTATAACCATTTTTCGAAAAGATAGCATGCGCGGATCCATCAAAATCCCCCCCCCCCCGGGGGGGGGGGGGGGTCTGGAGATAATTTTTTCCGCGGGGGGGGGGGGGGGGGGGGTCCGAGGTCGTTTTTCGGTAAATTTGTTTATATGAAGACTTGGTATCCGTCTAACCATGATAAAGATTAGCCTTCATTTTAGCTAGATTAGTATTGGTTTAATAAAAATAATACGTCTGCTGGTCATTCCTTTGTATTAATAATTCATATTTCATGCCAAAAATCAATGCAGTTTGCAGGGTAAAGTTATGAGATAAGCAGCTTCAATCTATGCCGTGCTTCCTCATTAGTTTTGATTATGCTCCTGTTGACGAGAGTTTAGTGTTATGTATTCAATTAACTACATTAATGTCTGCTGTCATATAGTAGACTTTCCCCATTGTAGCTTTCAACCGGAAAATTGGGTATATGGTAGTCTTTCCATAAAGAGAAAAGGAGAATGTTGGCTACATATGGTAGTTTTCTACTACTGATTATTTCATTTTCAAATGTTTTGTTTTGATTGTTATAACACTATTTATTACAGACAATTTCATAAAAAATATTTTTCCTTTATTCATTTAAAGATAAATTGATAACTTTTTCGAAGTTAACGAAGTTAACCAAGATTCAAATATCTCCTTTATATGCCAGATTAACCGGTACTTTATAGATTAGTAAATGGTATTAAATTATATTTACATTTTCCAGTGTATTTGTCTGTGATCACACTACGAATCGAATACCAAAAGATATTAATATTACTACATGGTTAGGATTGTCTATCTCTCCCAGAAAATTTGTCATTTTTCTGACCAAGTTCATAATTTTATAAAAAGCAGTAAAATATTTCAGAATGTAACTTAACACCAATAATAAACAATATGCTAAATGTATTCTGCATGTAAATGTAGAACAATTCTTGAGCCCATCATAGCTTCTAAGTTTTAAGCAAGAAACAGAACTCACAATTCTTTGCAATGTAAACAAGGCTCGTGCCATGTTTTTGTCTACATTGCTAGTAAAAGTTCTTTTTAAAGCTGATTTTTCTATCTGCTAATTTGTGTTGAACATAAAAACATTCCTAGCGTTTGTAACATTCATTTTAAGTCTAAACCTGGAATTTTCAAAATGTAAACAAGAACATGATCTGAACTTTGTTTACATAACAAAGAATTGTGAGCTCTGCATCTCGCTTATAACTCGACGACTAACATTCAAATTTTGGTTGACTATTAGAAATGCCTGACTGAAGCATTGTAAACATTAAAAACGGGGGAAACAATTTGGACCAAAATCGTGACCATGCCCCCTTAAACTACGAATCGATTTTGTAATGTATAGTCCAATACATTTCATCAATGAATATTTTGATAAATAATCGTATAATTGCTGAAAATTATAAATAAATATAAGTAATAAGGAATCATTCTTTGAATATTATGAGGTGATCAAATACGGCCGGGCGTGATCAAATTTATCATAAAGCACTGCGGGCTTTATTGGATTTGATCACCCCGACCGTACTTGTTCATCTCATAAAACTAAAAGAATGATTCCTTATTCCCTAAACGAATCCTTAAATTATTCCTGACAAACCAGGGGGATGTCCGGCCATCTTGTACATATGTGGACAACAAATGTAATATCTCTTACTTCGACTTGTTTATGCCAAAAACTGACCAAAACTGTTGTCAAAAGATAAAAAGCATTAAATAGAAGGATTTACATGTTGTTTTGTGTGCAAATTACTCACACAAGCCTTTTTTAATCATTTGAGATTTTTCAATCTTTAATATAAGCCGACAGTTGCGCAGTCCCAATATGACTGCGCAACTGTCGGTTTAGAAATATTAAAAGAGGTCATCGGTGTCCACTTTTCAACCTCTTGTTGAGGAAAAAGAAGCTACGCCCCCCCCCCCCCCCCCCAAAAAAAATTAAAAAAATAAAACCGGATAACAAAAATATGGTGCTCAAGAATAAGATTCATTTCGTGATTGGTGATCAACTAAACAGTGAGGTCAAGCAATTTGAAAACTTCGAAATATTAAAAATTATAAGACATCCAGTCATATTTTTGCTGAAAATACATTTACATGTAGATGGATAGACATACATGTTACATTTGTAGATGTTGAGGGTACATAATACAATGTGTTCATATTTGCAACTACGCTTTGTTTTGCGAGCAACTTGAATTATATTTTTGGGGGTTAGGGGTGAAGGGGATATCGATTAGTTATTGATTTTGCCATTTAACACATATTTACATTTTTCAATTCGACGCCATTAAACTATTTTTGGGATAACGATATATGATAAACTCAGTCTAAATAACATATATATTTTTTTATATTCTGCACTTTAAACTTACCTGTAGTGAATACAGTACATGTATATGATTACTCAAACAAGAAAACATATTGACGCAAGCGTCAAATGGTCCGCAAAAAATATATAATTGTTATATGAACCATCATTGGTTGTTTACATAAAAAACGCACCACAAAGAAGAAAATAACGAGTTGGTTGTATTCATTTTTATGATATTTTTTTTTATATATTTTCAATAACACGTTTTGAAGTTTAACATTTTACTATTATTATTAAGAATCAAGTTCGTTACTGTAAGCATTTCTAACGGTAATTGTATGATCATTGCCATAGTATGAAGTAATGGAGAACACATTGATTTGTACATTATTCTAATACAAAGTTCAACTAATCATTATTCTCTTGGAGGTTATGTATTTCAAACCATTTTGATTTTTTTTTTTTTTTTTTTTTTTTTTGCATTGTATTGAATTAAAACTTAATGCATTACTTTATATGATTTCAACCACATAATAAAATAGAAATGGATTATTTTAAAAGTACATTTGATCCGCTCCTTGTTTTTCTATTGTCGCTACTCGTGTAGCAGCAATAGAAAAACAGGGAAGCGGATCGAGGATCTGATTTTAATCAGATTGATGTAAGATCATGCTCATCCGGTAGAATCTGCACAATTTTAAAGGTAAAAAATAAGCCGGATAATTTTTTTTCCTAAATGGAATTATAAATCTTATCTACATTTCAGTTTATGAAGATAATCATGGTTATTTAATTGCATGAGGTTCTCAAAAGTATTAAAAATAAATCAGGTTAGCTCAAATTTTCTGGTCAATTCAAATTTTTAGTTCTTTAATTCATATTTTTGCGTAAATAATTGATATGGATGTCATTTTGTGATATTTTTCTACCACTTTTCACATGGAAATATAATAAATACACACACAAAGTCATTTTATTTGACGCAGCACATAGCATTTATATAAAATTTCATGTCATTCAGGTCTTTAGTATTTCAGGTCTTTAGTATGTCCCGTATACGGATCCCGATACATTATTTTGAAAAGAATGAAAAACTCCGAAATTTTCCGAATAGATTAGAGTTTCCTAGCACGACAGTCTATGACCTACTTTACATTTACGAGTAAAACAAAAATATGTAATATTTTTTAAAGGCATATAACATGTTTCTACATGCAAATTTACTTTTAATTCCATAAAAATAAGCATAATATTAATTCTATAAAAAAAAAACTCTCCCGCAGAAACGCAGTTACAATATCTAAATGTATATTAAATAACGGACCGCCTTCTGGCTGCCGTAATAATGATTCTTGATTGAACCAGAAGTGAAAATTCCGATTGTTGCTGTGTTTTCTCCAATTTCAAGGGGTTTTGTGGACAAATTCAAGACATCGTCTGGTCTTTAAGATCTATCGTTTTTATTCACTTGCTTATGTATCTATTTCATTTTCTTATCCATAGATTTATTTTTCTACACGTACACACTTCACACAACAAAAAAACACCATAATTAATGTATAAATAATTATACTGGTATATAGTAGAACATGTCTGGTATTAATTAATGGTGACGAAGCATGTGTGGTATTGTTATTCATTGGCCTATATATAAAGTGTTCCCCCAAAGGCCAGCAAATACCTTCAGTAGTTCAGGAAAACACTTGAATCTTGTTTTGGTTTTTTTTAAATATGCCAAAAAATTAAAGTAAGATGCTGTAGAAAACAACAATTTCCAGCGATCATAGCATCGTGAACTACAACTCATCTGCTGGCATATGTACTGTAATGCGCCAGCACGTGCACCCATGATGGTATCATGGAATAATGATATGCTAAAACAACATTGCAGTTGAGAACACTTGGTGCTCCTTTAAAATAGCTACATCGAAGGGCATCTACGACCTTGACAGTTTCTAGTCAAACGCCTAAATGATCAAGACTCGCGTCTTATATGTTGTGACGTTACAATCTTTACTACGTCATAATACCTTATCAGCTGTGTAACTGAGAGGCGTTGTTTGCTTTCAAAGAGAAATTGTGTCTTCCTTAATATTCCAACACAGGAATATTGTATTCATAGATCAACATGTTCAGTACATCGCCAAAAAAAGTCCACAGATCGTGTGAGTAGTTCTAATAATATATTAATTTTGACTTTGACATTAACCTTTGATTACATATCCGTCTCCATATGCATTTCTGTGACGGTTCGTTTTCATAACATCAATCAAATAAACTGATAAAATTCTGGTGTATATACCATATTATATATCATATATCATATTATGATACATAAAGTACAAATTGGCTTTTATAGCAATCAACATGATTGGATTCACAATCTTTGTGATGGTTGTATTCGAGACCTTTAAATGGTGGAGTGGGGATGGTAAATATAATAATTATGAATATTCATTATGCGATTGTAGGGTTAAAAATATCCAATGTCGGGGTAATAAAATTTTGCATAATTGAACTAACCATTGAATGAAGTATGAAAAGGTCATGCATATCTGAAACGGAACAGTGTTGCTTTGGTTTTGTATGTTTGTTTGCTTGTTTTTGTTTTTTTTTTATCCTTTTTCAGATGAAGCAGATACTGATAATGAGATTTCTCGGGAAATTGATGAGATGTTGGAAAACATTAAAAAATCTTTGTAAAAATGAAAATAAAAAATAAAATATATTTTTATGATATTTATGATGTTACTTTGTAGTTAATATTTGTACTATTTATACTCTGATTTAAAACAAAAATAGTATGTTAAACATTTGAAAATGTTCCGTTGTATCTTTTTACAATAAACTCTCTATAAACTCTTTCTAGATTGAAAACGATTGGAAAATTTTTATCGAAGAAAAATAAAACAGTACAATAGTTTGTGATATACATGTTACTGTGCAAGTATCCTGACGATACGAAAGGGCCCTCAGGGAGGGTCCAAAGTTTATTTTGGATTACGTGAGGGGTGTCAACTCAACATTCTGTAGGAAAATAAAGGAAACTTTCTTTCTCATTTTGAAATTCAACAAAAATACAGTTAGTGGTATTACTTTGCAAGCATCTTGATATCAAATACGTGAAAAGTTAAAACTTATCAAATTCTAATTTTAAAAACAAGATTCTACTTAAACTTTCGGTTAATATGAAGTCAAAACACATCACTGACTTCCAAGCGCAATAATTTAATTCTTGATACACAGCCTCATTATATAAAAACCCCAAAAGTATGTCGTATTTAAGTGACCAGTTTGCATATTATATTATTTTAATTTCCATACTATCCTCTTCTTTTTTCTGCAACGGTTACCAAAATGGTCGTAGAAAAGGGCTGTGTTTTACTGTGTCAATGCATAATTTATTATTACGTATAATAAACAGCTCTTCAATTTCACTGGGTATTGGATTATCAATGTGATTTTTCAATTACCCAAAACTTTCATCCCTTTCAGTGACAAAAAGAAACCAATATTGCCAAAGACTTGAACAAGAAGGAACAGCCAGAATAATAAGAAATCGAATGCTGCGCACACAGCTCTCCATGTGACCTCCTTCTGTTCGACTGATTGGCTAGTTTTATTCCCCTCACAATAAGCTTCATTGTCTCGAACACGCACATTTCCAAACGAACACATTCTCTTACAGGTGATGAAATCCACAATTTTCACTACCAATAAACAATGTCGTGGAATCGTTTTGCTCTCGTTGCTATGGACCGTCCGGAGTAAAACGGTGGTCACAGTAATCACAACAACACCAAATATGTACTGATAGATGATGTAGTAACTTAATAAGGACATATTCTCTGAGTTGGCGGGTACGTTGTCAACAAGAATTCCCGTATACACATTGAATGATAGAAGAATAGACACTGAGTATTGTAACTTCTCGCCGGCATTAGAGGGAACAATAAATACAAACACATTCAAAAATCCAATTAGAACAGTCGGTACTATGAGATTTATGATAAGAAATGTCGGTTTTCTGTTAGCTCTGATGGTGCATATCAATGATGTATTCAAAAACGTATTACTGACCGCACCATTTGTCCATTTTGAATTCGAGTTTTCCATCATACAGTAGCTTTCGGTGAACTGAATTTCTGAGGGCCAACTGGTAATTTCAAACGAACATTCTTGGGTGTCAAAGGGGAAATAAGTCATGTCTATTTCACAGTGAGATTTAAATTGGTGGTGTCCAAACATCGCTACATATCCGTCCGGATATAACGTAACTCCATATAAATTAGTAAGGTTGCCCAAATACGATTTTTGACCTATTGTATTTCTCAGCAAAACAGTTGGATTCCACACTGAAAGATCTTTTTTCTTCATGAATATTGCATAATTTGAATACTCGGATATATTCCAAAAAATCGTTTCGTCAACCCAATCGAAAACAAAAAGCATATTGACTTCTAATCTATTCTCAGTATCGTAAATTTCGAAGTCTTGAACGATGCACATGATTCTGGCTGTGGTCGGTTGGGACTGGTTCTTTGCTGGACGCACGTCTGCGTGCCTCGGATCAGCTGCCAAATCCCCGAGAAGTCTTCGCATATCTGAAAATGAGAGGTAGATGTGAAAACCCTGAACCGCTTGTATCCAAAGATACATCCACGTTCTTATCCTCCACATATCTGATCTTATCTGGACGAAGAGTGTGTTCCGTGTTTGGCCACCTGTATGACCGTGTAGAGAGCTCCAAAGATCTGGTGCCTTGGTTACTGAGCTGATAGCTGATGAGGAACTGGTCCTTATATATATTGTCGGAACGAACTCAAGTTGCTTGGCTATCAATACCTCTGCTGGTCATTTCTTAGTATCAATAATTTATTTTATGTAAAAATCAATACATTTTTGCAACGTTTCAGACATGCAATACGAAGCCTCAATGAATATGCGATGATCCTTTATTTGGTGAATGTATTAATGTTATACATACTTTAATGAACAAGCTAGATCAACAAATACACCCCTGCGAATGTTATTACGGGCCGCCAGAAGGCGGTCCGTTATTTGATATACATTTAGATATTGTCACTGCGTTTCTGCGGGATAGTTTTTTTTTTTTTTATAGAATTCATATTATGCTTATTGTTATGGAATTAAAAGTAAAAGTAGCATGTATGTTGCATGTAGAAATATGTTTTATGCCTTTAAAAAATATTACATATTTTTTGTTTTACTCATAAATGTAAAGTAGGTCATAGACTGTCGTGTTAGGCGCGTTTTTATCGAGACTATAATCTATTCGGAAAATTTCGGAGTTTTTCATTCTTTTCAAAACAATGTATCGGGATCCGTATACGGGACATACTAAAGACCTGAAATACTGAAGACCTGAATGACATGAAATTTTATATAAATGCTATGTGCTGCGTCAAATAAAATGACTTTGTGTGTGTATGTATTATATTTCCATGTGAAAAGTGGTAGAAAAATATCACAAAATGACATCCATATCAATTATTTACGCAAAAATATGAATTAAAGAACTGAAAATTTGAATTGACCTGAAAATTGGAGCTATCCCGATTTATTTTTAATTCTTTTGAGAACCTCATGCAATTTTAAAAATAACCATGATTATCTTCATAAACTGAAGTGTAGATAAGATTTATAATTCTATTTAGGAAAAAAATTATCCGGCTTATTTTTTACCTTTAAAATTGTGCAGATTCTACCGGATGAGCATGATCTTACATGTACCTTTAAAATAATCAATTTCTATTTTATTATGTGGTCCCTTGAAATCATATAAACTAATGCATTAAGTTTTAATTCGATACAATGCAAAAAAAAAATCAAAATGGTTTGAAATACATAATCTCCAAGAGAATAATGATGAGTTGAACTTTGTATTAGAATAATGTACAAATCAATGAGTTCTCCATTACTTCATACTATGGCAATGATCATACAATTACCGTTACATGTAGAAATGCTTACAGTAACGAACTCGATTCTTAATAATAATAGTAAAATGTTAAACTTCAAAACGTGTTGCTGAAAATATATTAAAATTTATCATAAAAATTAGTACAACCAACTCGTTTTCTTCTTTTTGGTGTGTTTTTTATGTAAACAACTAATGATGATTTGATCATACAACAATTATATTTTTTGCGGGCCATTTGACGCTTGCGTCAATATGTTTTCTCGTTGTAAACAAACCACGCCACTGTATAACCCCTGCCAATGTTATTGTCATTTAAATTTAGACCACGTGGTTTTATTTGACCCTTTCAGTTTCGCAGTAAAAATCTTGCCTCGTGGTTATAGTATATTTCCTTTAATCTAGGTACTTGTAGTCAAATATAAAATCAATACGTGCATTGATTTTAAACTTTATTTTCATTCATTGGTAGATAAAATGAGTTCTAGAAATAAATGTGACAATAGAGAATATAACTATTTTTTGATGTTGCAGCAATTAACATGCTTAGTAGCAATCCCCCCTAAGAATTATTTTTTGATCCGCGCCTGACCTAGTAATAGCATCAATAGTGAAACAGACTATAATACTATTTTAGGCAGAATGTTCCTTGGGAATGGCTCGATATACTGTTTTTTTACACAAAACAGACACCCATTCTTTTTTTTAAAAGGCATGGTATTGCACACCCAAGCATCAAGCATGGCTATGATTTTATCAAGCAACCCAATGTTTGTATTTTCAACAACGTGTAGAGTGGTTGAACACGAACGATAACTCTGTTCTGAATATTATCGTTTAGTTTAAATAACCGCTAGATGATAAATGAGACATAGATCTTAATTGATTTTCATGTTTTAACATATATCAAAGTAAGCTATGATACGAAAAATGACCAGTACTTACGTATTTTGAGAATATAATCCGAACACTCATACTTCCGCTCGAAATTTCACAGCAAGTGAACAAATCTCGGGAAAGGCTCGTGAACTTTCATTCGAACACCTCTGGATTTATTACATACTTAGCAACGATAAAGAAAACATTCCGAACACATTTGCAGGGGTGTGACATGTCCTTATATGAAATATCAAATGATATTTTCAAAATAAAAACAGGAAAAGCTTCTGGTTTAGACAATATTTCTAACCACGTGATCAAGCATGGTCAATCTTCTCTGTTACCTTGCCTTCACAAAATTCTTACTATTGGCCACTATCCAAAATCATGGCCCATAGGCTACATTACCCCAATCCACACATCTCCAGAGTTATAAAAGTGAAAAGTGATTTTGGCAAATTGTTTAATACATGTACATGTACAATTCTTGACACTCCATTAAATAAATTTCTCACAAAACATCCAGAATCATTAGTGAATGTCAAATAGGTTTCAACCGCAAAGCAGGATCATATGTTTATTCTTAAGACTATAATTGATAGATACTCTGTAAAACCAAGGAAAGTCGAGTGTATAGGTACATTGACTTTCGAAAAGCATCGACCCTGTTATCCATACTGGAATCTAAAATAGGAGTTGGAACACAGTAAAAGCGTGTACGCATCAAGTAAATCTTGTGTCCGACTGTGGTTTTCACATCGCAAACTTTTCACTTGCAGTTAGGAAATATGCAACCGAATAGATTTTACCTTGGTTAATCAATGGACACAAAGTACTTTCTTTTCTTAGCAAGTTCTTCAACTTTATAAACTGAAATTGAAATAGTTAGGCTCGTAGTTAATATTTTGCAAGGGGGGGGGGGGGGGGGGAGGGGGCAATTTTGCACCAAAATATTGTATTGTGTTAAATATAATAATACATGCACTTTGTTTGAACACGGGTCAATATTCCGCAGTGTCAAATTACAATCATAAAATACATAACATCATTACAAAAAGTATATGATAAAAATTTTATTAATTTTGTCAAAATATTGAAATTATTACAATAATAATCCGATTAAAACGCACAAATAACGTTATAGCATTAAAAAATGTATTTAATAAATCTGATATTATTTGGCTGGATTTTCCTGGTATCCCCACTGTGCTCAGTATCAATCCCTTTCTATAGGAATGGATATTGTTTCCTAGCTCCACATGCACTACTCCATTCCTATTTCTCTAATCGCAACGAAGTCGTAAAGACGTGTAGGCACCGTTCATCGCGTGGTCATTGACTCGGATGGGATGGGGGTGGGTGCAAGCTTTTTATAAGAATTTCGTTGCCATTCGATGATCTCTGTACCGACTTAAATATAGAGCCTGTTCATCTTGTCAGGGGTTGTAGAAGATGAAGTCTGACCGGCGTGTCCTGGAGACGACCACCGTGGTATTAGTGACGAGGTCTGGGGGTAGGTCTTGCCACGCCCTAGTGACCAGGTTAGCTGTATCTATGTTCTGGACCCAGACGTGGAGGATCTGTTTGTTCCATCTCTCCATGGTGTTTCTATTGGCTTGGTTTACCCCTTAAAATTTACAGAAAAAAATCCCATTTAGTATAAATTAACTGCATAATATCATGTTAACAGAAATCTGATGTGGTTTGTTTGTCGTGACAGTGAAAAAACAGTGAAAAAACTAACTCCCAGCCCCCCCCCCCCCCCACCCTTTCCAAAATAAAACAACCACTGACTAAATCATAATTAAGTCTTCTACATTGAGCAAAATACACCTGAGTCACCTCTCAGTTTTTTGGTCAGTAAATTTGTGGCATCCTCCTCCGTAAAGTCGCCGCGGTACTTCATGGCGCGGGTAACGGACACGCCCACTTTGGTGCCGAAAATATAACACACGTAATCCGTGATAGATCCTCCCTCCGGAAAGTAGGAGACCTCCATCTCAGTCTGGAAATTAATAAACATCAATTTTATAGTATATCTGAATTTACGCCATGAATATAGAAAGTCTTACATGGATGAGGCTACGCATTTGTTTATGCATGTATTTATTCACCAACCAAAAACACCCAGGAGACTTATACACATTGAAAACAATTATATAATCTTAAAAGAATATATAAATTTTATAGTAATGATTAATATTATATACAACAATAACTTATTTAATCATTTAATATTTATTATTTTGACGAGATATTGGCGATTCTGATTGGTCGAAAATTTTCTTTGATACCTACATTGGCATCTCTCTACTGTTCTGATTTAACACTATTTATAGAATGGGAATTTCCAAAATAAACACTGTCAACAAAATGTAAAGTTGTGACTGTTTAATTGTAAGCAAACAAAATACAACTTTATAAATATAAAAAATTAAAAGTTTAACCTTGAAAAATAAACAATACTGAGGGCATAGCGTGTTGTTGACACATTCTTCACAGTAAATAATTCATTGAAGTGCAAACTAATTGGAGTAAATTTTTTAAATGATTTCAAACTCCTAATAACAACACTCTTAAAAATGTTATTAAATTGTGTTGTTATAGCTAGTAATATTGACAATTAAAAATGGATTTTTCTTTATCTTTTTAAATAATACAACTAAATCATTTTTATCTCAAGAATTAAAATGATTTCTTTCTTCTTTAAAATAATTTTAATCAAACAAATTTCAGTTATTCAATTATCATATTTTTAAAAAAAAAAATGAACATGCATAAATAAGCATAGTAATGCAAAGTAATTCCATGTAATGCCAGCATTACACTAGATTTTATAAAAGTGATACATTAAATTACCATTACTTGTAATGCTAAATTTGTGGCATTACACATTACTTACTAGCATTACTTTAAAAATGTAATTCATTGCAATGCATTACCATTACATTTAGCATTACCCCAAGCCAAGCCAATATCAATTTTATATATATATATATATATATATATATATATATATATATATATATATATATATATATATATATATATATATATATATACACACACACACACACACACAGCCTCAACCGACACTCTCCTTACCCTCAAAAGTTCAGCGTGGAAACATCTGTGAAATGTTTCAAAAGAAAGGACCTCCGAGATCATTGAATTCCCCCCAGCATTTGGCACACTCCAGATTTTTTCTGCTCCCTCGGAAAGCGTCATAGCCTTAAAGTGTACAGATGGGTCGAAATCAATGTGAACCAAACCTCCTCTCTTGTTATTCTGTATCGAATTTTGTAAATCGAAAAAGTTGTATATTCTAACACAAAAATTATTTCCAATGTAGAGATTACAAGGGGGAGACTTCACATGAGTTTGGGTAGCTTTCCCAATATCGTTTGTCCCCGCCGATACAAATTTCACAGTCAATTTCCTTTTGTTTGACACAAGAGTTTTTTGAGGCCCGTTGGTGAGGCGCCTGGCTGGAGAAAAAACGCCGGGGATGGGGGTGTCCCCGGCGAGGCCGATGGTTGTGGTGATGACGAGAATTTTGCTGGTCGTTCATCGTCATAATTGTTAAAGTCATAATCTATAAGAATCACTCAGTGCTAATGATAATAAGTGTTATCTGCTATCCAGGGTGGGTATGATGAAATATCGGGAAATGATTCGTACGTATTATATACAGTTTACATGTGGTCATTTCTATTTTTAACTCCTCTAAATATATGAGCCAATCGGAATGCAATGCATAATTAGTCGGATGTGTATTCAATTCAATGCGTACCATATTGCACATAAATGTGTAAATTGTATAGATTCGCTTGACCACTACAGATATGAATTGTTAAAAGGGGCGTGTGGTAGAGTTTAATCCAGTATTTTATAATTCATAGACGAATCCAGAGGGGGCAAGGGAAAGGGAGAATGTGTACACCCCCCCCCTTTTTTTTAAACCGGGAATCCCCGAACTTCATGCTTCATGTATTCTTTATTCATAATAGAAATAGTGCCTACAATAAATATTTTGCTATTTATTATATTAATTAATATATATGACATTTTGCACAATGGCCATTATCTTCATATGCATCACAATTTATGCGCAAAAATATGTGTTAGCGGGATCTGCATTCTTATTAGAAGGAGTATCAAATTCTAAATCAAAGGCCAGTGTAACGAAGAATTTCGACCCGTGTTAAAAATTGACTCAGGGGAATTTTGATCATGACACCGGGTCTAAATTAAACAACAAATAAACACACATAAATGAATTAATATCTATATCTTTGATTTATCAAAAAAATTACATTTCCTTCATATTAATGATTACACGCGCATCTTCATTTTTTTTGTAAACAATCAGTCAAAAAACATGAAACCTTTTAATGATTAGGCACATATATCAAATTTATTCTCTCTCTCTCTCTCTCTCTCTCTCTCTCTCTCTCTCTCTCTCTCTCTCTCTCTCTCTCTCTTCTTCAGATAAGTTTTTCAATTTATGTCATGTATCTAAAACTTTCATGTTTTTGTCATTATAAATGTTGTACTTGTATGAAATAAATAAATTTATATAAAAAAAATTTATCAGATTAAACCTTCAAATAAGTAACTATTTAATTCATATTTAGTGAACTTTTCGCGTATAATCGCAAATTTTGTGTGATATTTATTTTTCGGAAATGATGTCTTTAATAAGAATATTGGTATACTTGGTTACAGTTTATAGTATTTAGTTCAGATATATGGATTTTACATAGCTGGATGGGTAAATACAAAATTTACAATACGTCATATTTTTTAATTTTATTTACACTCACAGAGTATAAAAAAATATCCCTACAAAACCCTCACCTTGTTTTAGTTTTGGAAACAGGAGACTTAATTAATATCATTCACACCAAACTCAGACACAGTTGCATTTTAAATTATATGTTTAGGAAAAATATTATTGAAAGCCCCAATCGCTCGTGTGGCTGATGAGGACTCATATCATTTTTTTCTTTGTATGCGGCAATTATAATCACGCCAGACGTGAATTATTAAGAAGTATCTTACATTTTACTCAATTGTCTGTCATTGATTGTCACTTCTATGGGATGAAGAATTTTAACATCTTGATATAAATAAACATATTTTCTCCTCTATTTAAAAGTTCATCAAAGATTCTGATAGATTTACTGTTATTATTACCTAAAACCATGTTTTACTCAAATAATTAACCTTTAATACATGCATTTTTATTTATTTATCCGAAATCTACAGTTCAGATCAAGCATCAAAGTCTGTTAAGTGCATTGATAAGTATCACAAGATGCACCATCCATACAAGTCTGGTCAAGACTGGGCCAGTAGTAACTTAGATATGGTCATCATGGGGCACTTGCTCCAAATCCTTTAACCTGCTCCAAAAACCTTAACCTCCTCCAACATCCGAAACCTATAGAGCAGATTTAGCATCAAAGCCTATGAGAGCAGTTTGGTGAAGATAAGACCGGTACCAGTAGTAACTTAGATATGGCTAATAAAGGGCACCTGCTCCAAAACTTTAACCCCTCTAGTATCTAAAATTGATGACTAAAAAAATGGAGGGTCCAAACTCCCCTTGTTGCTATGAAATTGATGACAACAAATTCCATTTGGTCCAATATACAGACTACAACATTAATCGGTGCGAATTCTTTATAACAAAAATTATCAATAAAAGTATCTTCTTTTTTATGTTGTCTGATTTAGGGCATGATTTTCTTTTATATACTTTTGTTTATAGTCTAAGCACACAAGAAAATATATATATTAGTCAAAACTCATGATATTCTGTCTTGTTGATTTATATTTCATAACTATGTTCCAGGTTACAAATAACTCTTTCTTCACAATGACTCAAAACTACATCAAATAGCAATGAAAATTTTAAATATCTTTTAAACTGGTACAATGACAATGTTGACACAGAAAAGCTACATGTACATATTAAAACAGAGACGTGGACTCCATTTTGAATACACGCCTTAATTGCTTGTTAATGGCATGCTGCAGGGAAGAAAATATACACTGTTTACATTACTTTATGTGCAGATAAATTAAACCAATACGTAAATTTCATTTTCAAAATACATACAAATGATCTACAATAACTATTCACATCATTCAAAGTGCTAGTTCTGTGATAAAACTTTGTTCCAGGTCAAGCTCTGCGTCTCGCCAATGTTTGCTTTGTAGATTAAACAATTATCAGTGTAAAAATGTTCTTCCATGAAAAGATGTACCAAAATTGACAACATGCAATCATATAAATACACAGCCTTAATAAACAGATACAGTATTCTGTACATGTATTCACCGTATTTCTGTAACAATCAAACATCCTATAACACCGCCAGTAATCTACACACCACACACACCCATCTATATCACAGCTGACTGTTGTTGCACACTGCCACACCCACCTCTCATACCTTGACAGCACACCAAGTATTCTTAGATATGTCACATAAGATGAAGAACTTACTTTACGTAGTCGTGAAACTTTATATTTCTTTTAGATGAGTGATAATATTTTAAGATGGATTAATGCACAAATAAAGCAGGAGAACATGTCTTTGAAGAAGACCATCTTGAACATGGCTTCAGCGTAGCATTATTTCCCAAATTCTTGTCTAGAACCAATGTCAAAGTATTAACCTTACAATGGCGCACACAATGGTATACTAGTACTTGACAGCATTTCTGATGTAAATAATATGTTTATATGTACATGTGTATGAAGTCTTAAACAGTAAGCTTACAAAGAAATTTATCTCCTGTACCATCTAACCAAACAGTGTCCAATCTAATGCAGTTTAAAATACACTATCAGCTTTCACATAGCGTGTACATTCGGTAACATTTACATTGAAAATCAAACATTAACCATTTGAAATGAAAATTCAAGCACTAATTGCTGCAATAATAAAGAAATATTAACTGCTAAAAAAAATGTTTTCAAACCACTATTATTCTGGAGAGATTCTTTGCTATGAAAAAACTTAAATATCAAATCTTTGAAAGTCAATTTTTCTATAATTTTTCTAAAACTTTCAAACAGTTTAACCTTTAAAAAAAGTTAATAACTTACATCAATGAACAAGAATATCCCATTAGACGGAGTTGTTCCCCAACTCTTAACATGTATATCATAAATGTGCATGTCTGAACAAAATGAAAAAAAAGACAATGCACGATTCTAATTTTCTGTAAACACCGTCAATAAATGTTGAATTTAGAGCAATGTCTGTACATACAATTATCCTTGTTAACAACAAAAATAAAATAACACTTAAATCATATCACTGATTTCATAAGAGGGGCTGTTGTTGAGGTTGAGGTGGATAAAATTGTCTGCCATCCATTTGTGACATTGTGTACTGAAAGTTCTGTTGGGGAGCCCCACTAGCTGGGGAGGTAACGTTTTGTGGCAATGATGGATTGTTGGATGGGGGCATTGCACTCTGGGATTGAACTGATGGATTGTAGGCATTCATGCTTGAATCTGCTGAACTGCTGAAATAAAAACAAAAATTGAGTAAACATATCTTAATTCACTGTAATTTTATGATTGCTCATAATATATTATATTTATATTTATTTCTGCATCCTGAAATTGCAAAACGGATTTCAAAAGACTTTCAAGAGAAAATACATGTATATATGTATCAATCTTACATTCTTATCAATGAATACAACCTGTTGAAGAAAAAGGCATTACAATAAAAGATCTTCAATTATGGTCTTCTATGACTACTGTAAACCATCTTTTATTCACAACTTTATTTCATGATTTACTGGAGAAAGACTGTTTTGCGGCAACTAATATTTTACTTGAGATATTTTTAGGACTAGTTTGCATCAAAAAATATTCACGAGAACGAGGATCTAGCAAACATTGCAAAAATTTCTCTCATGCATATTAAAGTTTGTTTGCAGTATACAGAAGACTGACTATTTAAGAGTTGGCATGAATAGAACCGGATTGCTCACCTGTAAGACTGACTACTAGGTCCTTGAGGCATGTAACTCTGTGGATTGATGGACATCTGATTTGGGGGCATCTGAGGCACCATGCCAGGATTCTGAGGCATGACTCCCTGGGGTAATGGCATGGGTCCCCCAGGCATTGGACCCTGGGGTAGAGATACTGGTGGCAGCTGACTAGGACCAGACTGGAATTGGGGTTGGCCATTATACATAGCCTAGAACAAAGGGAAGTTGAAATTAAATTTAAATTCTGCATACATTCTTTCTACACATTTTGACAATTTCAACGTAAAAGTTGTTTAAGATGAATTCTAAATAAAAGACAAATAATTAAAACAAATGAAGTGCATGTAAATGAATAAAGTTGTAGCTTTTGATATGATTGGAAATTTCATTTTTTCAAAACGTATGCGATTGAGCTGGATGGCTGGCTGTACATGTACCTGACTGGGAAAGCTGTAACTGACTGGAGGAGCGGGCTGCTGGCCTTTATAGCCGTAGGGAGCCGGTGTCTCCTTCATCAAATTGTGATACATCTGCATCGCCTCTACCACTTTAGAATTTATTTCACACAAGCTGGCATGTTTTCTGTACAAGGAAAACAAAAAGTGACACCAATTTAAATGTAGAATTTACAGAGAGCCTAAACATGTTCTCACATATTCAAGGAAATACTGTGGATTCTTTTAATTCATGTGGGCAAGTTTTCATGCATTGTCATTTTTTTTTTTAGGTTAGTGAAGACTTTATTAGATTCTCTTGTTTGCATAAAGAACATATTGCATAATTCATTGGAGTTGTAGACTTATGGGCAACAGATACCCACGAAATCCACAAAATAAAAGCCACCACATAGTTCTGATGATTCCAGAGTAATGATAAACCTGCAATTTTACAACATAACAAGATATCTGTGAGCCAATGCCCCGCTCTGATTTGAATACGCAAAATAAGCAAAGTAGACATTTAAAAGGAAGTTGGCATCCGATTGGTACAAAAATATATCCCACGATATGGCATGCCGAAACAAATTGTGTGTTAAAATTTCAAGCATCTGCGATGAATAGTTGCTGAGAAATCTTTGACGAAATTTTGTTTGAAAATTTAGGCTCAACATAAACAAAGACATCATTAAACAGGAAGTTGACGTCCGATTGGTACAAAAATATATCCCACTATATGGCATGCCGAAACAAATAGTGTATTAAAATTTCAAGCATCTGCGATGAATAGTTGATGAGAAAAATGCGACAGAAATTTTTGTTATGGACAGACAGACAGACGGACAGACAGACACACAAGGGTAAAACATTACACCCCCTTCTCCTTCGGAGCAAGGGTATTATAACTTACTTGTCTATTTTCTCCAGCTCTGTGTCAATCAGTGGGCCCATTCTAGAACACTGGTTCTCCAGCCTCAACATTTCTGTGGAGTCGGTTTGAGTTTCACCTGTAGGGTCAGCATTCTGTATCAGCTGTAGTGCTTCATCAATCTTACCCTGAAAGATACAAAAGGAGTTTTGATGTGTGTGTTTTTTGTTTCTTTACTTTGACCGATGCAATACAAAATTTTATATAACCAAATATCACCAAACAATTACATCTTTATAATTTAGGAAAAACAACTAGCAGATTAATATGGTAAAATCACTCATCAAAACATTAGCCATATTTGTATTTAAGACCTAAAACAATTTTCTTTTTACCAATACAAAAAACCTGCTGAACCTTTTGATAATCAGACATACTGTAAAAGTGGTTATTTACATGTTGGGGAAATTTATACTAGCTATGTGGTAAGCTTATACCCAAGTAAAATACCCCCGCGTGTATGGTAAAAAACTTACTACTTTAGTGTGGTAAATCATGCATCTGCGAATTAAATACCCACACGTAATGTTTGACCATATAAAATGTGTACTTAACCACCAGCATAAATAACCACTTCTACAGTAATGAAAAAATTACCTCATCAATTGTGACATCATCAGACTCAAAATCTAAAACCTGAACTTCCTCTTTGAATTTCACAGCTTTTTCTGCTTTGGCTAAAATAAACACAAAAACCAAAACAATAAAACTGAAAAGTTTCAGAAATATGCTATATATGCATGATTAGAATCACTGCTACAAATTAATCCTTCAACTTCTTTTCTCAAACTAAATCAAAACTTGGGTCTTACATTCCTCAGGCTCCACTGTCAAGTCTGAGGTGACAAAATTGGCAGGAAACAAGCCCTCTCCTCTATGATTGAAGCCTTTCCACCAGTTGGCATCACTATCAAAATATTTTGCAATTATGAAACAAACCATCTTGCAAGTACCGGAATGTTTAGTAATACACTCACTTGGGTAACATGTTACCTCAGCCAGTTACTCTGAAATTACCTTATTGACAGATCTTGACAGATACCACTCACAACTCAGTTAACCACTATCTTTGATTTTTAATACAGCAACTTCACAAACAGTACTTTTAAAATAAAGTTTTTCTTAAGTTCAATAAAATGAGTGGTAATGAACAATATTTGTTTTGTCATACATGCTCACTCTACCGATTTACGTGAAAGTCTACCACTCTTTAGCTGTCTTCCGCCAACCCCTTTTATTAGAAAATCTACCACTTTTCTTTTGTTTGAAATTAGCGTGTGACATTGAATCGGAGGCACATAAAAGCTTTTTTAAGTCGAGTGAATAATAAATTTTCAAGCATGTTTTTACATTGAACGATGAAAGAAGCCACATTTGGTGATTATCTTCGCTAAGGAAAATGAAGCTTTGCAATTCCACATGCGGTTTTAATGATGACTGAATATATCTTTTAACTTAGCCATAACAGTAAACAGTAAACTTGACTTGCAGTTTATTGTAACACTTCATGTTTTGTGATCGGCATGTAAACATCGTTTTTGATATTGAAAAAGAAAAAACATGATTTGTGATAAGCATGTAAACATCGTTTTTGATACTGAAAAGGAATATACGATTTCCTACTAGTTCTTACTTCTCTTACATGTTGAATTTTGGCAACTTAACCTATTTTTACTGAACAAAGGCAATTGTTAAAGTGTCTGCACTCAAAAAAATTTTTCTTGAAAAAAACAGCTTGATAAATTTGATGGTAAATGCATGTAAACCTTTTTTTTGTGTGTGTTGATGTTACTAAATTTCAAAAGTCTTTTATATTTTAGTTGATATCATTAATTACTAATCAGAAACCCTTACTACATATATGTAGTATATAAAATCTGTGAAACATGCAAAAAGGCAGCGCTACCGCTTTTTGGTTCTAAATCTACCTATTTTTCACTCCTGGAGATTAACATTTATGATTTTGTTGGCAAAGAATTTATATTTAAAAATGCATAAAATAAAATTTGAACACTGATAATTAATTCTTATGACAAAACCATTGATAAAACAACTAGAGATTAAAAGGAAAGCCATATAAGGCCTAAGAAAAAAAAAATGTGTTTAGGGTAACACTGATGAAAAAATTAGGTTAGGTAGGTAGAGATTTTTTTTTTATCATATTTTTTTCTGCATGAAGGCACAAATACAAATATAAAATCTTAAGAATGTTTGTTTGTGTCATATTAAAAAACATGTTTTTAATGGAAATAATATGAAAATCACAGTCGGATAAAAACAGACATCTAAAAATGGTAGGATCGGGGCATTTTTGTAGGTTAGGTCGGGTTACCCTAAACACACAATATTTTTTTTTTAGGCCTAACTAGTATGTGTCTTTTCAGGGGAGGTTACCTGTCGTCAGTGACACTGATGAATTCTCCGGATTTAAAGGTCAGCTCATTGTCCTCTGCTGCTTCAAAGTCATACAGGGCTCGAACCTGCAACAGTTTTCTCGATATAATACACAGATATTTACATCAGCACATTTCAGACCAAGAACTCCACAACTCTGGAGGGTTGGACACTCCCCATAAATATCAGCCAGTCCAGAGGACCAGCTTTACTCAACAGTTGCCCGCTGTGCTCAAAATTTGCCAGTCCTGATTATTATTTAAGAATTAACTGTGCCCCTACAAACCAAATTTTTTCCCCAATACACAGCATAATAATGTGTAATTTGATCATAATCAAGTGAATACTATACAGAGGGATGTTGAAGATAAACAAGTGAATATATAAAGGGATGCTGAAACCACTAAACTGAAGGAGACAAGACCCTCTAGTACCCCTTTATTAGCCTGACCGCAGGGCCATCATCTGAAAATTTGTCAACATTCTTGAAAATTCAAGTAGACAATCTCAGGCAGTTGGACAGGCTACAATTTCTAATTTCAGTTAATATGCATTTTTAATAGCGGGTGTTTTGGGGTTTCTTAAAATGATGTATGCTTTACCTTTCTAACCTCCCTGGGTTTACTGCTGGTGGCATATATAGCTGAGGAGTTGAATCCTGTTGGATACAAACTACTGGTTTTGGCACTCGATTTCTCTGAATCTTTCAAAGAGAGTGCTATGGCTGTTCAAAAGTCAGGAAAAAAAATATAATTAATAAGAATTCAAAAAAAAAAATACATGTATGAATAGCTAGAAAACCTGTTTTCAGTGGGTAATTAAAAATACCCAACAAACTTAAGAAATATTTTCTATATTGTTCATGTTGAATGTCATTTACTTGTACATACTGATTTACTTTTGGCAGTTGTACATACCGGTATTGATTTACCTTTGGCAGTTGTACATATTTATTTGGCAGTTGTACACATTGATTTATCTTTAGCAGTTGTACATACTGATTTACCTTTGGCTAAATCATCTTCCTCCTGCTGGTTATTGGCAACATCAGGATTAGAGCTCAACTGTACAGTCTTTTTAACCTAGAAATTGCATGCAACAAGTCAGTCATCTTTTTTCAAACGATATTCCCTCAAAATATGTGTACAATTTCATTCTAAACCCGTCTTAATTCATACAATTTATATCAAATTGCTGTAGTGTGTGACTGTTTTAATAGTTTAAACACATGTGTATAAGTTTATTATTGAATACATGTATAAGAAAGTTTCACACCTAAGATGAAGTACCAGCATTGAGAGTATGGTAAATGTATTTGTTTTCTAAAAGGTGCACTGTCTTTTAAACAAAAATAAATTTTGAATTATTATAATGAAGTTGGTTTTAAAGGGGCATGGTCACGATTTTAGTCAAATTCTATATTTCATTTTTATATATTTATAATGCTTTAGGAATGCATTTCTAATGATCAAATAAAATTTGAGAGTCAGTCGTAGAGTTATAAGCCATATACAGCAATATACAAGATACAGGGCTCACAATTCTTTGTCATGTAAACAAGGCTCTTGCCCTGTTTTTGTTTACATAGGTTCAATATACCAGTAAAAAATCTTTTTCAAGCTGATTTGTTTATCTACTTATTCATTCTAAGCATAAATAAACAACGTTTAACACATTTATTTTAGGCCTAAAACTGGAATTTTCACTTCAACATTCAAAATGTAAACAAAAGCTTTGTTTACATAGCAAAGAATTGTAAGCTCTGTAACTCGCTTATAACTCAACAAATGACACTCGAATTTTGGTTGCCTATTGAAAATGCCCTACTGAAGCATTGTAAACATTAAAATCGGAAAAATAATTTTTGACCAAAATCGTGACCATGCCCCTTTAAAGCAGACTCACTGGAGCATCAGGGTCATTGAAGTCGATTCCCTCTGATTTCAAGCTGCTATAAAATGATGGTATCAAACTGCAAAACATATGAATTTTAAAATATCATTTTCAATGCAGCAAGATACATTTATGCAAACTGATAAATAATTTCGGGTCATAACTTAGTTTCAAAATATACATACAGGTGACTCTCGATGGCTCGAAGTCCATGAGACCGATGAAAAATTTCGAGGGATCAAGAGTTCGAGTTTTCAAGAGTTCTGAATTTTCCGGGTTGACCAACAGGTTCTAAAATTAGTCTTACCGAATGTATTGATTAAGCCATTTATTTAGTGCTAACCTTACGCATGTGCTTAAACAAAGTTTTCTTTTCAGTTAAATATACAGATCTGGATGTTTTAAACAATAAATAGAAACAAATATTGAATAAAGTCATGATAATTATTTATTTCATGCGTCATATTATGACCAGATTGCTCAGTACTACTGCACTGCGAAACGACACGTCGTAAAATAGATAACTACATGTACCTACATGTACGGGTGCTTCACCAGCTGTAAGAACTTGTTCAGCAATAACCATTAGAGTGGCAATGACGCTGATATGCATAATTTCTAGTTTTATAATTCATAAAGCTTTGACTTTGGCTCAAAATTATCATCTCGTATCAATTAATTTCTCACTTTTACTGCGTCTCCAAATTATCGTAAGACAGTCAGTGTTAATTATAGATTAGGGTAACGGTAAGGTCAATCATCGAACAATTATCACCTTGCAGGACAAGTTTCGCCTGAATAAACATCCCATTACACGGGTCCTGCGTCTAATGCCTGGAGACATTTAAATGACCAAGTAGGTGTTAATTAGGTAACGCCTATATATATAAACACAGCCACTTCAAGGTACCGAGAGTAAAAAGCAATAGATTATGAATAACAGGACTGCAGTTTGACTTCAAGGGATCAAGGGTTTCGAGAGATCAAGAGTTCGAGAAATTAAGAGTAAATTTGCTTAGTTATATAGGGAAAAAAATTGGGACCAGAGACTCACTTTGAGCGATCAAGAAGTTCGAGTGATCGAAGTTCGAGCCATCAAGAGTTACCTGTACTTTCATCTTTGATTATTAAATTGACAGGATTTTTTTTAACAGGTTGTCTTAATATCAGACCTTAGTGTTGGTTCATCTTTAAACTCTTTAGATTCAGCCCACTTTTTGATCATCGATTTCAACTTCTGAGCCACTTTTGGATGTGCCTGTTGATTATAAAAAAAAAAAAAAAATTGCCATATTTTTTAAAAACAATTGGTACATTTTTCAATATTTAAATAAACTCCATTGACAATTTCTACATTTGAAAAAAAAAAAAATCTGATGTTGTGTACTGTAGATTCCTTATTTTACACAAGAACTTAATTCTGCAATTCTACAATTTTGCATCAAGTTGGGAGAATGTCAATGCTTATATTTATATTCATGCTGATGTCTATTTTTATGAAATATATGTGTATTGTCGCTGTAAAGCCATTATATAAGCTCTAAGTCAGGGATATGAAACATACATGGAACAGCCATATTTACATGTTATTTACTTCGCTTCCGCCAGAAACTTTGTAGAGAAAAAAATCTTTTTTATAAAGGAGTAGATATAATTCAATGATTATTTTTCAAAAGAACTTATCAAATTGGTTATGTAAGATTGAACGTTTCATTTAATCTTACAAAAATAGATATCCTCAAAACATGTGAATACATTTATATTTGTGCACATGGCTTATGAATTATCAAAGTGTATTCATAGAAAATTGAACGTCGCAGATTTCCAATGCAAACATAAGGGGAAATATAAAAACAGGATTGCCATATTTTTAACATAGTTCATTTAGTTTACATCTGTTCAAAAAATAAAAGCAAGATTTTAAAATCTGCGAGATGTGCTTCTGACGGTTTTGCATGTATATTAATTCCTTTCGATTAATTAGGAATCTACAGTATGTCCCTCTCTGTCTTTCATAGAAGACTCTTGAGTTCAACTTACTTTCTGATTTATCAGTGTTCGACATTCAGAGATGAAATCTCTTGATGAAACTTCTAAATGGAATGGCCTGCCACAGTTATTGACACATGCATCTAAAAGCTAAACAAAAAATATACCGTATTTAGATAACATTAAACATCAAGTATGTAGCAAGAAATTTGAGATATAATAGGGTGTCATTCATGTACAGCCCTCAAAATTATCTGTGCAACATTTTACTGTTAGAAGTAAGAAAGTAAAAAGATAGCAAAACAATTCATAATTGTAGATGCAACACCGAGATTTAGTTTTTATTTCATTATAATTTTAAAATTATCTCTTACAAAGAATCACTGCTTATAGTGTATATTTCAGTAGGACCTACAGAAATGACTTGGCAATAATAGTACTTTTTCAATATTATTTCACTGGCAGGTGGCTTCAATACAATATATACTGGAAATGCATGTCTCTTCATCATTTTACATGAATAAAACAATGAGACTTCATTAATCTTGACTCACTTCTTTACCAGGTGGTAAATCTCAGGTGAGGGCGGGGCTTAATTATTTTTAGAGGTGTGAAAGTCTCCGGGGCTTGCAGTATACCTGCAGTCTTGAATGCTGCTAATCTCTATACACAAAGCAAATTAGGCCATCAAAAATGAATTCCTTGGTTCTCAGGCCCACGCGCATCTGATTTATTATTGCGCATTGCCTATTTTTATCATTAAATGAATAAAACAAAATTTCCATAGTGCGCTTGCTTATTTCGGAAATTTTTTTTCGGATTTAGGACTGCATTTTAGATACTCAAGTCAGTAAAACGCTTGACTTAATAAAGAACATAATTGCAAACATCACAATGATTCAGATTTAATCATAACAATTGTAAATGGCTGCCAAATTTAGTTATGAGATGCTGTGTTTAAGTTATGATCGAGACAGCAATGATATTAGTTTTGGTATATGAAGAAGAACATCATTTAACCTCAAATGCATATAAAAGGAGAGTTCCTGTAGCTTGTACTTGTACTATACTAAATATCCCACTATGCTTAAACACATGGCTTTCTCAAGCCTCGTAGTTGTGGTGTTTCTTGAAGAACTTGAAAAGGGCATGTGAAAAGGTGGTGAAAAGGGCACTTTTCTCCACTGTAAATATTATAAAACCTTGAAATGGGCACTTTTTTCTACAGTAATATTTTAAATCATTAAACCTTAATCAAAGGGGCTTATTTTAAGGAAAATTTTGCATCGTATGCAAGCCTAACCTCTGTAATAAAACAAGATTAGTCATCTATAAATTATTTGCTTTTGCATTCACATGACTCAGAGTCAATGATTCAATATTTGTAATAATGCAATACATATGTTTTATGTAATACACTATCAAAATTAAGATAATACATCCAATATTGAATGACATTATTAAATTATTAAATTAATAAAATTAATTGAATTATTAAACCCCTTTTACCATGGAAATTTGGGTATATAAACTCTTGTATTAAGCTCTTAAAAAATAAATTTCCATAAAAATCTGTAAAGCAACCTTCTATTATGAATAAATGTTCTGCATTCTTCAAGAAGAGTTACTTTTCTTTTGGAAACGGAGAAAATTCTGGTTAAAAATTGATCCAGGTTTTTGTTAATTTGTTTCAATAGTTTGAACATAGTTTTAGGTACTTCAGTGTAAAATTTTCAAAATGTGCCTATAAAATGTATTCTTTTTTGGTAGTTCTATTTATAGATAACCCTTACAATGTCTCAATGATAAGCCTGTACCATTACTAATTTCAAGGAGATGGTTCACTTGTTATTTACCAAATTATTGTACCATTAATTAGGTGTTAAATCACCCATTTATATACGAAATCTGTGTATACCCCCTCAGCTGTGGCTTCTCAAGTTCACCTGTATTGTGACCTATTGTCTCAGGGCACTCGTGCGTGAAGTCCACAACGAATTTGAATCTAACTTTGAAATCAAAATAGAGGCTAGGGCAATTGTGTTTTGAATTTAATTTGTTTCCAATGAATGAGGCATCACTTTTATTCATTATTAATAAGAGCATGGCGCTACTAAAAGGGGGCGTGGCGCCGTGCCGCGGCACGCTATGTTGCTTTAGATTTAACACTATGTCCGAATTTTCTCTAAACACACGTGTCAAAAGCACAAGTGAATAAATGCAGTAAATTAATTCTGCTTTAAAAGCATAGCTCAGTACAGTAACCCGACATTGTTAAACGTAGTTAATTTTCACAAATAATTGTATAAGAAAACCATGCCATCAGTAAGAATGTGGAATGTTAAGGCAGCCATGTTAAGATGATGGATGGAGTTCATTTCCCAACTCTTGCACCAAGTTCCAATTGCCTGTATTACATGTACCAGTAAATAAAGCTTTAGTAGCTCATAAGTTTGTCTCAAAAAAAATTTAATATGTTTTGGAGCTGCGTGCTCATCTTTGTGGATTTTATTAGGTCATGAAAATTCAAATATAAATTGTGAAATTTTAATCAGTAAATAATTATTTTTCATAATCAATTTCAAATATGTTAGAAATCTAAATTCATTTCCCCTTTAAATATGTGACGAAAGATATCACAGATAATGTTGTTGATTGCAAGTAAACAGAATTCCATGGACCTAGCCAGAGCACGCTCTGACAATCACGTCAATCAAACTGGGTGCTATTGTTTCAAACTTGATTGACAAGAGGCATCATTTTGAAGTTTGTACAGGTTTGTAAAATGTTCGGCCTTTAAAGCCATCCTAATAAAAGCTTACCGTTAATGCTTGCATGGCTACAAATGGTACACGGTGGTTGAGCCTTTTAGCAATTGAACGCAAGCAGTCTTTTGATCTACAACAAAATTGAGTATAGCCCTTAAATGAGGATACTAAAGATACTTTACCTATCTTAATATTATATGGTGATCAATATCTCATGAGGTTTTAGCCTAAAATATTTAATCAATGTGATTTTAAGTAAAATTTCAATCATTTAATTTCATATTAAGGGGAAAAAAAACCCACTGTAATACATGTATGTTAAGCAATCTTTAAAATTTATCAGGTTTTTCATGTTATCAAAGCTAATATTCAGAAATCATATGGCAAATATACAAAGGTCAAGTAAAACAGAGGCCCATGGGCCACATCACTCACCTGAGCAACAATAGACATAATAAAATCAGCTTAATTGAGTCATATACAAAATTTCTTAACAATGTTAATATAATAGTAGCTGCAGGTCTGTAGCTCCCGGTCTGAAAAAATTCGGATGGACGACCTGGGAGCTACAGTGCCTCCCATAGTAAAAACCTGCGATTTACGGCGCACAAAAAAAGGCACTAGTTTTGGACTGATTAACCTTATTTCCACACAAATTCTGTGAAAACAATCAGTACCATTAAATTTTTCATGAAATTTACTACTGATATGGTCACTTTACTTGCCTCAGACTTTCTCTTAAACATGCTAACACCGACCTCGAAAAATGAAGTATATTAATTTACGTCGAGATCGAGAGTCGCCATTTTCCCATATAAACAAACTGCACCAAAGTGACAATATCAGTAGTAAATTTCCTGAAAAATGGTACTAATTGTTTTCACAGAATTTGTGTGGAAATAAGGTTAATCAGTTCAAAACTAGCGCCGTTTTTTTGTGCACTGTAAATCGCAGGTTTTTACTATGGGAGGCACTGTAGCTCCCAGGTCGTCCATCCGAATTTTTTCAGACCGGGAGCTACAGACCTGCAGCTAGTATAATAGATCCTTTATAAAAAAAAAACTTCCCATGCATATTCTTATGTTTATCATAAAGTCCCTTTGTAACAAGATGATTTTACAGTCATATCACATATTTAGCATTGCAGTTCACGAGAAGATCTTAAACAACTGTTTATATATTGATTATAAGCCTATATTAAAATTATAACTCAAGAATTGTCCTGGGGCCAGAGTCTAAACAATTCTAAAGAATTAACAATATGCCAAAATGCTTGCATATAAGTAAAACAGTATATATTAATAACATTGGAGTTTTTGTGAAATCAATAATTTTAATCCCAATGTGGCCCAACCCTCCTCCTGAAGATTATGATTTTGACAAATTTTAATCTACACTATCTGAACTGACTTAAATTACATTTTTTCAAGGCAAATTGTGTTTTAGAAAATGATTTTTAAAGATTTTCCCCTATATATTCCTATGTAAAAATTTGACCCCACCCTACCCTCAGAGATCATGATTTAAACAAACTTTAAATCTTTAATAATCTTCTTCTCTAAAAAAAAGAAAAGTAACAGCTTTTCCGGCTGATCGGTTTTAGAGAAGAAGATTTTTAAAGATTTACTCTATATATTCCTATGTAAAAATTCGACCTCACATTGACCCCCTGGATCAAGATTTTATCAAATTTGAATCTACCCTTAACGATGATGCTTTCACACAAGTTTCAGCTTTTCTGGCTGATTGTTTTCTGAGAAAAAGATTTTTAAAGATTTTTCTCTACATATTACTTTGTAAAATTTGACTCCCCATTGTGGCCCAATCCTACCCCTTGGGATCATGATTTTAACAAACTTGAATCTACACTACCTAAGAATGCTTCCACACAAGTTTCAGCTTCTCTGGCTAATCGGTTTTATTGTAGAAGATTTTAAAAGATTTACTCTATATATTCCTATGTAAAAATTTGAACCCCCCCCCCATTGTGGCCCCACCCTAGCCCCTAGGATCATGATTTTATCAAATTTGAATGAAACTGAATCTACCTAACAGAGGATGCTTTCACACAATTTTCAGCTTTTCTGACTGATTGATTTCTGAAAAGAAGATTTTTAAAGATTTTTCTCCATATATTACTTTGTAAAATTTGACCCTCCATTGTAGCCCTATCCTACCTCTGGGGATCATGATTTTCACAAACTTGAATCTACACTACCTGAGGATGCTTCCATACAAGTTAGTTTTCTGGCTGATCGGTTTTAGAGAAGAAGATTTTTAAAGATTTACTATATATGTACTTATGTAAAAATTTGATCCCCCATTGTGGCCCTATCCTACCCCTGGGGATCATGATTTTCACAAACTTAAATCTACACTACCTGAGGATGCTTCCACATAAGTTTCAGCTTTTCTGGCCAAATGCTTTTAGAGAAGAAGATTTTTTTAAAATACCAACAAATTTTCAATGATTTTTAATTATCTTCCCTTGAAAGAGGGTGTGGCTATTCATTTTAAAAACTTGAATCCCCTTTACCTAAGGATGCTTTGTGCCAAGTGTGGAAAAAATCGGCCCAGTGGTTCTGGAGAAAAAGGTTGAGAATGTAAAACGTTTACGGACAGAGAGACAGACGGACACCGGACAATCTGATTAAAATCAGATCTTTGATCCGCTCCAACAATTACGATGTCGCTTTGTGTAACGACATCGAAATTGTCGAAGCGGATCAAAGATCTTATTTTAATCAGATTGGACGCCAGACAAAAACTGATCAGAAAAGCTCACTTGAGCTTTCAGCTCAGGTGAGCTAAAAAGTAAACTATGGCAGATTAGAGCCAATAAAGGTCTGCATGTTCTTCACTGCAAACTTGAATGACTTCCCCCTACCCATTTGTTGTGTTGACCTTGTCTACAATGTCCATTATGACAGCCCAATTTTCCTCTGTGTTCATCTCACTGGTTGCCTTTTCTGCAAAATAAATTCAATGATTTGAACAAAACCAAAGGTACGTATTTTATTATTATTATGCATTACTTAAGTCCTTTCTTTACTTTCATTACACTATCTTTAAATAGTAGTAACATAAAGCAGCGACATATTAGTGCTTTAATTCATGTTAATAAAATATAAAATATTGAAGATATATATTTCAATTCTAATTTGGGTATTGTGATTCTGTTAAACCTAAATTGAAATCAAATATCATATCCTTTTTCATTGCATAATTTAAATGTTTTCCTACATTCCGATATATAATAGATTCTGAATTTTTGGTACTGGCGTGCAACTACCAAGTTGGCAGAAAATATTAACTGACTTTCTATCAACCTGTCAGAGTCTGTGGATACTCATTTACAACAAACCCTACAATACTCATTAGAGGACCCCTACTTATATACCAAGATGTGCTGTCACAACACTGATCTGTTGGCCATGATCAATATATGGACGAATAATACTTCAACTCTTCAAGAAATTATAAAACAAGAGACTACCATTTTTCAAAAGTTATTATCGACTTTAAGAAACCTATCTTTCCTTTTGAGTTAGTACAACATAACAGAGACATAAATAACATTATGTTATTTAATAAATAGACATTATGTTATTTAATAAATAGACATTATGTTATTTATGTCTCTGAACATAAATGGGATGAAAAAAATTTTCGTTAGTCAACAGATTATCTTTATCTTGATTATTGAGTAACATGATGGTCAGGCAGATGATTGGCCACCTGTCTTTGTCATTTGTTGGGACTCTGCGTATGTCAAACACAGTCTGTCTTTATCGTACTGATATTCATCTGTTCATGTTAGAATTATTCATTTCTATGTAAAATATAACTAATTCTTACCGACATCTCCGTCAAAAGGTGTTGTTGGGGTAAAAAGTGGCATAATTCTAATATTTTGTTATTCAATGTACTTCTGTCTATGAAAAACTATTACGGAACTACTACTGTGCGCATGACCTGACGTCAGTTTTTGTTTACTTCCGCAAGTCAGACCCACATGATAATTACGCCATCTACGAGTTATGTACCCTTGGTCAAAAGTGTGTAAAATCTCTATGATCATGACAAAAAAAAAAAACCAAAAAAAAAAAATACTAGCCATCCCTGAAGTTTACCATAGACTTAGAAGCATAAATTAAAATGTCTAAATTTGGCTGCATAAGCAAGATAAGGTTATGCAATCCTCCATTCGAGATTATCGCCTATGTAAATTAAAACCAAAGTACTGAGAGTACTGATAGGCGGAGGCATGATTGTTATTAAAATTACCAATTAAGGTGTTGGGCCCTATGGGACACCTCTCGATATCAATGTGAATAAAATTCATTATGATCAAAATACTCTTATAATATAGTTGAATGTGAGTGAGCGAGCATGTGTGAATGAAAGGATATTAAAAAAAAAAACAACTGCATTTAGTTAATATGTTTCTTGGAGAGTGAAATAAACAAAAACAAAAAAAAGAAGAAAAAAGAAATGATCAAAATACTCTTACCGGTTTAGTATTTTCAAAATTTTACAAAATATTTGCCAAGAAAATATATTTTAAATATTTTTGGAAAGGTAAAAGTTATAAAGACCCAGCGGGATTCGAACACACGACTAACAAATTCGTAGCAGTGTAAGAATTTTGGGAAAGAAAACATTTATGATCGGAGGTACGTCAAACATGAAATTGTTTCATACCCCGTTAATTGCATGGTAAAAAAGTCACTATTCTTTTTTGTTTACTAGATTAGTTAAATGTAGCAAGTGGACTTTGTGTGTAAAAAGTAATGAAGGATATTTACAGAGGAGATAAAATAAAAATGCGATTTTCCCAAATTCAGTCGTATGTCTTTACACGTACCTATGAAGATTTATTGAAGTCCTTATGTCTTTAAAAAAAATCTTCAGCTACAGTGTATGTGTAAAGTATAAATCCAATAAACTTTATAGGTTTTATGACTATCAAGCAAAATGATCAAAGGAATAAATATTAGTTATTTTTTAGAGATATTTTGATATATTTTGATAAAATTACAATGCGACAGACTGGACTCGATTTTGGGCTGCCGTGTACAAATCAGTAAACGCTATCAACTGCGCACACATCTTTAAACATTTATTGCCATTTACTGCTCATAAAAATGTGTGTTATACCGTTAGGTTCTTTTAAATAATAAGTTTTTAAGAACTTACCTTCCTAGACTTTATTATATACCCCACGCAACTTGTTGCGGGGATACAATATTTTTGACCGTCACTCAGTCAATCCGCTAGTCTGTTTTTTGTAAGCGCAAATCTCTTGTATTGCTCGATGGATTTTCCAGAAACTTTGTACGGAATAAAAATACATTATGTAGATGTGCATATTAAGAGGAAAGTACGGTTCCATTAATTTTCCGGCAATTTCGGCTCTTTAGCACTCAGACTTTTTCCCATTTATGGAGTGTAGTTGTTTGTTAGCGGTCCTCATAAACTGCTGCATGTACAGAATTTACAAAACTTAATTCGGAATTTGGAAACTATGTGTAAATGTACAGATTACCTGGATATTCCGGTTCCATTATTTTTCTGCGAATATTTGCACTTCTGAATTTAGAATGCTGCTGTTGTTAAAGACAAAAGTATAGATGTGCATATTTGCTGAAAGTTTAGCCCAGATAACATGACTGTGTTGGGCCAACGTTGGCCCAACTCAATCAGTTACATTGGCCCAATGTTGGCAAATGATATTGACCCAATGTAATTTTGCTAATCGGCCCAACATTGGCCCCACATGATGGGCCGACATTGACACAATGTCACATTTGTCATCTTCTGATATTGGCCCAACGGCAGGCCAATGTGCGTAAAATATGACCAACATTGGCCCAATGGGCCAAGGTACATAATATATGACCAACATTGGCCCAATGTTAGGTCATTGTTGGCCCAATGTTGGGTCAATGTTGGTCCAATAAAGGTGCAACAATACAACTGCAACGTACAAGATATCAGAAAAAATGATGAAATTATTATGAATCCATAATGCACAAGCTATGATAAAAACGGCGGGCCAATGTGCGTAAAACATGACCAACATTGGCCCAACGGTGGGCCAAGGTACATAACAGATGACCAACATTGTCCCAATGTTAGGTCAGTGTTGGCCCAATGTTTGGTCAATGTTGGTCCAATAAAGGTGCAACAATACAACTGCAAGTACAAGATATCAGAAAAAATGATAAATTTATTATGAATCCATAATGCACAAGCCATGATAAAAAAAAAAATCCTTGAAATTAAATAACGGTCATTTGTTATTTAGCTAGCATATGTTCACATGGTAAATCTATATCCACACTTTTTAAACTTAGTTCCCCCAAAATAAAATAAAGTAATAATTCACTCTCTTCTGTTTGTTTTGCTTCACTTATATCTTCAATTGTTTCTTTCATCGTCCTCGTTCATAGTCGTCCAAATGAAACACTGATTTTCACAAACATCACACCTCAGTCATTGGAAAGTGGACAGTTCATCAAACTGGGAGGGGGCAGCTCAAACATTCCCTTAAAATAAAAGTAAAAACATTCAATAAATGAGAAATTTTAATTTATAAGTTAATAAAATTTGCTTAATATCTGCCGTTATTTGAAATAAATATAGGTGCGATAATTTTTTTTTGGGGGGGGGGGTGTCCCTTTATTAAAATTTAAATAGCATATTTAATGCATACCAATTTTCGCAAACTACGGCAAATATGTACGATCATCTACCCATCTGGAGAAAGCGAGAGACCGTGGCTTGAGACGATGATGTTATACCATGCCATTCACAATGTGTAGTCATGTCAAGTATTGGCATTTTCATCAGTATTGTTTAGTCGCGACCCTTGGGTTTATTTACATGCAATCAATAAAATGTTTTCATGTTTCATTATAATATATTTATATGCGTACTACATTGCATAATTACACCTAGATTTTTTTAATAACTGCATATATGTTCATTTACCGGTACTAATTTTTTTTTTTACTATAACAGTTTTGATATTTTTTTAACTTCAAAACTTAATTAAGCTTTATCAGATTTCAAAATGAAATTTATAAAATCTGTTACAAGTTTAAAAACAGTTAGAAATCATAGTACATGCATTCATACACAGAGAAGAGACTTTTTATACACAGCTAGCAGCTCCGCTACCGGTTTAACGGGTTGCTCATATTTTACAAGATTTAAAATTTGATCCAATATTATAATTCGGCAACATATGAAATTTCCATCGCATTCTTCCTACTATTAGAATCTGAGATACGGATGCGATAATTATACCCGGGCGAGTTAACTAGTTTCTCCAGAGGACGCATTCTCTCACCAAAAGTCGAACTTCGAAAGCTTCGCAAGCTTCGCAAGAGTGAGAACAGACCCCCCCCCCCCCCTTGAAAAATTCACTTATGTAGTAAAATTACCAAAAATAAACATCGGACCACAACCCCCCCCCCCCCCCCCCCCCCCCACTGCAAACACAATTGTTGTTACTCCCACCCCACACTACCCATGGATAAATAAACATCAGAATATTTTGATAACAATTAAAGCACGTACATGTAGTTGCAATTCAGAAGATTTTAAACAGGTGCAAAATATATGACATATTGCGCAATGATTTTCACTGCAGGACTGCTAGGACAGAAGATATAATTACTGATTAGGGTGGTATCGGATATTTATGTGGATAAAAGTGCGTTATTTATATTATATAGTTATATTATAATTAAAATCCTTTCATCGTTTTAGAATTTAAAAATTTTACAATATTTGGCCAAAAAATAAGTTTTTAAAATTATTGGAAACTTAGGTAAAAATTAGATAAGCCACGGCAGGATTCGAACTTACAGACACATAATTAGCGCGCTAACCCATTGCGCTATGCTGTTAGGTAACATTATTTGGGGGGAAATATTATATTACTTTATTTGTTTAGTTCAATAGGGAGTACATCACAATACGCAGGTGTCCCATACCACCTTAAAGCTGAACTTGATTAATTGTGCTTTACATGGTTAATTACCTTATAAAATTGTGCAATAGGGGTTTAAAGAATAAAGTTGTGAAAATACATGCAATATTTTACAAGTAAATGATCTTTGTCCAAAGTTACGTACACAACACCGGTCTACAGGTTGCATTAGTGGGTACTAGTTTTACCCAGCTCTTTGTTAGGCCGCTCAAAATTAATTCTACGTTTAACGTCACTTCAAAATACCATACCTACGAGGGAGGCCGATAAAATTAAAACAAACAAAATTTTCAAGCAAATGACTTTCATTCATTTACATTATTACAATTAAAGTGAGTATCCAAATTACATATAGTTTACCTCTTTAAAATGATCTTTGCTGATAATCTCATTGAGTATCTGATTTGTAGTCCATGATGTGCTCTAAACATTTCAAATTTCTACAGATTACAGTATCTTATATAATCAAACTGGAAAAAAATCAAATTAAAATAGGGGTTTGTTTGTTTTTTTCAAAACCCAATTTTTCCTAAATCTACGCGCGCGCGTTACGTTAAACGTAGAATTAACTTTGGGCAGCCTTAGATGGGTTTCACGTGGTGTACATGCATTTGTGTTTTCGATAAGCAGAATAGGATTAATTAACATGAATAAACGTTTCTTTTGTGGTAATCAGCCAAAGGAATTCATACTGTGCTCTAATTGGATTATCATTATGATGTTGACAAATATAGGTAAGTATAATATATGTAGTAGCGCAATATTATGAGACAGTATACAGAACAGTTAAGTTTTACTTTCACTTTCGAAAAAGTGATCTCCCTTTGCCAGCATACTGTATCATCATCTTTGTTTAAATAAGCTAATCATCATTAACTTTCCTATTGCAGTTGTACAGTTTCTGTCATTTAAATTGCAAAAGTTATTTTTTCATTTGTCAGACTTACACTATTGAGTTGACCCCATATTGACCCTAGCTGTAACATTTTATATTAAATTTGTAAATTTGTGTATTAAATATCATATCATTCCCCCCCCCCCCCCCCCCCCCCCCCCCCCCCCCCCCCACACACACACACAGTGTGTCACACACATGTACAATATTCACCCCCCACATTCCTGAGTTATTTTTTCATCATTTATTTTTTTAATTATATGTTGATTTATGCTACACTAAAAAAACCTCGCTAAGAAATAATCCCAATATTATTTAACGGAAAAGAACTGACCGGCTGGAAGTGATGGTTGCTGTAATTCCACAAGTTATTAATAAATGAGATGCAATGCTATTTTGTGACTTTGAAATAAATCCAGGTGTCTTATTTTCACATTTTACACCATCAAACTCTTGTTTCAATCGTCAGCGAACTGAAGTCATCATTCTGCATCATTCCCCCCCCCCCCCCCCCCCCCAAACTTGAATATGACAAAATATCTTGAAAACCATTGTATCCTATCTATTTTTTGTTCCTAATGTATTATGGCACATCAAACGTTATGTAGGTCATGACCCTATGGGATTGTTCTAACCCCCCCCCCCCCCCCCCATAAAACAGGAAATTACCAAATATCTTAAAAACTGTTGAAATCTGAGCATTAAACCATATATATTCTTGTTTCTTGTATTATGATGCATCAAATGGTATAAAGTACATGGCTAGACCCAGGAGTTGTTTTTAAACCACACACCCCCCTCTTCTGAAATAGGAAATGATACTACAAATTTAATAACTTTGAGATCCCCACCCCTAAACCATATTCATTCTTGCTCCTTGTGTCATTGCACTTCAATGGGTATATAGGTTATGCCCCCTTTGAGACGCCCAGTGACTTTCCACCAGAACTGGAACTAATCAAGTATTTTATCTTATTCATATGTAGTGTTTGACTTACATAGGTAATTCCTTGCCCTAGCCCGTTGTTTTTTACAGCAAGGTTTTGTTGACTGTAGACTTTATAATTTTCGCAATTACATATAACATTAGATTATAAAGCAATGTATAATAATTATAATGTCCATCTGACATCATACAGAAATATACCAATCAAGAAATAATTTTGCTACTATACAAATGTGAGATGAGACTCTGGACTCTGAATCCCCCCCGAAAACATGAATAGTTGAAAATTTTTGAAGTATCAAAATCATCGAAATCCCCACTCCTAAACCATGTATATTTTTGTTTCTTGAACCATGATCATGTCAAGGCAAATCTTGTGGTATTAGTAGCTTGTCATGGCATCTGGGGGTCACCCTAACCCCACCCCCCAAAATCAGAAATGATCAATTAACTTGAAAAAAATGCGATTGTGATCCCAACCCCTAAAGCATACATATTCTTCTTCCTTGTGCATCTTATGGTATGTTAATTCAATCACAAGAGATAAGAGGAGGTCCAGGAATTAGACTTTTTATGGGATGGAACATCATTTTGCAGATAGTATTGACCCTCAGAATCAAAGTTATATTTCTAAAACCTTATTGCATACCTATAAGCTCAGTCCCTGTTATATCCCAATTGATGATGTGGCTATTCATTAAATCATAAGAGTAGTTCTGGGAGGTAGGTTTTTTTAGGAGTGATATTTTAATGTCAATTTTCTGCTACTATTTGACTCCCTGGATGAAATTTGAATTTTTAAAACCTTATTGCACATCTATAGGACAGCCCCTATCATATCAAAAGATATGACATAGCTACTGCATAAATTGTAAGAGGAGTTCTGGGAACCATATTTTTTGCAAAAAAATCAGCATTTTTTGTTGCCCACCGACCCCCGTGATAAAAACAAAAATTCTGAAACCTGATTACACATCCATATGACACCACTCTGACTTTTTGTCATTTTTCAGCCACTAAAGGACCCCAAAAACAAAATTGAAATTTCCATAACTTTATTATCATCTATAGGACACCCCAAAACATATTCCAAGAGATGTTTTGTCTACTGTTGAAAATGTAAGAGGAGTTCAAGGAAGCAGGTTTTTTGTGAAAAAACATCAGTTTTTACCTATTATTTGACCCCTAGGACTACCAAACAATTTCTGAAACTTTTTTACAAAAAAACAGGACCCCCAATTCAAACTCCAAGAGTTCAGTTTGCTGGTTTATAAGATGTAAGAGCAGTTGGAGAAAGTAAAACGTGACAGATGGATGGACGGACGAACCACCAGGGTAACAACAATATACAAATATACAAAGGAAAAAATGTCATATTTCTAATCAAGATCGCTGATACAAAATATTGAAAAGCAATTAAATAATTATTTTGTGGGTACTTTGATATTCGGCAAACGATTATGTGATTTAGTACTCCGTTCCTTGGATTGTACTTTATTTCAAGCAATTAGATTTTACAGGAAAATTGGTCGTCTTAGCTGGGGTTGTATCAGACTTACACTAGATACATGTATAAGTAATTGGGATGAAAGAATGAAAATTAAGGACTCAAATTTTTGTGCTTAACTTGCGGTAAATCGACTGAGAACAGTCAATTGTTTTTAATATTATAAACATTGTTCCAGATTTAATTATGCCAATCAGGAATTTTTTCTGTTAACATTAATTAATAAATTATCAGCAAAATAAGTCCAAAAAATCCTAATTTTAAACCGGTGTGATATAATATTTTGAACCCAGTGATATATTGAACCCTGGTTCAAAATATCGCTGCGATATATATTGACCCCCCCCCCCCCCCCCCCAATAAAATATTGAACCCCGGGTTCAATATATTATGGCCGCGATATATTGAAGCCTCCTCTGCTTTTCAATTGCCATTGGAGAGGGGGTTCAAAATATTATGGCCGTGATATATTGAACCCCTTTCCTACTTCCAATGGGAGAGGGGGTTCAAAATACCGCAGCCATAATATTTTAAAATGCTAATTGAAGTGAAATATAGTCACAAAAAACGAAAAATGTTTGAATGACATTTTAGCTATGAATATACAAAGTTTTAAAGAAATACAAGTATATCAAGTATATGTTGGAGAATAGATTACACAACTTCATAGTACTTAGTTGGACATAGTATGTTCTTGCTAAAACTCGAATTGAAGTTAGTGCATTAATCAAACAGGCAGTGGAACTCGTCCCGCAGCTAGATGGCGGTCGCATGTTCCAAAGTTATAAATATTTTTAAATGCATTTTGTATATTCTTCCTCTACATACCTATACTAACTTTGTTTTTGAAAATAGTATGTAAACATAATATCCCTGGATTGGTGATCTCGCATTTGGTATACCTCGCTATTAACTATATATATTAAGTACATTTGATGGTTCAATAGTAGAATCACCAAATGAAATCCCCTCTTTAATCATTAAGTGAATCTCTGTACACATCTTAGATACTTAGAGTCGGTGGTAAAAATTTTACACTCAAAAAATAAAGGACTATATACTAGTATGATATGGGCCTAATATGGCCCCCTAAAATGAACATCATCAATTTACTGAGGTATAGAATAGGCTATTTTTCATATGCTATAACCAGGCACTATAACCAGGATGTGCGCATGCGTGAACCAACTTTCTATCGGGATCGGTAAATGTTTGGGGAGGAAATTCGAAAGCTATTTGGAGGAACTTCGAACTGATATATGTGCAATTTAAAAATTACAGGAAAATGCGATTTTAACATTAAATGTTCATTAAAAGTGATAAAAATGTTATGTACATTAGATTTTACACCAAAATGTTAAATAAATAATTCAGAGAACAAAAAAAAGCAATTTTATAGGAAAACAACAGGCATTTAATTAGCATCGGAGGGGGATGGAGTGGGGCAGGAACAGGGGGACGGGACTGCCCCCCCCCCCCCCCCCCCAGTGCACGTTTTCTGGCAGCAAACATTTTCTTGAATTTACTTATAAAAAAGTGAATTAACATAGAGGTCCTCCCCCCCCCCCCCCCCCCCCCCCAATGTTTTTGGGTACCATGTAAAAATTGAAATGAAAGGGAGGAAATAAACTGTGAAATTGAAGTTAAAGGTACATTTAGCCCCCCTACCCCCACGGATTAGGATTTTCAATTTTTTAAAAAGAATTTCTGGGTTGTTTTTTTTTGTTTTGTTTTGTTTTTTGCAGGTCAAGATTGGATTTTATGTAATCCAATATTACCTAGTGCATTGTGCCATTTGCCAGGTTATACAAACACTTTAGTCCATAATAAATTTTAAAAAATCCAAGTCTAGGAGAGGGAGAGAGGAAAAATCTATTTTGATTTTCTTTTTCTCAAAAGCTATTTTGGGGGATAATATTAAGGGTAAACATGTCACTGACCCCTTGTAGATCTATCAATCACCCATCACTAGAGTCTGTGTGCCCATCCCCTGGGTCTGTACAACCATAACCAGAGCCAGTATACCCATCACCAGGGTCCCAATACCTATCACCAGGGTCAGAGTTCGTATCACCAGGGTCTGTTTGGCCATCACCAGGGTCTGTACACTCATAACCATGGTCAGTATACCTATCACAAAGGTCTCTATACCTATCACCAGGGTCAGAGTACGTATCACCAGAGTCACCCGGGTCTGTACACCCATAACCAGGGCCAGTATACCCATCACCAGGGTCTCAATACCTAACAGCAGGGTCAGATTCGCATCATAAGGGTCTGTATGACCATCACCAAGGTCTGTACACCCATAACCAAGGCCAGTATACCCATCACCAGGGTCTCAATACCTAACACCAGGGTCAGAGTTCGTATCACCAGGGTCTGTATGGCCATCACCAGGGTCTGTACACCCATAACCAGGGCCAGAATACCCATCACCAGGGTCTCAATACCTATCACCAGGGTCAGAGTTCGTATCACCAGTGTCTGTATTGCCATCACCAGGGTCTGACAACCATAACCAGGGACAGAATACCCATCACCAGGGTCTCAATACCTATCACCAGGATCAGAATTCGTATCACCAGGGTCTGTATGACTATCACCAGGATCTGTACACCCATAACCAGGGCCAGTTTACCCATCACCAGGGTCTAAATACCTATCGCCAGGGTCAGATTCGTATCATAAGGGTATGTATGACCATCACCAGGGTCTGTACACACCCATAACCAGGGCCAGTATACCCATCACCAGGGTCAGAGGTCGTATCACCAGGGTCTGTATGACCAATCACCAGGGTCTGTACACCCATAACCAGGGCCAGTATACACATCACCAGGGTCCCAATACCTATCACCAGGGTCAGAGTTCGTATCACCAGGGTCTGTATGGCCATCACCAGGGTCTGTACACCCATAACCATGGCCAGTATACCCATCACCAGGGTCTCAATACCTATCACCAGGGTCAGAGTACGTATCACCAGAGTCACCCGGGTCTGTACACCCATAACCAGGGCCAGTATACCCATCACCAGGTCTAAATACCTAACAACAAGGGTCAGATTCGTATCATAAGGGTCTGTATGACCATCACCAGGGTCTGTACACCCATAACCATGGCCAGTATACCCATCACCAGGGTCTCAATACCTATCACCAGGGTCAGAGTTCGTATCACCAGGGTCTGTATGGCCATCACCAGGGTCTGACAACCATAACCAGGGTCAGAATACCCATCACCAGGGTCTCAATACCTATCACCAGGGTCAGAGTTCGTATCACCAGGGTCTGTATGACTATCACCAGGATCTGTACACCCATAACCAGGGCCAGTTTACCCATCACCAGGGTCTCAATACCTATCGCCAGGGTCAGATTCGTATCATAAGGGTCTCTATGACATCACCAGGGTCTGTACACCCATAACCAGGGCCCAGTATACCCATCACCAGGGTTTAAATACCTATCACCAGGGTCAGAGTTCGTATCACCAGGGTCTGTATGGCCATCACCAGGGTCTGTACACCCATAACCAGGGCCAGAATACCCATCACCAGGGTCTCAATACCTATCACCAGGGTCAGAGTTCGTATCACCAGGGTCTGTATGGCCATCACCAGGGTCTGACAACCATAACCAGGGTCAGAATACCCATCACCAGGGTCTCAATACCTATCACCAGGATCAGAGTTCGTATCACCAGGGTCTGTATGACTATCACCAGGATCTGTACACCCATAACCAAGGCCAGTTTACCCATCACCAGGGTCTCAATACCTATCGCCAGGGTCAGATTCGTATCATAAGGGCCAGTATACCCATCACCAAGGTTTAAATACCTATCACCAGGGTCAGAGTTCGTATCACCAGGGTCTGAATGGCCATCACCAGGGTCTGTGCACCCATAACCAGGGCCAGAATACCCATCACCAGGGTCTCAATACCTATCACCAGGGTCAGAGTTCGTATCACCAGGGTCTGTATGGCCATCACCAGGGTCTGACAACCATAACCAGGGTCAGAATACCCATCACCAGGGTTTAAATACCTATCACCAGGGTCAGAGTTCGTATCACCAGGGTCTGTATGGCTATCACCCGGGTCTGTACACCCATAACCAGGGCCAGAATACCCATCACCAGGGTCTCAATACCTATCACTAGGGTCAGATTTCGTATCACCAGGGTCTGTATGGCCATCACCAGGGTCTGACAACCATAACCAGGGTCAGAATACCCATCACCAGGGTTTAAATACCTATCACCAGGGTCAGAGTTCGTATCACCAGGGTCTGTATGGCTATCACCCGGGTCTGTACACCCATAACCAGGGCCAGAATACCCATCACCAGGGTCTCAATACCTATCACTAGGGTCAGAGTTCGTATCACCAGGGTCTGTATGGCCATCACCAGGGTCTGACAACCATAACCAGGGTCAGAATACCCATCACCAGGGTTTAAATACCTATCACCAGGGTCAGAGTTCGTATCACCAGGGTCTGTATGACCATCACCAGGGTCTGTATACCCATAACCAGGGCCAGTTTACCTATCACCATGGTCTTAATACATATCACCAGGGTCAGAATTCGTATCACCAGGATCTGTATGGCCATCACCAGGGTCTGTACACCCATCACCAGGGTCTCAATACCCCATCCCCAGGGTCTCAATACCTAACAGCAGGGTCAGAGTTCGTATCACCAGGGTCTGTATGACCATCACCAGGATCTGTACACCTATAACCAGGGTCAGAATACCCATCACCAGGGTCTTAATACCTATCACCAGGGTCAGAGTTCGTATCACAAGGGTTTGTATGGCCATCACCCGGGTCTGTACACCCATAACCAGGGCCAGAATACCCATCACCAGGGTCTCAATACCTATCACCAGGGTCAGAGTTCGAATCACCAGGGTCTGTATGGCCATCATCTGGGTCTGTACAACCCATAACCAGGGCCAGTATACCCATCACTAGGGTCTCAATACCTGTCACCAGGGTCAGAGTACGTATCACCAGACTCTGTGTGCATATCACCAGAGTCTGTATACCCATAACCAGAATCAGTAAACGTATTACTAGGGTCTGTAAGCCTATCACAAGGGTCACTATACCCATCACTAGAATTTGTGTGCCTTTCACCAGGGTCTGTACACCCATAGACAGGGCCAGTATACCCATCACCAGGGTCAGTAAATCTATTACCAGGGTTAGAGTACATATTCTGAAACTCTGTGTATCCATCACCAGGGTCTGTAAATCTGTCAGCAGTGTCATAATACCCATTATTAGTGTCTGTGTGCCCATCACAGGTGTCTGTTTGCCCATAACCAGGGCCAGTATACTCATCACCAGGGTCTCAGTACCTAATATCAGTGTCAGTGTACATATTACCAAGGTCTGTGTACCCATCACTAGGGTCAGAATACGTATCACCAGAACGGTAAACCTATGACTTTGGTCATCATACCTATCACTAGTGTCCGTGTTCGTAGTACTAGGGTCTGTGTGCACTTTACCATGGTCTATATATCCTTAACCAGGGTCATTTTACCCATCTCCAGGTTCTTAATAACTATCACCAGGGAGTGTACGCATCACTAGGGTCTATGTGCCCATCATAAGGGTCAGTATACCTATCACAACAGTCAGTGCACTTATCAACAGGGTTTGTACATCATATACCTTGGTTAGTAGACTTTCATCATGATCTTTACACTTATCACCTATTACTTATCACCAGAATCAGTTTACCTAACGTCCGGGTCAGAATACATATCACTATGCCCATCATCAGGATCAGTATATCTATCACATAGCTCTGTGTGCCCATCACTGAGGTCTAAATACGTATCACAAGAGTCTGCAAATCTATCACAAGGGGCAGTATATTCATCACTAGAGTCTGTGTGCCCATCACTATAGTATGTATGCCCATAACCAGGGCCAGTATATACCTATCAACAGGGCCAGAGTTCGTATCACGAGGGTCTGTATGTCCATCACCAGGGTCTGTACACCCATAACCAGGGCCAGTATACCCATTACCAGGGTCTCAATAACTATCACCAGGGACAGTGTACGCATCACGAGGGTCTGTGTGCCCATTCTTAAGGTCAGTATACCTATCATAAGAGTCTGTGTCACCGGTACATCTATCACATTCTCTATCACCAGGGTCAGTATACCTATCGACAGAGTTCTTGTACGTATCACAAGGGTTTGTGACCCATCGTCCCTGGTGATAGGTACTAAGACCTTGATGATGGGTATAATGACTGTAGTTGTGGGTACACTGACTCTGGTTATGGGTATACAGATCATAGTGATGGACACAGACCCTGGTGATACAAACACTGACCCTAGTAATATGTATACTGACCACGGTGATAGGTTTACAGTTCTGGTGATACGTACTCTGACCCTGGTAAAGGGTATACTGACCCTGATGTTAGGCACACAGACCCCACACAGGTACTGAGACCCTGGACGGGTATACTGACCCTGGTTATTGGTGTTGGGACCATTGTGATTGGCACACAAACTCTAGTGATGGGTGTAATGACCCTGGTGATAGGTTTACAGACCCTAGTGATACGTTTACTGACCCTGGTTATGTGTGTACTGACCCTGGTAATATGCACATACCTTGGTGTTACGTACACACAGACACTAATGATAGGTATAATGACCCTGTTAATAGATTTACAGACCCTGGTGATACGTATTAAGACCCTGGATATGGGTACAGAAAGCTTGGTGATATGTACTGGTGATGGATTTACAGACCGTTGTGATACAAACGCTGACCCTGGTTATATGTATACAGACCCTGGGGATGAGGACACAGACTCTAGTGATACGTACTCTGACCCTGGTGATAGGTATTGAGACCCTGGTGATGGGTATTCTGGCCCTGGTTATGGGTGTACAGACCCTGGTGATGGCCATACAGACCCTGGTGATACGAACTCTGACCCTGGTGATAGGTATTGAGACCCTGGTGATGGGTATACTGGCCCTGGTTATGGGTGTACAGACCCTGGTGATGGTCATACAGACCCTTATGATACGAACTCTGACCCTGGTGATAGGTATTTAAACCCTGGTGATGGGTATTCTGACCCTGGTTATGGTTGTCAGACCCTGGTGATGGCCATACAGACCCTGCTGATACGAACTCTGACCCTGGTGATAGGTATTGAGACCCTGGTGATGGGTATACTGGCCCTGGTTATGGGTGTACAGACCCTGGTGATGGCCATACAGACCCTGGTGATACGAACTCTGACCCTGGTGATAGGTATTGAGATCCTGGTGATGGGTATTCTGACCCTGGTTATGGTTGTCAGACCCTGGTGATGGCCATACAGACCCTGGTGATACGAACTCTGACCCTGGTGATAGGTATTGAGACCCTGGTGATGGGTATTCTGGCCCTGGTTATGGGTGTACAGACCCTGGTGATGGCCATACAGACCCTGGTGATACGAACTCTGACCCTGGTGATAGGTATTGAGACCCTGGTGATGGGTATACTGGCCCTGGTTATGGGTGTACAGACCCTGGTGATGGTCATACAGGCCCTTATGATACGAATCTGACCCTGCTGTTAGGTATTGAGACCCTGTTGATGGGTATACTGGCCCTGGTTATGGGTGTACAGACCCGGGTGACTCTGGTGATACGTACTCTGACCCTGGTGATAGGTATAGAGACCTTTGTGATAGGTATACTGGCCCTGGTTATGGGTGTACAGACCCTGGTGATGGCCATACAGACCCTGGTGATACGAACTCTGACCCTGGTGATAGGTATTGAGACCCTGGTGATGGGTATTCTGACCCTGGTTATGGTTGTCAGACCCTGGTGATGGCCATACAGACCCTGGTGATACGAACTCTGACCGTGGTGATAGGTATTAAGACCCTGGTGATGGGTATACTGGCCCTGGTTATGGGTGTACAGACCCTGGTGATGGCCATACAGACCCTGGTGATACGAACTCTGACCCTGGTGATAGGTATTGAGACCCTGGTGATGGGTATACTGGCCCTGGTTATGGGTGTACAGACCCTGGTGATGGTCATACAGACCCTTATGATACGAATCTGACCCTGGCGATAGGTATTGAGACCTTGGTGATGGGTAAACTGGCCCTGGTTATGGGTGTACAGATCCTGGTGATGGTCATACAGACCCTGGTGATACGAACTCTGACCCCTGGTGATAGGTATTGAGACTCTGGTGATGTGTATTCTGACCCTGGTTATGGTTGTCAGACCCTGGTGATGGCCATACAGACCCTGGTGATACGAACTCTGACCCTGGTGATAGGTATTGAGACCCTGGTGATGGGTATTCTGGCCCTGGTTATGGGTGTACATACCCTGGTGATGGCCATACAGACCCTGGTGATACGAACTCCGACCCTGGTGATAGGTATTGAGACCCTGGTGATGGGTATACTGGCCCTGGTTATGGGTGTACAGACCCTGGTGATGGTCATACAGACCCTTATGATACGAATCTGACCCTGCTGTTAGGTATTGAGACCCTGTTGATGGGTATACTGGCCCTGGTTATGGGTGTACAGACCCGGGTGACTCTGGTGATACGTACTCTGACCCTGGTGATAGGTATAGAGACCTTTGTGATAGGTATACTGACCATGGTTATGAGTGTACAGACCCTGGTGATGGCCGAACAGACCCTGGTGATACGAACTCTGACCCTGGTGATAGGTATTGGGACCCTGGTGATGGGTATACTGGCTCTGGTTATGGTTGTACAGACCCAGGGGATGGGCACACAGACTCTAGTGATGGGTGATTGATAGATCTACAAGGGGTCAGTGACATGTTTACCCTTAATATTATCCCCCAAAATAGCTTTTGAGAAAAAGAAAATCAAAATAGATTTTTCCTCTCTCCCTCTCCTAGACTTGGATTTTTTAAAATTTATTATGGACTAAAGTGTTTGTATAACCTGGCAAATGGCACAATGCACTAGGTAATATTGGATTACATAAAATCCAATCTTGACCTGCAAAAAACAAAACAAAACAAAAAAAACAACCCAGAAATTCTTTTTAAAAAATTGAAAATCCTAATCCGTGGGGGTAGGGGGGCTAAATGTACCTTTAACTTCAATTTCACAGTTTATTTCCTCCCTTTCATTTCAATTTTTACATGGTACCCAAAAACATTGGGGGGGGGGGGGGGGGGGGACCTCTATGTTAATTCACTTTTTTATAAGTAAATTCAAGAAAATGTTTGCTGCCAGAAAACGTGCACTGGGGGGGGGGGGGGGGGCAGTCCCGTCCCCCTGTCCCTGCCCCACTCCACCCCCCTCCGATGCTAATTAAATGCCTGTTGTTTTCCTATAAAATTGCTTTTTTTTGTTCTCTGAATTATTTATTTAACTTTTTGGTGTAAAATCTAATGTACATAACATTTTTATCACTTTTAATGAACATTTAATGTTAAAATCGCATTTTCCTGTAATTTTTAAATTGCACATATATCAGTTCGAAGTTCCTCCAAATAGCTTTCGAATTTCCTCCCAAACATTTACCGATCCCGATAGAAAGTTGGTTCACGCATGCGCACATCCTGGTTATAGTGCCTGGTTATAGCATATGAAAAATAGCCTATTCTATACCTCATTTACTGTAATTCTTTATTTTCTTTTTATGGATATACATTTGAATTTTTTTTTCATAATTTTCGTTTTAATTCAAATGCCCACAATTTTGAAATATGACCCAAAAAAAATTAACCTTTTCTTGCCATTTTTAGCATGAGACGGCTTGTTTTCAGGCATGCACTTTTTCTATCAAAAAACATTGAGTGATTGCCTGAACAAACAAAATATTTTCACTGAAGATGTATCTATCCAAGACTTATAAATAATTACATTTGCAAATATGCTTCCTTTTATGAACCTATAGAATAGCGAAAATGTTCAATTCTGTGTGAAATTTTTCATGACGTTAAAAATTATCACAGTGCAAAATTGACTGTTCTATAATTAACTTTATCTCGGACTTTACTGTTCAAATACAACATTACTACCTGAGGATGCTTCCACATAAGTTAAAGCTTTTCTGGCTAATCTGTTTCAGAGAAGAAGATTTTTAAAGATTTACTCTATATATTCCTATGTAAAAATTAAACCCCCGTTGTGGCCCCACCCTACCCCTGGGGATCATGATTTGATTGAGGCTCAAGCAAGCATATTTCCCTCATCTTCACTTCGGGAAATAGACTTGCTCTCGGGGAACTGGAATCTTGCTGACTCTCTCAATTGTATACTTTAATTGTATAGTTTGTACTGAATTGTCAATCTTCAGTTCGGAGGCTATACGCATTACCGGCCACTTCCGTCTGTGTACCTTTCATTGTTTGTTATTGCCCATCTTTAAAATTCGATAATAAATATGGAAACCTTCATCATTTGGTTCTATTTCTCTGGAATTACATATTGGTGTACCTTTGGGAATACAGCATTCCTAACCTTCGTTTTATTACCTTACAAACCACTGTGCACTGCACGTCAACCCCTCTACACCAACATTCCCTCATCCCAATCGTACTGCACACGAGGGATGCAGATCCAGAAGAATTCCCTAGCACCTTACAAATCTACGCAGTCACAACGTCACAATGCTAACCGCACGCGCTTATCGTTTGACGGTTGCATTATTGTAAACATAAACAAGTGGTCTATGGGCCACATCACTCACCTCAACAATAGGCATGATAAAATCAGCTTAATAGAGTCATAATACAAAATATCTGGACAATGTGGTATAATACAATTTATGTAGATCCTGTATAAATAAAAATTCATCCCCCCCCCCCCTTAACAAACTTGAATCCACCATACCTGAGGATGCTACCCACAAAAGTTTCAGCTTTTCTGGCTGATTTTATCTCTGAGAGGAAGATTTTTAAATACTTTACTCTATATATTCCTATGTAAAAATTAAACCCCCGTTGTGGCCCCACCCTACCCCTGGGGATCATGATTTGATTGAGGCTCAAGCAAGCATATTTCCCTCATCTTCACTTCGGGAAATAGACTTGCTCTCGGGGAACCGGAATCTTGCTGACTCTCTCAATTGTATACTTTAATTGTATAATTTGTACTGAATTGTCAATCTTCAGTTCGGAGGCTATACGCATTACCGGCCACTTCCGTCTGTGTACCTTTCATTGTTTGTTATTGCCCATCTTTAAAATTCGATAATAAATATGGAAACCTTCATCATTTGGTTCTATTTCTCTGGAATTACATATTGGTGTACCTTTGGGAATACAGCATTCCTAACCTTCGTTTTATTACCTTACAAACCACTGTGCACTGCACGTCAACCCCTCTACACCAACATTCCCTCATCCCAATCGTACTGCACACGAGGGATGCAGATCCAGAAGAATTCCCTAGCACCTTACAAATCTACGCAGTCACAACGTCACAATGCTAACCGCACGCGCTTATCGTTTGACGGTTGCATTATTGTAAACATAAACAAGTGGTCTATGGGCCACATCACTCACCTCAACAATAGGCATGATAAAATCAGCTTAATAGAGTCATAATACAAAATATCTGGACAATGTGGTATAATACAATTTATGTAGATCCTGTATAAATAAAAATTCATCCCCCCCCCCCTTAACAAACTTGAATCCACCATACCTGAGGATGCTACCACAAAAGTTTCAGCTTTTCTGGCTGATTTTATCTCTGAGAGGAAGATTTTTAAATACTTTTCTCTATATATTCCTATGTAAAAATTAAACCCCCGTTGTGGCCCCACCCTACCCCTGGGGATCATGATTTGATTGAGGCTCAAGCAAGCATATTTCCCTCATCTTCACTTCGGGAAATAGACTTGCTCTCGGGGAACTGGAATCTTGCTGACTCTCTCAATTGTATACTTTAATTGTATAATTTGTACTGAATTGTCAATCTTCAGTTCGGAGGCTATACGCATTACCGGCCACTTCCGTCTGTGTACCTTTCATTGTTTGTTATTGCCCATCTTTAAAATTCGATAATAAATATGGAAACCTTCATCATTTGGTTCTATTTCTCTGGAATTACATATTGGTGTACCTTTGGGAATACAGCATTCCTAACCTTCGTTTTATTACCTTACAAACCACTGTGCACTGCACGTCAACCCCTCTACACCAACATTCCCTCATCCCAATCGTACTGCACACGAGGGATGCAGATCCAGAAGAATTCCCTAGCACCTTACAAATCTACGCAGTCACAACGTCACAATGCTAACCGCACGCGCTTATCGTTTGACGGTTGCATTATTGTAAACATAAACAAGTGGTCTATGGGCCACATCACTCACCTCAACAATAGGCATGATAAAATCAGCTTAATAGAGTCATAATACAAAATATCTGGACAATGTGGTATAATACAATTTATGTAGATCCTGTATAAATAAAAATTCATCCCCCCCCCCCCTTAACAAACTTGAATCCACCATACCTGAGGATGCTACCACAAAAGTTTCAGCTTTTCTGGCTGATTTTATCTCTGAGAGGAAGATTTTTAAATACTTTTCTCTATATATTCCTATGTAAAAATTTGAACCCCCATTGTTGCCCAACCCTACCCCAGGGGTCATGATTTTCACAACTTTGAATCTACAATACATGAGGATGATATCACAAAAGTTTCAGCTTTCCTGGCTGATTTGTTTCTGAGAAGATTATTAAAGATTTACACTATATATTCCTATGTAAAAATTCAACCCCCCCCCCCATTGTGGCCCCACCCTACTCCCGGGGGTCATGATTTTCACAACTTTGAATCTACACTATCTGAGGATGCTTTCACATAAGTTTCAGCTTTCCTGGCCAAATGGTTCTTGAGAAGAAGATTTATGAAAATTTCTCAAAAATTTTCAATAATTACTAATTATCTCCCCTTGTAAAAGGGTGTGGTCCTTAATTTTCACAACTTTGAATCCCATTTTGCCTATGGGTGCTTTTTGCCAAGTTTGGTTGAAATTGGCTTTGTGGTTCTTGAGAAGATATTGAAAATGTAAAAAGTTTACACATGGATGACAGACAAAATGTGATCAGGAAAGCTCACTTCAGGTGAGCTTAAAACCTACTTTAATTTTCTATAAACAAGCCCAAAATAGCAAAATGCAATGGGGTTTTTACATGTACGTAGAACTGAGCCATCTTCGTTACTAATAGGCAAGTTTCCGATTCATTTATTCTACTTTTACCCTCCAACATTCTGAGTAAATAATCTATACCAAAATATCCTCATAGATTTTACCACAGATGTCATTTCTTCACTTGTCTCTGAAATTTTTTTAAACAGCAACAAAAGCCCTATACAGCAGAGTGTTTACATATTAATGACGACTCTTGATCCGCTTTCCCGAGGTCTATAAAGATTGTTTATTAGGAGAAAGTTTTGGGCAAGTTAGGAGACATTTACATATATGAACAGTAGTAAACTGAATGAAGAATTTTTTAATGGATTATTTTCACAAAATGTGGTACGATATGAAACTTAAGCGTATATTTTGTGTACCGTAAATTGCAAGTTTTTCGTAAGTATCGTATATACATGCACTGTAGTGATATATAGTCTAACCCAAATTTTCTTCGTAGAGCTACAGCTATATGTACCATATGTATTTTTTGTCACAAGTAAACACTTTCAAAAAATACCATAATGCCGACAGACAAAAGTAACCCGATGAATTTTTCATTCTCTGATAAATTCAGTGTTGTTTTGTCCATGCATATATAATTAGTCTGCAACAGCAGCCAATCAGCGGTAAGATGAATCCACCAATAAGAAAGTTTGTGGTTTAGGAGCAGGTATTGTTTATGCATGACGTAGCTGACAGACTTGAACGCAACGCTATTGAAAAAACCAAACCAAAGCCGTTCTGATAATATAAAGGGTCCCATGGCGTTTATAGGTTCATATTGAGCTTGTTTACAACTTACAGCAATCCGCAGCAAATGAATCCAAGTCTCAAAAATGACACCCACCTCCTATTTTAACCCCTCTTATTTCTTTACTTTCTGCAGTACTTCTTCATTCCATCATTTAATTTAAACACTGATAAATTACCTTAAAATAATCATTATTTCAGCAATTAATTCAGCCAATCACCTAAAGCCATACCTTTTTCTGATCGGCTCAATCTTGTATTAACACTTCTCTAATGTCAACATCCGGTGCATTGGTACTCTCATTCCTAAACTCATAATTTTACTCACCTCTGAATTAGGCAAATTTGAGTTTTTCATAAACCTTATACATACCTCTTATTGTGTGTGAAATATGAGTCCTGGATCTTGATTCATATTTATGCTGTGCTCATCCGAGGCTCTCTCCCTTGGCAAATACTGTAATATGAGAGTGGGATCACAGTGAGATCTGAGATGAATTGACTGCTTTTTAATAGAATACATGGAAATTTGGAATGAATCTGTTTGCTTTAATGTACTTCAGGGTATCATGAACAAATTTTATAAAAATTTTCAATAAGAGTGGATTCTACCCAGAATTTGAGAAAACCTCCTATAATAAATGAAAACCCAGTGAATTATGCAAATTAAACAAGCTAAATATTGACTTATAAGTCAAAAATATTCACATCATGTAAATTTAATCATTATCGACTCTGATAAGTCAAATAATCCTTATCTGGCCTTTCCTGGTTCGCAGGTGCAAACAATATCACCACCCCCCAGTCTAATGCAGCTTAGAGAACTAGCAGGTGCCCCCTATCATTTCATATTACAGTAATTTTGCAAAAGGAGAGGTACATAATTTTGACATTATATTACAGTTAAGTCATTGTAGTAATAAACATAACTGATAAATTGTAAAATTTTTGGATAGTTTAATACAGCTAGAAAAAGAGAATTCCTTGACAATATTAAAAATCTAGAAGGGTGATTATTCTGGTTTGAGACCACAAATATATGCCTCACGGTAAAGAGACAAAGACTAGTATACTAATAATTTTACCTCCATCATAAAGAAAAATATCCGGCATGGTGGATCAGATTGTTACGGACTCTGTCAGCATCATAAAGAGACAAAATGACCCCACCGCCTGGTGCCACCATCTCCAAAGACAGAGGAGGCAAAAAAAAAAATGAAAATCCTCCTTAAAGTGCACGAATGAGAGAAAATCAGTGTTACAAGTTATTCATTGCACAAAACAATGTTAATATATCAATTTTTATCATACATGCCTTACAAATATTCATAAACACCCATTCTTATTACATACATAAATACAAAATTAAATGATTTTTCAGGGGTCAGGTTCATAAAAAGCACAATTACATGAAATTATATGTAATTACATGTACTACCAAATGTGATTTATGCAGTCAGAATAACATTCAAGTAAAAAATTTAAAAAATAGATGCAGCCAGTCTAAATAAAAGAAATTACATCATTATGTTGACATTTTGCAACACTGACCAGTGAGCCAAAGGGAAGTAACTTTTAAAAACTGCTGTCTTGTTCTCCACACTGTTGACATTTTCAAGCATTTGAACCATCACAAAAAGTCCCCACCAAACTCATAAAATATTATCATGCAAATAAAACTTACTCCATATTAAGTTGACATGAGTCCCAGGTGTCACCAAGACTAGAAAGTGGGTCCTTTCTGTTTAATTCATGTCTAATGATCATGTAAATTAAACATTCCATTTCCCACCCCTTCCTGGGGGGGGGGGGGGGGGGGGGGGGGGGGGCACTCATTCTACATTTCTACATTCCAGACCAGACATATTCTTTATAAAACTCCTCTAAACTGTATTCCTTCTTGCCCCAAAACTCCAAATCATCAAAAGTGGGGATAAGAAAATTAAACATGGCAACCTACTAGATGATGACACTGTTGACAGCGAATGTAGTCTCGGGGTGTGTGGATCAAACATTCTTATAAATCAACTTCAGCGCATGAGACCACTTCAGGTTTGAGAGAAGACTTTTGATTAGGCTGCAGTATCCCTGTACAATGAATGGTCTGCTGAAAAATAACTCAGATGAATTAAATTGACATTGGCAAGCATCTATTTGAAAAGACTATAGACACTTTTAAGAAGTCAATGGTAAAATTAACAGAATATTAGAAAAAAGTCTGAGTTAAACCTTACTTTGGTCCAGATTCTATAAACAGATGGTCAGCCAAAATTTATCTCAAAAATCATGTACAATTTAAATAAAAATACAAGCAAAGAACTGCAAAAGTGGAGTGCAACACAGGTAATCAAAAATTATTCTATCCAATTTATCATAAAAACCCACATTTTTTGCTTTTCTTCTTGCCTGGTCACCCTTATATTACACTTTACACTCATTCAGTACCCCCCCCCCCCCCCCCTTTTCAAAAAATGACAGCCACTCCCATCCTCAAATTTACATTTTCAGTATTAATTTTACTTCTAGTGTTTTAAAATGTTTTATCTGCTCTTATCATCATGAAATGATTAAAGTTTTGAATTTTAAGTTACAAAACATTTTAAGAATAGGGTCTCTATAGGGAAAAGAGTACCAATTCATTCCCCATAGAGCTTGATGTTAACCTAAACACACCTGGCTAGTTTGCTATTTTACTTACAGACATATATCCTTGGTCACATTTGAAAGTTCATTCCAAGCACTAACAAAAAATCACTTGAAATATATAGGGTCTAATGGCGTTTATAGGTTCAAATTGAGCTTGTTTACAACTTACAGCGATCTGCAGCAAATGAATCCAAGTTTCAAAAATGACACCAACCTCCTATTTCAACCCCTCTTATTAAGGTCTTCCATTTCCAACGGAAGATCTTATAGTGATTGTAGTGTTTTTTCTTTCTTTCTTTCTTTACTTTTCCCCCCTTTTTTGTTGGCAGAATTTCTCAAAGATGACTGGACAGATTTTTTTGAAATTTTCAGGGATGGTAGAAAATGATAATACCTCGAATAGTTTTCTTCATTTTTGAAAAAATTATTTCCAGTCTTCTGTTTCCTGTCACAAGACAGAAAACTTTGTGCCCTCAAGATCTCAGAAACGGTAAAGACTTAAACATTCAAATTTGTGGGATGATTGACCTATATATGTAGATGTGTTTAAACTAATATTTTGTTTGATTCGTCATAACTTCCGGTCATCACTGGAAGTACTTCAAAATTAATATTTTTGGAATCATTTTAAAAATATTACATGGGATGAATAAATCAGTATAAAACCTTGCATATGTTATTTATGCAATGTTAAATAAACATAAAAATTCTACATCCAGTTAGATATCTCAAATATCTCAGAAAGGTTTCTTTTTTGAAATTTTGTAACCGGGAGATCTCAGAAAATATAAGTGATCAAGACACAAAACTGTGGTGAATGATAGACATTTATTTTAAGATGTGTTTAACGGTTGTCATTTTGTCAACCATGACGGTCCTCACCGAAATGTTCAAACAAATCAAGGTGTTAATAAGTTTAACTGTACAGTAATGTATACTAGGCAAATGTACACAAAATACTAGATTTTATCTTCATTGAGCACTTCCGTTCGTCCGTTTCCGGTCTCGAGATAAAAATCATTGTTCCCTTAAGATCCCAGAAACGGTAAAGACTTGAACATCCAAACCATGTGGGATGATAGACCTAAGTATGTAAATGTGTTTAAACTATTTTGTTTGATACGTCGTTACTCTCCGGTCGTCACCGTAAATTTGAACCCCCAACTGGGGCCCCAGTTTGGGTCCGGGGATCACGATTTTTACAATTTAGAATCTTCACTATAAATACAAGCTTTTATCCAAATATTGGCATTTCTGGTGCAGTGGTTCTTGAAAAGAAGATTTTTAAACATTTTTCCTACATATTTCTATGTTTAACTTTGAACCCCGCCTGGGGCCCAGTTTTGGTCCGGGGGTCAAGATTTATAAAATTTAGAATTTTCATCATATATACAAGCTTTTGTATAAATATTGGCATTTCTGGTGCAGTGGTTCTTGAGAAGAAGATTCATAAACATTTTTCCTACATATTTCTATATTAAACTTTGAACCCCACCTGGGGCCCAAGTTTTGGTCCGAGGGTCACAATTTTTACAATTTAAAATCCTCACTATATATACAAGCTTTTGTGTAAATATTGGCATTTCTGGCGCAGTGGTTCTTGAGAAGAAAATTGTTAAAGACACACACCCTATACTCACTGTTTCGCAATTGTCTCCCTTTCAAAAAGGGTTGTCCCCTTTATTTTTAGAATTTAGATTTCCATTAGGATGCTTTGTACCAAGTTTGGTTAAATTTGGCCCAGTGGTTTTAGAGAAGAAGTCACTAATGTGAAAAAGTTTACAGACGGACGGACAGACGGACAACAGGTGATCAGAAAAGCTCACTTGAACCTTCGGTTCAGGTGAGTTAATAAACTAAGTACATTAACCTCTCAGCTATTATAAATAAACTGACAGTAGATTTTTAATGAAGGATAAAGGATTCACCAAAATTATATCCACGAAAATTATTAGGTATCCCTTGTAGGACCAAATCCACCAAATTTGTGTCCCGCCAAAAAAAAACGGCTATACGGTATGAGATATAAACCTATTGATGAAAATTTGAACCTCTTGTGGGGCCAAGGAATTCATTCAATTGTCCAGGGGCTAATGTCTAAACAATTTCAAACAATTCACAATTTGTCAAAATGCTTGCATATAAGTAAAACCATGTTTTCCTTTGTAAAATTGAAACGTAAAATAGGCGTGAAGATTTTGATGAATTTGAATCAACACTATTTAAGGTTGCTTTCACTAAGGTTTCAGCTTTTCTGGATTTGAGAAGAAGATTTTTAAAGATTTTTCTCTAAATATTCCTGTGAAAATTAGACCCCCCATTGTGGCCCCACCCTGTCCCTAGGAATCATGATTTGATCAAACTTGAAATCTATCCTACCTGAGAATGTTTCCACACAAGTTCAGCTTTTCTGGCTGATCGGTTTCTGAGAAGAAAATTTTTCTCTATATTCTTATGTAAAAATTGGACCCCCCATTGTGGCCCCATCCTACCATTGTTTATCATGATTTGAACAAACTTGAATCTACATTACCTGAGGATTGCTTCCACACAAGTTTCATCTTTTCTGGTCAAATGATTTTTGAAGAAAGGATTCTCTATATATTCCTATGTAAAAATTGGACACCCCCCCCATTGTGCCCCCCCCCCCCCCCCCCCCCCCCCCCCCCCCCCCCCGGGATCATGGTCCGTCATTTTAACAAACTTGAATCTCCTTCACCCAATGATGCTTTGTGCAAAGTTTGGTTGATATTGGCCCAGTGGTTCTGGAGAAGAAGTCGAAAATGTAAAAAGTTTACAGACAGACGTTTTCAGCTCAGGTGAGCTAAAAAAAACTGTGCAAGTCTGATGAACTTTTCATACAGAAGGCTGAGAGGGCCATTTCCAACATTCTGCCATGCTGTTCCAGAGTCCATGACTACTGTTGGAAAATGTCGTTAACATCCAATACCCATCTACCTACTTAAAGCGCCAAATTCCTTCCTTATGGAAGGCACCTGGACCTGGAACCTGAAGACATTTCCAGCATACAAAGGGTCATCAATAAACAAATACTTGGCCAAAACTCTGCCAGCTCTTAAATACTAATAAGTGTGAAAGTCCCTATCAGACAGTCTTCATCTACGCACTTAAGAATACAACTTGGGCCAAAAACTTTACTGCGCTGTGTCACTCCACTGTATATACCTCTTCTCATGGCACTGAGTCTTCGTCATCTTTCATAGCTAACAAGGTTGGTGTGTGTTGGGACCATGCAGGACCATTCCACCAGAAGATAAGTCAGCTCGATCACCTGAGGCAGTACCACAGCATACGTAAGAAAACAACAAAGTATAAGACCACTCAACACTTTGGGAGTAAGAAGAAAAGAACGTAAACTCCGGGCACTCTCCCTCTATCGTAACGAGAGAGACAACAGGGCAAATGAGCATGCTTATGGAAAAAATAACTAAACCATTACATTAACATCATACTATGTTATGGAAATGGACACCGCGGATATGGTTCATGACCTGTGCATCTCCTTAGTGACATCAGTTTTCTGTTCATTGTCAACTGACTGGTTCGAGAGACATTAAATGTTCTGTGTTTATGCATATTTTGCAGTGACAGGGATGAGAAACATGTAAAATTTTGTCCATATGATGTCCTTGTATAAAAAAATCTATGTACTGGTACTTTTTGTCGTTTACCATTGATGACAGGCTGAAAAACACCACACCCTAACTCATTCAGGCGGCCTAAACAAAAATGAAAGAAATTGGTCTTTTATTTTATTTTAGAAATAAATTGAGCCTTCTGCTCCTCTGTGAAAATTTCATAGACTGTGGACATATTGAATCAGAGATGCAGAGGTTAAAACCAAATATGGTCAGGTACCTGATCAGCATTAACAATGAAAGGTCAATGGGTCATTTTAATTAATAATTTCATTAATAATTAGCTTAATTAATTAATGTAAGGGAGTGATGGGGCAGCATAAACAAAAATATTCTTACTAAGACCATCCAGTGTCTGTAGGTTCATCCATGGTACTATTCGACATGCAGGCTTAATAAGCACTGACTTCCTAGTCAAATATTAGAATAATCTTTCCTTGGCTACAAAGCCTAGAGTGTAAACAGATAGTCAACACCAATATACTGACAGTAAGTTTATTTGCAATTTAGATATGTCACGAAAAAAAGTTTATGGGGAATTCCTTATTTTTTTTGACCTGTGCTTGAAGGTGCCCAAAGGGACAGTTAGAATTCTGGGGTTGGGGTACCCCCCCTTTACCGCTGTGTTTTGGAAAATTTATAATTTGCCCCTGGGCCAAAATGATTTATAACTACCTGTTGGACTTATAAGGAATGACATCAAAGAGAGAAATTCTCCAAAAATATCACCCATATCTTTTTCTGGTCAGATAAAACATCTACTGCCCACCCCCCCCCCCCCCCCCCCCCCATGTACTGTGAAAATTTTATTCATTTTCCCCCATTTAGATCCCACCCTACCGGCCGCTCTCCCTGCAGAGAGATGACCCAATGACAGGGTGCAATCTTTCTCGCACAAAAAGTTAACAGCGGCCGTTCAGTATCTGACTCTCAGGGAACCCCTTATACATGTATAACACTATGAGAGACTTACCATACATGCTTTATATCAAAATCCAGGAATGACTCCCTAACCATAAAATTACCACCTATTATCAATTCACTAATTTTCATAGTACATGCATGTACATACAAACCTTCAAATACAGTTACACTACTTTTTATTAAAATATTGACACTGTCCCTTGCTGCCAATTATGCCAAAAATGCTTAAAAGCTAGACTACACAGCTAAAAATATAAAAATATGTTAACATTTAATTTAATGTATCATCAGCAAATTAAGTCTTAATCATAGAAATATAATTGCATACATACTAAAACTGTTAACAGAATTATCTCTGACCAACTAAATTAATGATAGGAAAGAGAGAAAGAGAAAGGTTGAGAAATATCAATAGAGGATTTTTTTAAAGGATGATTTTTCTGTTTTCTATGCTTCATGATGACACTGGTAAATGTATATATTACATGTAATGCTAATCATTATACTTTGCAATTAAGTTTCCAAATTCCAGTATCAAATACTGTAAGTCGTTTTAATTCCATGGCGTTAAAACTTAACGATTTCTCAACAAGAACCAATCGCTATGGTTTTAATTTCATGCTGCAAGAGTTATCTATCTCTGGTTCTACATGAATATAATACGTGTTTGAAATCTTATGATAGTATTCATGATCAGGTTTTAATTTCGCGGGAATATGATATATCGCGAACATAGTGAAATTAAAACAATCGTGATTATTTGCAAATCTACAGTAGATTGAACACGTAACTTACCATGGCCAACCCACAGTCTCATTCGAAGAAATAACAACCTCCACAAGAATTTGAATGCAAAAAGAATTTGTAAGAACAATTTGTCAAACAAATGCTTGTGGGGGCAATTAACCTACAACAAAAACAAAGCATGGCAAAAACTAAACATAGAACTATATGATACCGTATATCCGCTGATTTCAGGATACAATTTTTACGTCACAAATACTTTCATGTTGCAAAAATACAATACACAAAAATTATATCTGGTATTATTTGCTATTATAATTACAAACTTTTTTAATCGTTAAAATAATTTGGGCATGAATATAAGTTTTTAAGATATACGGTATCAAATATATTTTATTGTAAACAATGAAGTACATTTATATTGAAATAATATAATGTTTACAAATCAAGTAGTTAAATAAATCCAGCAATCATCACATGCATGTTTTAGAACTCAAATATAGTTATTTTTTCTTTAAAGTACACACGATAATGTTCAGTTCTTCTGATTACTGTAGTCCATCGTTGGCCCCCCTTTATGTTTGCTCTCCATCACACTCTTTGTGTTGACATTGTTTGGATGTTGTAGTCCATCATTGGCCCCCCTTGTATGTTTGCTCTCCTCAAACTGTTTGTGTTTGTTTCCATCGTTTGGATGCAGTAGTCCATCGTTGGCCCCCCCTTTATGTTTGCTCTCCTCAAACTCTTTGTGTTGACATTATCTGGATGTAAATGTAGTCCATCGTTGGCCCCCCTTTATGTTTGCCTTCCAATTCTTTGTGTTTGTTAAATTTTACATCGTTTGGATGCTGTAGTCCATCGTTGGTCCCCCTTTATGTTTGCCCTACTCCAACTCTTTTGTTAACATCCTCCGTGAGTTCCTCTGTATCAAAGATGAACATAATCATGCTTGATTCTTCTGCTCCATCATTGGTTCCCCTTTAAGTTGTCCTTCACAAACTCTTTGTTCTAACATTGTCAGTGAGGTTCATCTTTCCTAAAAGATGTAAATCACTTTCCATGAAATCCTAGTAATGTTTGATTCTTCCGATTGCTGTTGGTGCTTCAATATTTTCTAAGATTATAATGATAATGGGTGTTGATGTTAATTCCTCATTCTCCTGGCATTCACACTGCCTCTAATTTAGATGCTGTCATTGAACACTTACAAGAAGAAATTGGAATCAAACTGTTGATGATAATGATGATAATGACAATCACCTTCAAGTTCACATTCATGCTGCACACAATCACTGCAACCACAACAATGAGCTTCGAATACTCAGTACCCACCGGAAAATAGAAATTGAGAGCAGATTAGAACATAATATTAAAACAAATTACCATCCCATTTAGTCATCTCTTACAGCAAGCAATTAAGGGAATTGATGCTGATCAATCAGGGGATAATACTACTAGCCCTAACCTAAATTCTATCCATTACCCCATTACATCATCTCCAAAATGCACCTGGATAGAATTCCCTAACTAAGACGGGAGAAGGGGTGGGGGTGGGGTGGGGGGAGGGGAGGGGAGGGGAGGGGAGGGGGAGGGGGGGGAAGGGTGAAAATGAAATACAAAAAATATACTAACCAAAAATAGCATGAATCCAACGTTGATGATGGCGGTGTTGATCAGCATCGACTTTGACCCATGGCTGCTCCTCTTCTTGGATTTCATCTTGATGGCTTGATATTCAGAAGCTCTAGCCGTTGCCATCAGGGTACCATCTAATATTCACAGGTAAATAGAAATTGAGAATAGATTAAAACATGAATGTAATCAAAAACAAGTTTAAGAGACAAAATTCAATATATCATCCTCCCCATTCAGTTGCCTTTTACGACAAGCAAGGGGGAACTGAGAACTTATTTTTTAATACCTACCCAGTCCCCAGGGGTGGGGTAGCTGGAATCCAACGTTGACCATCGTCGACTTTGACCCATGGCTGCTCCTCTCCTTGGACTTCCTCCTGATGGCTTCATATTCAAATGCTGCCACGAGGCCAGATTGCCATCGGGGTCCATCTAATATTCACAGGTAAATAGAAATTAAGAATAGATTAGAACACGAAAGTAATTGAAAACAAGTTTAAGAGACGAAATTCAAAATATCATGCTCCCACTTTAGTTGCCTTTTACGACAAGCAAGGGGGGTACTGAGGACTTATTCTTTAATACCCACCCAGTCCCCAGGGGTGGGGTAGCTGTAATCCAACGTTGACCATCGTCGACTTTGACCCATGGTTGCTCCTCTCCTTGGACTTCCTCCTGATGGCTTCATATTCAAATGCTTCCATGAGGCAGCATTGAATATTTACCAGAAAGTACAAGTTAAGAACAGATTAGAGCAAGAAAATGATATACAAAAAACATACTTACCAAAAATAGCTTGAATCCAACGTTGATGATGGCGGTGTTGATCAGCGTCGACTTTGACCCAGGGCTGCTCCTCTCCTTGGACTTCATCCTTGCCGCTTCATATTGAGATGCTCCAGCCGTTGCCACCGGGGGTACCATCTAATATTCAACAGTAAATAGAAATTGAGAAAAGATTTGAACACGAATGTAATTAAAAACAAGTTTAAGGTACTCCATCCATAACTGAGGGAATTTAACAAGTTTGATTGATCTAAACAACATTAAATACTTATTTCAAAATTATTATGAGGCTGACATAAACCAAACTCGGGAGTATGTATAAAGTCAATTGAATGAACTTTTTGCACTTAAAATTTTTTTAAAGAGTTGTGTGCCCTTTACAAAAATTAGGAAAAATTGTTTTCTCAAAATATGTATGGTAAATTATGAAAATTTTTGGCATTTTCAATGAAAGGGAGAGTTTTTGCAACCTTTAACCAAGAGATTGTGAGAAAATTACTTGTAATAAAAAGATATAAATTATTTGAAAATGCATTTTTCCCATAGACTTCAATGTTATCTTCAATATGTGATAATTTTAATCATATTCAAAATTTTTTAAAATTTCAAAGATGAATCTTTATTATTTAATAACCCCCTTAAAATCACACTAATATTTAAGTGATCAAACTTGCAATTTATTAGATATGAAATATGATAGTTATGGATGGACTACCGTAAGACACAAAATTCGAAATACAATGCTCCCCATTTAGTTGCCTTTTACGACAAGCAAGGGGTACTGAGGACTTATTCATTGATACCTACCCAGTCCCATGGGATGGGGTAGCTGGAATCCAACGTTGATGATCGCGGTGTTGACCAGCATCGACTTTGACCCATGGCTGCTCCACTCCTTGGACTTCATCCTGACGGCTTCATATTCAGAAGCTCCAGCTGTTGCCATCAGGGTACCACCATCTAATATTCACAGGTAAATAGAAATTGAGAATACATTAGAACACGAATGTAATTAAAATCAAGTTTAAGAGACAAAATTCAAAACACCATGCTCCCCATTTAGTTGCCTTTTACGATTAGCAAAGGGGGTACTGAGTACTTATTCTTTAATACCCACCCAAGTCCCCATGGGTGGGGTAGCTGGAATCCAACGTTGATGATGGAGGTGTTGACCATCATCGACTTTGACCCATGGCTGCTCCTCTGCTTGGACTTCATCCCGACGGCTTCATATTCAGAAGCTCCAGCTGTTGCCATCCGGGTACCATCTAATATTCACAGGTAAATAGAAATTGAGAATACATTAGAACAAGAATGTAATCAAAAGCAAGTTTAAGAGACGAAATTCAAAATATCATGCTCCCCATTTAGTTGCCTTTTACGGCAAGCAAGGGGGAACTGAGGACTTATTCTTTAATACCCACCCAGTCCCCAGGGGTGGGGTAGCTGTAATCCAACGTTGACCATCGTCGACTTTGACCCATGGTTGCTCCTCTCCTTGGACTTCATCCTGATGGCTTCATATTCAAATGCTGCCACGAGGCCAGATTGCCATCGGGGTCCATCTAATATTCACAGGTAAATAGAAATTAAGAATAGATTAGAACACGAAAGTAATTGAAAACAAGTTTAAGAGACGAAATTCAAAATATCATGCTCCCCATTTAGTTGCCTTTTACGACAAGCAAGGGGGTACTGAGGACTTATTCTTTAATACCCACCCAAGTCCCCAGGGGTGGGGTAGCTGTAATCCAACGTTGACCATCGTCGTCTTTGACCCATGGTTGCTCCTCTCCTTGGACTTCATCCTGATGGCTTCATATTCAAATGCTGCCACGAGGCCAGATTGCCATCGGGGGTCCATCTAATATTCACAGGTAAATAGAAATTAAGAATAGATTAGAACACGAAAGTAATTGAAAACAAGTTTAAGAGACGAAATTCAAAATATCATGCTCCCCATTTAGTTGCCTTTTACGACAAGCAAGGGGGGTACTGAGGATTTATTCGTTAATACCCACCCAGTCCCCAGGGGTGGGGTAGCTGTAATCCAACGTTGACCATCGTCGACTTTGACCCATGGTTGCTCCTCTCCTTGGACTTCCTCCTGATGGCTTCATATTCAAATGCTTCCATGAGGCAGCATTGAATATTTACCAGAAAGTACAAATTAAGAACAGATTAGAACAAGAAAATGATATACAAAAAACATACTTACCAAAAATAGCTTGAATCCAACGTTGATGATGGCGGTGTTGATCAGCGTCGACTTTGACCCAGGGCTGCTCCTCTCCTTGGACTCCATCCTGGCCGCTTCATATTGAGATGCTCCAGCCGTTGCCACCGGGGGTACCATCTAATATTCAACAGTAAATAGAAATTGAGAAAAGATTTGAACACGAATGTAATTAAAAACAAGTTTAAGGTACTCCATCCATAACTGAGGGAATTTAACAAGTTTGATTGATCTAAACAACATTAAATACTTATTTCAAAATTATTATGAGGCTGACATAAACCAAACTCGGGAGTATGTATAAAGTCAATTGAATGAACTTTTTGCACTTAAAATTTTTTTAAAGAGTTGTGTGCCCTTTACAAAAATTAGGAAAAATTGTTTTCTCAAAATATGTATGGTAAATTATGAAATTTTGTGGCATTTTCAATGAAAGGGAGAGCTTTTGCAACCTTTAACCAAGAGATTGTGAGAAAATTACTTGTAATAAAAAGATGTAAATTATTTGAAAATGCATTTTTCCCATAGACTTCAATGTTAACTTCAATATGTGATAATTTTAGTAATATTCAAAATTTTTAAAAATTTCAAAGATGAATCTTTATTATTTAATAACCCCCTTAAAATCACACTAATATTTTAGTGATCAAACTTGCAATTTATTAGATATGAAATATGATAGTTATGGATGGACTACCGTAAGACACAAAATTCGAAATACAATGCTCCCCATTTAGTTGCCTTTTACGACAAGCAAGGGGTACTGAGGACTTATTCATTGATACCTACCCAGTCCCCAGGGATGGGGTAGCTGGAATCCAACGTTGATGATGGCGGTGTTGACCATCATCGACTTTGACCCATGGCTGCTCCACTCCTTGGACTTCATCCTGACGGCTTCATATTCAGAAGCTCCAGCTGTTGCCATCAGGGTACCATCTAATATTCACAGGTAAATAGAAATTGAGAATACATTAGAACACGAATGTAATTAAAATCAAGTTTAAGAGACAAAATTCAAAACACCATGCTCCCCATTTAGTTGCCTTTTACGATAAGCAAAGGGGTACTGAGTACTTATTCTTTAATACCCACCCAAGTCCCCATGGGTGGGGTAGCTGGAATCCAACGTTGATGATGGAGGTGTTGACCATCATCGACTTTGACCCATGGCTGTTCCTCTGCTTGGACTTCATCCCGACGGCTTCATATTCAGAAGCTCCAGCTGTTGCCATCGGGGGTACCATCTAATATTCACAGGTAAATAGAAATTGAGAATACATTAGAACAAGAATGTAATTAAAAGCAAGTTTAAGAGACAAAATTCAAAACACCATGCTCCCCATTTAGTTGCCTTTTACGACAAGCAAAGGGGTACTGAGTACTTATTCTTTAATACCCACCCAAGTCCCCAGGGGTGGGGTAGCTGTAATCCAACGTTGACCATCGTCGACTTTGACCCATGGTTGCTCCTCTCCTTGGACTTCATCCTGATGGCTTCATATTCAAATGCTGCCACGAGGCCAGATTGCCATCGGGGTCCATCTAATATTCACAGGTAAATAGAAATTAAGAATAGATTAGAACACGAAAGTAATTGAAAACAAGTTTAAGAGACGAAATTCAAAATATCATGCTCCCCATTTAGTTGCCTTTTACGACAAGCAAGGGGGTACTGAGGACTTATTCTTTAATACCCACCCAGTCCCCAGGGGTGGGGTAGCTGTAATCCAACGTTGACCATCGTCAACTTTGACCCATAGTTGCTCCTCTCCTTGGACTTCATCCTGATGGCTTCATATTCAAATATTGCTACGAGGCCAGATTGCCATCGGGGTCCATCTATCATCACAGGTAAATAGAAATTGAGAATAGATTAGAACATGAAAGTAATTAAAAACAAGTTTATGAGACAAATTTCAAAATACCATGCTCCCCATTTAGTTATCTTTTACGACAAGCAAGGGGTATTGAGGACTTATTCTTTAATACACACCCAGTCCTAAGGGGTTGGGTAGCTGAAATCCAACGTTGACCATCGTCGACTTTGACCCATGGTTGCTCCTCTCCTTGGACTTCATCCTGTAGCTTCATATTCAAATGCTGCCACGAGGCCAGATTGCCATCGGGGTCCATCTAATATTCACAGGTAAATAGAAATTAAGAATAGATTAGAACACGAAAGTAATTGAAAACAAGTTTAAGAGACGAAATTCAAAATATCATGCTCCCCATTTAGTTGCCTTTTACGACAAGCAAGGGGGTACTGAGGACTTATTCTTTAATACCCACCCAAGTCCCCAGGGGTGGGGTAGCTGTAATCCAACGTTGACCATCGTCGTCTTTGACCCATGGTTGCTCCTCTCCTTGGACTTCATCCTGATGGCTTCATATTCAAATGCTGCCACTAGGCCAGATTGCCATCGGGGTCCATCTAATATTCACAGGTAAATAGAAATTAAGAATAGATTAGAACACGAAAGTAATTGAAAACAAGTTTAAGAGACGAAATTCAAAATATCATGCTCCCCATTTAGTTGCCTTTTACGACAAGCAAGGGGGGTACTGAGGATTTATTCGTTAATACCCACCCAGTCCCCAGGGGTGGGGTAGCTGTAATCCAACGTTGAACATCGTCGACTTTGACCCATGGTTGCTCCTCTCCTTGGACTTCATCCTGTAGCTTCATATTCAAATGCTGCCATGAGGCAGCATTGAATATTTCCCAGAAAGTACAAATTGAGAACAGATTAGAACATGAAATTAAAAAGACTCAAGACCAGAAACAAATTACCTTCCCATTAAGTCCCCACTTATGGCAGGCAACGAAAGGGACTTAATATTACTTACAGGGGGTTATACTACTAGCCCTAACCTAAATTCTATCCATTTACCCATTACATTATCTCCAAAATGCACAAAGGCTCCTGGATAGAATTCCCTAACCAAGACAGGAAAAGGGCTGGGGGGGGGGGGGGGGGGGAGGGGGAGGGGAAGGGAGGGGGAAATGAAATACAAAAAATATACTAACCAAAAATTGCATAAATCCAACGTTGATGATGGTGGTGTTGACCAGCATCGACTTTGACCCATGGCTGCTCCAATCCTTGGACTTCATCCCGACGGCTTCATATTCAAACGCTGCTACGAGGCCAGATCGCCATCGGGGGTACCATCTAATATTCACAGGTAAATAGAAATTAAGAATAGATTAGAACACGAAAATAATTGAAAACAAGTTTAAGAGACGAAATTCAAAATATCATGCTCCCCAATTAGTTGCCTTTTACGACAAGCAAGGGGGTACTGAGGACTTATTCTTTAATACCCACCCAGTCCCCAGGGGTGGGGTAGCTGTAATCCAACGTTGACCATCGTCGACTTTGACCCATGGTTGCTCCTCTCCTTGGACTTCATCCTGATGGCTTCATATTCAAATGCTGCCACGAGGCCAGATTGCCATCGGGGTCCATCTAATATTCACAGAAAAATAGAAATTAAGAATAGATTAGAACACGAAAGTAATTGAAAACAAGTTTAAGAGACGAAATTCAAAATATCATGCTCCCCATTTAGTTGCCTTTTACGACAAGCAAGGGGGTACTGAGGACTTATTCTTTAATACCCACCCAAGTCCCCAGGGGTGGGGTAGCTGTAATCCAACGTTGACCATCGTCGTCTTTGACCCATGGTTGCTCCTCTCCTTGGACTTCATCCTGATGGCTTCATATTCAAATGCTGCCACGAGGCCAGATTGCCATCGGGGTCCATCTAATATTCACAGGTAAATAGAAATTAAGAATAGATTAGAACACGAAAGTAATTGAAAACAAGTTTAAGAGACGAAATTCAAAATATCATGCTCCCCATTTAGTTGCCTTTTACGACAAGCAAGGGGGGTACTGAGGATTTATTCGTTAATACCCACCCAGTCCCCAGGGGTGGGGTAGCTGTAATCCAACGTTGACCATCGTCGACTTTGACCCATGGTTGCTCCTCTCCTTGGACATCCTCCTGATGGCTTCATATTCAAATGCTTCCATGAGGCAGCATTGAATATTTACCAGAAAGTACAAATTAAGAACAGATTAGAACAAGAAAATGATATACAAAAAACATACTTACCAAAAATAGCTTGAATCCAACGTTGATGATGGCGGTGTTGATCAGCGTCGACTTTGACCCAGGGCTGCTCCTCTCCTTGGACTCCATCCTGGCCGCTTCATATTGAGATGCTCCAGCCGTTGCCACCGGGGGTACCATCTAATATTCAACAGTAAATAGAAATTGAGAAAAGATTTGAACACGAATGTAATTAAAAACAAGTTTAAGGTACTCCATCCATAACTGAGGGAATTTAACAAGTTTGATTGATCTAAACAACATTAAATACTTATTTCAAAATTATTATGAGGCTGACATAAACCAAACTCGGGAGTATGTATAAAGTCAATTGAATGAACTTTTTGCACTTAAAATTTTTTTAAAGAGTTGTGTGCCCTTTACAAAAATTAGGAAAAATTGTTTTCTCAAAATATGTATGGTAAATTATGAAATTTTGTGGCATTTTCAATGAAAGGGAGAGCTTTTGCAACCTTTAACCAAGAGATTGTGAGAAAATTACTTGTAATAAAAAGATATAAATTATTTGAAAATGCATTTTTCCCATAGACTTCAATGTTAACTTCAATATGTGATAATTTTTGTAATATTCAAAATTTTTAAAAATTTCAAAGATGAATCTTTATTATTTAATAACCCCCTTAAAATCACACTAATATTTTAGTGATCAAACTTGCAATTTATTAGATATGAAATATGATAGTTATGGATGGACTACCGTAAGACACAAAATTCGAAATACAATGCTCCCCATTTAGTTGCCTTTTACGACAAGCAAGGGGTACTGAGGACTTATTCATTGATACCTACCCAGTCCCCAGGGATGGGGTAGCTGGAATCCAACGTTGATGATGGCGGTGTTGACCAGCATCGACTTTGACCCATGGCTGCTCCACTCCTTGGACTTCATCCTGACGGCTTCATATTCAGAAGCTCCAGCTGTTGCCATCAGGGTACCACCATCTAATATTCACAGGTAAATAGAAATTGAGAATACATTAGAACACGAATGTAATTAAAATCAAGTTTAAGAGACAAAATTCAAAACACCATGCTCCCCATTTAGTTGCCTTTTACGATTAGCAAAGGGGTACTGAGTACTTATTCTTTAATACCCACCCAAGTCCCCATGGGTGGGGTAGCTGGAATCCAACGTTGATGATTGCTGTGTTGACCATCATCGACTTTGACCCATGGCTGCTCCTCTGCTTGGACTTCATCCCGACGGCTTCATATTCAGAAGCTCCAGCTGTTGCCATCCGGGTACCATCTAATATTCACAGGTAAATAGAAATTGAGAATACATTAGAACAAGAATGTAATCAAAAGCAAGTTTAAGAGACGAAATTCAAAATATCATGCTCACCATTTAGTTGCCTTTTACGGCAAGCAATGGGGAACTGAGGACTTATTCTTTAATACCCACCCAGTCCCCAGGGGTGGGGTAGCTGTAATCCAACGTTGACCATCGTCGACTTTGACCCATGGTTGCTCCTCTCCTTGGACTTCATCCTGATGGCTTCATATTCAAATGCTGCCACGAGGCCAGATTGCCATCGGGGTCCATCTAATATTCACAGGTAAATAGAAATTAAGAATAGATTAGAACACGAAAGTAATTGAAAACAAGTTTAAGAGACGAAATTCAAAATATCATGCTCCCCATTTAGTTGCCTTTTACGACAAGCAAGGGGGTACTGAGGACTTATTCTTTAATACCCACCCAAGTCCCCAGGGGTGGGGTAGCTGTAATCCAACGTTGACCATCGTCGTCTTTGACCCATGGTTGCTCCTCTCCTTGGACTTCATCCTGATGGCTTCATATTCAAATGCTGCCACGAGGCCAGATTGCCATCGGGGTCCATCTAATATTCACAGGTAAATAGAAATTAAGAATAGATTAGAACACGAAAGTAATTGAAAACAAGTTTAAGAGACGAAATTCAAAATATCATGCTCCCCATTTAGTTGCCTTTTACGACAAGCAAGGGGGGTACTGAGGATTTATTCGTTAATACCCACCCAGTCCCCAGGGGTGGGGTAGCTGTAATCCAACGTTGACCATCGTCGACTTTGACCCATGGTTGCTCCTCTCCTTGGACTTCATCCTGTAGCTTCATATTCAAATGCTGCCATGAGGCAGCATTGAATATTTCCCAGAAAGTACAAATTGAGAACAGATTAGAACATGAAATTAAAAAGACTCAAGACCAGAAACAAATTACCTTCCCATTAAGTCCCCACTTATGGCAGGCAACGAAAGGGACTTAATATTACTTACAGGGGGTTATACTACTAGCCCTAACCTAAATTCTATCCATTTACCCATTACATTATCTCCAAAATGCACAAAGGCTCCTGGATAGAATTCCCTAACCAAGACAGGAAAAGGGCTGGGGGGGGGGGGGGGGGGGGGGGAGGGGAGGGGAGGGGGAGGGGAAGGGAGGGGGAAATGAAATACAAAAAATATACTAACCAAAAATTGCATAAATCCAACGTTGATGATGGTGGTGTTGACCAGCATCGACTTTGACCCATGGCTGCTCCAATCCTTGGACTTCATCCCGACGGCTTCATATTCAAACGCTGCTACGAGGCCAGATCGCCATCGGGGTCCATCTAATATTCACAGGTAAATAGAAATTAAGAATAGATTAGAACACGAAAATAATTGAAAACAAGTTTAAGAGACGAAATTCAAAATATCATGCTCCCCAATTAGTTGCCTTTTACGACAAGCAAGGGGGTACTGAGGACTTATTCTTTAATACCCACCCAGTCCCCAGGGGTGGGGTAGCTGTAATCCAACGTTGACCATCGTCGACTTTGACCCATGGTTGCTCCTCTCCTTGGACTTCATCCTGATGGCTTCATATTCAAATGCTGCCACGAGGCCAGATTGCCATCGGGGTCCATCTAATATTCACAGAAAAATAGAAATTAAGAATAGATTAGAACACGAAAGTAATTGAAAACAAGTTTAAGAGACGAAATTCAAAATATCATGCTCCCCATTTAGTTGCCTTTTACGACAAGCAAGGGGGTACTGAGGACTTATTCTTTAATACCCACCCAAGTCCCCAGGGGTGGGGTAGCTGTAATCCAACGTTGACCATCGTCGTCTTTGACCCATGGTTGCTCCTCTCCTTGGACTTCATCCTGATGGCTTCATATTCAAATGCTGCCACGAGGCCAGATTGCCATCGGGGTCCATCTAACATTCACAGGTAAATAGAAATTAAGAATAGATTAGAACACGAAAGTAATTGAAAACAAGTTTAAGAGACGAAATTCAAAATATCATGCTCCCCATTTAGTTGCCTTTTACGACAAGCAAGGGGGGTACTGAGGATTTATTCGTTAATACCCACCCAGTCCCCAGGGGTGGGGTAGCTGTAATCCAACGTTGACCATCGTCGACTTTGACCCATGGTTGCTCCTCTCCTTGGACTTCCTCCTGATGGCTTCATATTCAAATGCTTCCATGAGGCAGCATTGAATATTTACCAGAAAGTACAAATTAAGAACAGATTAGAACAAGAAAATGATATACAAAAAACATACTTACCAAAAATAGCTTGAATCCAACGTTGATGATGGCGGTGTTGATCAGCGTCGACTTTGACCCAGGGCTGCTCCTCTCCTTGGACTCCATCCTGGCCGCTTCATATTGAGATGCTCCAGCCGTTGCCACCGGGGGTACCATCTAATATTCAACAGTAAATAGAAATTGAGAAAAGATTTGAACACGAATGTAATTAAAAACAAGTTTAAGGTACTCCATCCATAACTGAGGGAATTTAACAAGTTTGATTGATCTAAACAACATTAAATACTTATTTCAAAATTATTATGAGGCTGACATAAACCAAACTCGGGAGTATGTATAAAGTCAATTGAATGAACTTTTTGCACTTAAAATTTTTTTAAAGAGTTGTGTGCCCTTTACAAAAATTAGGAAAAATTGTTTTCTCAAAATATGTATGGTAAATTATGAAATTTTGTGGCATTTTCAATGAAAGGGAGAGCTTTTGCAACCTTTAACCAAGAGATTGTGAGAAAATTACTTGTAATAAAAAGATATAAATTATTTGAAAATGCATTTTTCCCATAGACTTCAATGTTAACTTCAATATGTGATAATTTTAGTAATATTCAAAATTTTTAAAAATTTCAAAGATGAATCTTTATTATTTAATAACCCCCTTAAAATCACACTAATATTTTAGTGATCAAACTTGCAATTTATTAGATATGAAATATGATAGTTATGGATGGACTACCGTAAGACACAAAATTCGAAATACAATGCTCCCCATTTAGTTGCCTTTTACGACAAGCAAGGGGTACTGAGGACTTATTCATTGATACCTACCCAGTCCCCAGGGATGGGGTAGCTGGAATCCAACGTTGATGATGGCGGTGTTGACCAGCATCGACTTTGACCCATGGCTGCTCCACTCCTTGGACTTCATCCTGACGGCTTCATATTCAGAAGCTCCAGCTGTTGCCATCAGGGTACCACCATCTAATATTCACAGGTAAATAGAAATTGAGAATACATTAGAACACGAATGTAATTAAAATCAAGTTTAAGAGACAAAATTCAAAACACCATGCTCCCCATTTAGTTGCCTTTTACGATTAGCAAAGGGGTACTGAGTACTTATTCTTTAATACCCACCCAAGTCCCCATGGGTGGGGTAGCTGGAATCCAACGTTGATGATTGCGGTGTTGACCATCATCGACTTTGACCCATGGCTGCTCCTCTGCTTGGACTTCATCCCGACGGCTTCTTATTCAGAAGCTCCAGCTGTTGCCATCCGGGTACCATCTAATATTCACAGGTAAATAGAAATTGAGAATACATTAGAACAAGAATGTAATCAAAAGCAAGTTTAAGAGACGAAATTCAAAATATCATGCTCACCATTTAGTTGCCTTTTACGGCAAGCAATGGGGAACTGAGGACTTATTCTTTAATACCCACCCAGTCCCCAGGGGTGGGGTAGCTGTAATCCAACGTTGACCATCGTCGACTTTGACCCATGGTTGCTCCTCTCCTTGGACTTCATCCTGATGGCTTCATATTCAAATGCTGCCACGAGGCCAGATTGCCATCGGGGTCCATCTAATATTCACAGGTAAATAGAAATTAAGAATAGATTAGAACACGAAAGTAATTGAAAACAAGTTTAAGAGACGAAATTCAAAATATCATGCTCCCCATTTAGTTGCCTTTTACGACAAGCAAGGGGGTACTGAGGACTTATTCTTTAATACCCACCCAAGTCCCCAGGGGTGGGGTAGCTGTAATCCAACGTTGACCATCGTCGTCTTTGACCCATGGTTGCTCCTCTCCTTGGACTTCATCCTGATGGCTTCATATTCAAATGCTGCCACTAGGCCAGATTGCCATCGGGGTCCATCTAATATTCACAGGTAAATAGAAATTAAGAATAGATTAGAACACGAAAGTAATTGAAAACAAGTTTAAGAGACGAAATTCAAAATATCATGCTCCCCATTTAGTTGCCTTTTACGACAAGCAAGGGGGGTACTGAGGATTTATTCTTTAATACCCACCCAGTCCCCAGGGGTGGGGTAGCTGTAATCCAACGTTGACCATCGTCGACTTTGACCCATGGTTGCTCCTCTCCTTGGACTTCCTCCTGATGGCTTCATATTCAAATGCTTCCATGAGGCAGCATTGAATATTTACCAGAAAGTACAAATTAAGAACAGATTAGAACAAGAAATTGATATACAAAAAACATACTTACCAAAAATAGCTTGAATCCAACGTTGATGATGGCGGTGTTGATCAGCGTCGACTTTGACCCAGGGCTGCTCCTCTCCTTGGACTTCATCCTGGCCGCTTCATATTGAGATGCTCCAGCCGTTGCCACCGGGGGTACCATCTAATATTCAACAGTAAATAGAAATTGAGAAAAGATTTGAACACGAATGTAATTAAAAACAAGTTTAAGGTACTCCATCCATAACTGAGGGAATTTAACAAGTTTGATTGATCTAAACAACATTAAATACTTATTTCAAAATTATTATGAGGCTGACATAAACCAAACTCGGGAGTATGTATAAAGTCAATTGAATGAACTTTTTGCACTTAAAATTTTTTTAAAGAGTTGTGTGCCCTTTACAAAAATTAGGAAAAATTGTTTTCTTAAAATATGTATGGTAAATTATGAAATTTTTTGGCATTTTTAATGAAAGGGAGAGCTTTTGCAACCTTTAACCAAGAGATTGTGAGAAAATTACTTATAATAAAAAGATATAAATTATTTGAAAATGCATTTTTCCCATAGATTTCAATGTTATCTTCAATATGTGATAATTTTAGTAATATTCAAAATTTTTAAAAATTTCAAAGATGAATCTTTATTATTTAATAACCCCCTTAAAATCACACTAATATTTTAGTGATCAAACTTGCAATTTATTAGATATGAAATATGATAGTTATGGATGGACTACCGTAAGAGACAAAATTCAAAATACAATGCTCCCCATTTAGTTGCCTTTTACGACAAGCAAGGGGTACTGAGGACTTATTCATTGATACCTACCCAGTCCCCAGGGATGGGGTAGCTGGAATCCAACGTTGATGATGGCGGTGTTGACCAGCATCGACTTTGACCCATGGCTGCTCCACTCCTTGGACTTCATCCTGACGGCTTCATATTCAGAAGCTCCAGCTGTTGCCATCAGGGTACCATCTAATATTCACAGGTAAATAGAAATTGAGAATACATTAGAACACGAATGTAATTAAAATCAAGTTTAAGAGACAAAATTCAAAACACCATGCTCCCCATTTAGTTGCCTTTTACGATTAGCAAAGGGGTACTGAGTACGTATTCTTTAATACCCACCCAAGTCCCCATGGGTGGGGTAGCTGGAATCCAACGTTGATGATTGCGGTGTTGACCATCATCAACTTTGACCCATGGCTGCTCCTCTGCTTGGACTTCATCCCGACGGCTTCATATTCAGAAGCTCCAGCTGTTGCCATCGGGGGTACCATCTAATATTCACAGGTAAATAAAAATTGAGAATACATTAGAACAAGAATGTAATTAAAAGCAAGTTTAAGAAACGAAATTCAAAACACCATGCTCCCCATTTAGTTGCCTTTTACGATAAGCAAAGGGGTACTGAGTACTTATTCTTTAATACCCACCCAAGTCCCCATGGGTGGGGTAGCTGGAATCCAACGTTGACCATCGTCGACTTTGACCCATGGTTGCTCCTCTCCTTGGACTTCATCCTGATGGCTTCATATTCAAATGCTGCCACGAGGCCAGATTGCCATCGGGGTCCATCTAATATTCACAGGTAAATAGAAATTAAGAATAGATTAGAACACGAAAGTAATTGAAAACAAGTTTAAGAGACGAAATTCAAAATATCATGCTCCCCATTTAGTTGCCTTTTACGACAAGCAATGGGGTACTGAGGACTTATTCTTTAATACCCACCCAGTCCCCAGGGGTGGGGTAGCTGTAATCCAACGTTGACCATCGTCGACTTTGACCCATGGTTGCTCCTCTCCTTGGACTTCATCCTGATGGCTTCATATTCAAATGCTGCAACGAGGCCAGATTGCCATCGGGGTCCATCTAATATTCACAGAAAAATAGAAATTAAGAATAGATTAGAACACGAAAGTAATTGAAAACAAGTTTAAGAGACGAAATTCAAAATATCATGCTCCCCATTTAGTTGCCTTTTACGACAAGCCAGGGGGTACTGAGGACTTATTCTTTAATACCCACCCAAGTCCCCAGGGGTGGGGTAGCTGTAATCCAACGTTGACCATCGTCGTCTTTGACCCATGGTTGCTCCTCTCCTTGGACTTCATCCTGATGGCTTCATATTCAAATGCTGCCACGAGGCCAGATTGCCATCGGGGTCCATCTAATATTCACAGGTAAATAGAAATTAAGAATAGATTAGAACACGAAAGTAATTGAAAACAAGTTTAAGAGACGAAATTCAAAATATCATGCTCCCCATTTAGTTGCCTTTTACGACAAGCAAGGGGGGTACTGAGGATTTATTCGTTAATACCCACCCAGTCCCCAGGGGTGGGGTAGCTGTAATCCAACGTTGACCATCGTCGACTTTGACCCATGGTTGCTCCTCTCCTTGGACTTCCTCCTGATGACTTCATATTCAAATGCTTCCATGAGGCAGCATTGAATATTTACCAGAAAGTACAAATTAAGAACAGATTAGAACAAGAAAATGATATACAAAAAACATACTTACCAAAAATAGCTTGAATCCAACGTTGATGATGGCGGTGTTGATCAGCGCCGACTTTGACCCAGGGCTGCTCCTCTCCTTGGACTCCATCCTGGCCGCTTCATATTGAGATGCTCCAGCCGTTGCCACCGGGGGTACCATCTAATATTCAACAGTAAATAGAAATTGAGAAAAGATTTGAACACGAATGTAATTAAAAACAAGTTTAAGGTACTCCATCCATAACTGAGGGAATTTAACAAGTTTGATTGATCTAAACAACATTATATACTTATTTCAAAATTATTATGAGGCTGACATAAACCAAACTCGGGAGTATGTATAAAGTCAATTGAATGAACTTTTTGCACTTAAAATTTTTTTAAAGAGTTGTGTGCCCTTTACAAAAATTAGGAAAAATTGTTTTCTCAAAATATGTATGGTAAATTATGAAATTTTGTGGCATTTTCAATGAAAGGGAGAGCTTTTGCAACCTTTAACCAAGAGATTGTGAGAAAATTACTTATAATAAAAAGATATAAATTATTTGAAAATGCATTTTTCCCATAGACTTCAATGTTAACTTCAATATGTGATAATATTAGTAATATTCAAAATAATAAAAAATTTCAAAGATGAATCTTTATTATTTAATAACCCCCTTAAAATCACACTAATATTTTAGTGATCAAACTTGCAATTTATTAGATATGAAATATGATAGTTATGGATGGACTACCGTAAGACACAAAATTCGAAATACAATGCTCCCCATTTAGTTGCCTTTTACGACAAGCAAGGGGTACTGAGGACTTATTCATTGATACCTACCCAGTCCCCAGGGATGGGGTAGCTGAAATCCAACGTTGATGATGGCGGTGTTGACCAGCATCGACTTTGACCCATGGCTGCTCCACTCCTTGGACTTCATCCTGACGGCTTCATATTCAGAAGCTCCAGCTGTTGCCATCAGGGTACCATCTAATATTCACAGGTAAATAGAAATTGAGAATACATTAGAACACGAATGTAATTAAAATCAAGTTTAAGAGACAAAATTCAAAACACCATGCTCCCCATTTAGTTGCCTTTTACGATAAGCAAAGGGGTACTGAGTACTTATTCTTTAATACCCACCCAAGTCCCCATGGGTGGGGTAGCTGGAATCCAACGTTGATGATGGAGGTGTTGACCATCATCGACTTTGACCCATGGCTGTTCCTCTGCTTAGACTTCATCCCGACGGCTTCATATTCAGAAGCTCCAGCTGTTGCCATCGGGGGTACCATCTAATATTCACAGGTAAATAGAAATTGAGAATACATTAGAACAAGAATGTAATTAAAAGCAAGTTTAAGAGACAAAATTCAAAACACCATGCTCCCCATTTAGTTGCATTTTACGATAAGCAAAGGGGTACTGAGTACTTATTCTTTAATACCCACCCAAGTCCCCAGGGGTGGGGTAGCTGTAATCCAACGTTAACCATCGTCGACTTTGACCCATGGCTGCTCCTCTCCTTGGACTTCATCCTGATGGCTTCATATTCAAATGCTGCCACGAGGCCAGATTGCCATCGGGGTCCATCTAATATTCACAGGTAAATAGAAATTAAGAATAGATTAGAACACGAAAGTAATTGAAAAAAAGTTTAAGAGACGAAATTCAAAATATCATGCTCCCCATTTAGTTGCCTTTTACGACAAGCAAGGGGGTACTGAGGACTTATTCTTTAATACCCACCCAGTCCCCAGGGGTGGGGTAGCTGTAATCCAACGTTGACCATCGTCGACTTTGACCCATGGTTGCTCCTCTCCTTGGACTTCATCCTGATGGCTTCATATTCAAATATTGCTACGAGGCCAGATTGCCATCGGGGTCCATCTATCATTACAGGTAAATAGAAATTGAGAATAGATTAGAACATGAAAGTAATTAAAAACAAGTTTATGAGACAAATTTCAAAATACCATGCTCCCCATTTAGTTATCTTTTACGACAAGCAAGGGGTATTGAGGACTTATTCTTTAATACACACCCAGTCCTAAGAGGTTGGGTAGCTGAAATCCAACGTTGACCATCGTCGACTTTGACCCATGGTTGCTCCTCTCCTTGGACTTTATCCTGTAGCTTCATATTCAAATGCTGCCATGAGGCAGCATTGAATATTTACCAGAAAGTACAAATTGAGAACAGATTAGAACATGAAATTAAAAAGACTCAAGACCAGAAACAAATTACCTTCCCATTAAGTCCCCACTTATGGCAGGCAACGAAAGGGACTTAATATTACTTACAGGGGGTTATACTACTAGCCCTAACCTAAATTCTATCCATTTACCCATTACATTATCTCCAAAATGCACAAAGGCTCCTGGATAGAATTCCCTAACCAAGACAGGAAAAGGGCTGGGGGGGGGGGGGAGGGGAGGGGAGGGGAGGGGGAGGGGAAGGGAGGGGGAAATGAAATACAAAAAATATACTAACCAAAAATTGCATAAATCCAACGTTGATGATGGTGGCGTTGACCAGCATCGACTTTGACCCATGGCTGCTCCAATCCTTGGACTTCATCCCGACGGCTTCATATTCAAACGCTGCTACGAGGCCAGATCGCCATCGGGGTCCATCTAATATTCACAGGTAAATAGAAATTAAGAATAGATTAGAACACGAAAATAATTGAAAACAAGTTTAAGAGACGAAATTCAAAATATCATGCTCCCCATTTAGTTGCCTTTTACGACAAGCAAGGGGGTACTGAGGACTTATTCTTTAATACCCACCCAGTCCCCAGGGGTGGGGTAGCTGTAATCCAACGTTGACCATCGTCAACTTTGACCCATGGTTGCTCCTCTCCTTGGACTTCATCCTGATGGCTTCATATTCAAATGCTGCCATGAGGCCAGATTGCCATCGGGGTCCATCTAATATTCACAGGTAAATAGAAATTAAGAATAGATTAGAACACGAAAGTAATTGAAAACAAGTTTAAGAGACGAAATTCAAAATATCATGCTCCCCATTTAGTTGCCTTTTACGACAAGGAAGGGGGTACTGAGGACTTATTCTTTAATACCCACCCAGTCCCCAGGGGTGGGGTAGCTGTAATCCAACGTTGACCATCGTCGACTTTGACCCATGGTTGCTCCTCTCCTTGGACTTCATCCTGATGGCTTCATATTCAAATGCTGCCACGAGGCCAGATTGCCATCGGGGCCCATCTAATATTCACAGGTAAATAGAAATTAAGAATAGATTAGAACACGAAAGTAATTGAAAACAAGTTTAAGAGACGAAATTCAAAATATCATGCTCCCCATTTAGTTGCCTTTTACGACAAGCAAGGGGGTACTGAGGACTTATTCTTTAATACCCACCCAGTCCCCAGGGGTGGGGTAGCTGTAATCCAACGTTGACCATCGTCGACTTTGACCCATGGTTGCTCCTCTCCTTGGACTTCATCCTGATGGCTTCATATTCAAATGCTTCCATGAGGCAGCATTGAATATTTACCAGAAAGTACAAATTAAGAACAGATTAGAACAAGAAATTGATATACAAAAAACATACTTACCAAAAATAGCTTGAATCCAACGTTGATGATGGCGGTGTTGATCAGCGTCGACTTTGACCCAGGGCTGCTCCTCTCCTTGGACTTCATCCTGGCCGCTTCATATTGAGATGCTCCAGCCGTTGCCACCGGGGGTACCATCTAATATTCAACAGTAAATAGAAATTGAGAAAAGATTTGAACACGAATGTAATTAATAACAAGTTTAAGGTACTCCATCCATAACTGAGGGAATTTAACAAGTTTGATTGATCTAAACAACATTAAATACTTATTTCAAAATTATTATGAGGCTGACATAAACCAAACTCGGGAGTATGTATAAAGTCAATTGAATGAACGTTTTGCACTTAAAATTTTTTTAAAGAGTTGTGTGCCCTTTACAAAAATTAGGAAAAATTGTTTTCTCAAAATATGTATGGTAAATTATGAAATTTTGTGGCATTTTCAATGAAAGGGAGAGCTTTTGCAACCTTTAACCAAGAGATTGTGAGAAAATTACTTATAATAAAAAGATATAAATTATTTGAAAATGCATTTTTCCCATAGACTTCAATGTTAACTTCAATATGTGATAATTTTAGTAATATTCAAAATTTTTAAAAATTTCAAAGATGAATCTTTATTATTTAATAACCCCCTTAAAATCACACTAATATTTTAGTGATCAAACTTGCAATTTATTAGATATGAAATATGATAGTTATGGATGGACTACCGTAAGACACAAAATTCGAAATACAATGCTCCCCATTTAGTTGCCTTTTACGACAAGCAAGGGGTACTGAGGACTTATTCATTGATACCTACCCAGTCCCCAGGGATGGGGTAGCTGGAATCCAACGTTGATGATGGCGGTGTTGACCAGCATCGACTTTGACCCATGGCTGCTCCACTCCTTGGACTTCATCCTGACGGCTTCATATTCAGAAGCTCCAGCTGTTGCCATCAGGGTACCACCATCTAATATTCACAGGTAAATAGAAATTGAGAATACATTAGAACACGAATGTAATTAAAATCAAGTTTAAGAGACAAAATTCAAAACACCATGCTCCCCATTTAGTTGCCTTTTACGATTAGCAAAGGGGTACTGAGTACGTATTCTTTAATACCCACCCAAGTCCCCATGGGTGGGGTAGCTGGAATCCAACGTTGATGATTGCGGTGTTGACCATCATCGACTTTGACCCATGGCTGCTCCTCTGCTTGGACTTCATCCCGACGGCTTCATATTCAGAAGCTCCAGCTGTTGCCATCGGGGTACCATCTAATATTCACAGGTAAATAGAAATTGAGAATACATTAGAACAAGAATGTAATTAAAAGCAAGTTTAAGAAACGAAATTCAAAACACCATGCTCCCCATTTAGTTGCCTTTTACGATAAGCAAAGGGGTACTGAGTACTTATTCTTTAATACCCACCCAAGTCCCCATGGGTGGGGTAGCTGGAATCCAACGTTGACCATCGTCGACTTTGACCCATGGTTGCTCCTCTCCTTGGACTTCATCCTGATGGCTTCATATTCAAATGCTGCCACGAGGCCAGATTGCCATCGGGGTCCATCTAATATTCACAGGTAAATAGAAATTAAGAATAGATTAGAACACGAAAGTAATTGAAAACAAGTTTAAGAGACGAAATTCAAAATATCATGCTCCCCATTTAGTTGCCTTTTACGACAAGCAATGGGGTACTGAGGACTTATTCTTTAATACCCACCCAGTCCCCAGGGGTGGGGTAGCTGTAATCCAACGTTGACCATCGTCGACTTTGACCCATGTTTGCTCCTCTCCTTGGACTTCATCCTGATGGCTTCATATTCAAATGCTGCCACGAGGCCAGATTGCCATCGGGGTCCATCTAATATTCACAGGTAAGTAGAAATTAAGAATAGATTAGAACACGAAAGTAATTGAAAACAAGTTTAAGAGACGAAATTCAAAATATCATGCTCCCCATTTAGTTGCCTTTTACGACAAGCAAGGGGGTACTGAGGACTTATTCTTTAATACCCACCCAAGTCCCCAGGGGTGGGGTAGCTGTAATCCAACGTTGACCATCGTCGACTTTGACCCATGGTTGCCCCTCTCCTTGGACTTCATCCTGATGGCTTCATATTCAAATGCTGCCACGAGGCCAGATTGCCATCGGGGTCCATCTAATATTCACAGGTAAATAGAAATTAAGAATAGATTAGAACACGAAAGTAATTGAAAACAAGTTTAAGAGACGAAATTCAAAATATCATGCTCCCCATTTAGTTGCCTTTTACGACAATCAAGGGGGTACTGAGGACTTATTCTTTAATACCCACCCAGTCCCCAGGGGTGGGGTAGCTGTAATCCAACGTTGACCATCGTCGACTTTGACCCATGGTTGCTCCTCTCCTTGGACTTCCTCCTGATGGCTTCATATTCAAATGCTGCCACGAGGCCAGATTGCCATCGGGGTCCATCTAATATTCACAGGTAAATAGAAATTAAGAATAGATTAGAACACGAAAGTAATTGAAAACAAGTTTAAGAGACGAAATTCAAAATATCATGCTCCCCATTTAGTTGCCTTTTACGACAATCAAGGGGGTACTGAGGACTTATTCTTTAATACCCACCCAGTCCCCAGGGGTGGGGTAGCTGTAATCCAACGTTGACCATCGTCGACTTTGACCCATGGTTGCTCCTCTCCTTGGACTTCCTCCTGATGGCTTCATATTCAAATGCTGCCACGAGGCCAGATTGCCATCGGGGTCCATCTAATATTCACAGGTAAATAGAAATTAAGAATAGATTAGAACACGAAAGTAATTGAAAACAAGTTTAAGAGACGAAATTCAAAATATCATGCTCCCCATTTAGTTGCCTTTTACGACAAGCAAGGGGGTACTGAGGACTTATTCTTTAATACCCACCCAGTCCCCAGGGGTGGGGTAGCTGTAATCCAACGTTGACCATCGTCGACTTTGACCCATGGTTGCTCCTCTCCTTGGACTTCCTCCTGATGGCTTCATATTCAAATGCTGCCATGAGGCAGCATTGAATATTTACCAGAAAGTACAAATTTAGAACAGATTAGAACAAGAAAATGATATACAAAAAACATACTTACCAAAAATAGCTTGAATCCAACGTTGATGATGGCGGTGTTGATTCGCGTCGACTATGACCCAGGGCTGCTCCTCTCCTTGGACTTCATCCTGGCCGCTTCATATTGAGATGCTCCAGCCGTTGCCACCGGGGTACCATCTAATATTCAACAGTAAATAGAAATTGAGAAAAGATTTGAACACGAATGTAATTAAAAACAAGTTTAAGGTACTCCATCCATAACTGAAGGAATTTAACAAGTTTGATTGATCTAAACAACATTAAATACTTATTTCAAAATTATTATGAGGCTGACATAAACCAAACTCGGGAGTATGTATAAAGTCAATTGAATGAACGTTTTGCACTTAAAATTTTTTTAAAGAGTTGTGTGCCCTTTACAAAAATTAGGAAAAATTGTTTTCTCAAAATATGTATGGTAAATTATGAAATTTTGTGGCATTTTCAATGAAAGGGAGAGCTTTTGCAACCTTTAACCAAGAGATTGTGAGAAAATTACTTATAATAAAAAGATATAAATTATTTGAAAATGCATTTTTCCCATAGACTTCAATGTTAACTTCAATATGTGATAATTTTAGTAATATTCAAAATTTTTAAAAATTTCAAAGATGAATCTTTATTATTTAATAACCCCCTTAAAATCACACTAATATTTTAGTGATCAAACTTGCAATTTATTAGATATGAAATATGATAGTTATGGATGGACTACCGTAAGACACAAAATTCAAAATAAAATGCTCCCCATTTAGTTGCCTTTTACGACAAGCAAGGGGTACTGAGGACTTATTCATTGATACCTACCCAGTCCCCAGGGATGGGGTAGCTGGAATCCAACGTTGATGATGGCGGTGTTGACCAGCATCGACTTTGACCCATGGCTGCTCCACTCCTTGGACTTCATCCTGACGGCTTCATATTCAGAAGCTCCAGCTGTTGCCATCAGGGTACCATCTAATATTCACAGGTAAATAGAAATTGAGAATACATTAGAACACGAATATAATTAAAATCAAGTTTAAGAGACAAAATTCAAAACACCATGCTCCCCATTTAGTTGCCTTTTACGATTAGCAAAGGGGTACTGAGTACGTATTCTTTAATACCCACCCAAGTCCCCATGGGTGGGGTAGCTGGAATCCAACGTTGATGATTGCGGTGTTGACCATCATCGACTTTGACCCATGGCTGCTCCTCTGCTTGGACTTCATCCCGACGGCTTCATATTCAGAAGCTCCAGCTGTTGCCATCGGGGTACCATCTAATATTCACAGGTAAATAGAAATTGAGAATACATTAGAACAAGAATGTAATTAAAAGCAAGTTTAAGAAACGAAATTCAAAACACCATGCTCCCCATTTAGTTGCCTTTTACGATAAGCAAAGGGGTACTGAGTACTTATTCTTTAATACCCACCCAAGTCCCCATGGGTGGGGTAGCTGGAATCCAACGTTGACCATCGTCGACTTTGACCCATGGTTGCTCCTCTCCTTGGACTTCATCCTGATGGCTTCATATTCAAATGCTGCCACGAGGCCAGATTGCCATCGGGGTCCATCTAATATTCACAGGTAAATAGAAATTAAGAATAGATTAGAACACAAAAGTAATTGAAAACAAGTTTAAGAGACGAAATTCAAAATATCATGCTCCCCATTTAGTTGCCTTTTACGACAAGCAATGGGGTACTGAGGACTTATTCTTTAATACCCACCCAGTCCCCAGGGGTGGGGTAGCTGTAATCCAACGTTGACCATCGTCGACTTTGACCCATGGTTGCTCCTCTCCTTGGACTTCATCCTGATGGCTTCATATTCAAATGCTGCCACGAGGCCAGATTGCCATCGGGGTCCATCTAATATTCACAGGTAAATAGAAATTAAGAATAGATTAGAACACGAAAGTAATTGAAAACAAGTTTAAGAGACGAAATTCAAAATATCATGCTCCCCATTTAGTTGCCTTTTACGACAAGCAAGGGGGTACTGAGGACTTATTCTTTAATACCCACCCAAGTCCCCAGGGGTTGGTAGCTGTAATCCAACGTTGACCATCGTCGTCTTTGACCCATGGTTGCTCCTCTCCTTGGACTTCATCCTGATGGCTTCATATTCAAATGCTGCCACGAGGCCAGATTGCCATCGGGGTCCATCTAATATTCACAGGTAAATAGAAATTAAGAATAGATTAGAACACGAAAGTAATTGAAAACAAGTTTAAGAGACGAAATTCAAAATATCATGCTCCCCATTTAGTTGCCTTTTACGACAAGCAAGGGAGTACTGAGGACTTATTCTTTAATACCCACCCAGTCCCCAGGGGTGGGGTAGCTGTAATCCAACGTTGACCATCGTCGACTTTGACCCATGGTTGCTCCTCTCCTTGGACTTCCTCCTGATGGCTTCATATTCAAATGCTGCCATGAGGCAGCATTGAATATTTACCAGAAAGTACAAATTAAGAACAGATTAGAACAAGAAATTGATATACAAAAAACATACTTACCAAAAATAGCTTGAATCCAACGTTGATGATGGCGGTGTTGATCAGCGTCGACTTTGACCCAGGGCTGCTCCTCTCCTTGGACTTCATCCTGGCCGCTTCATATTGAGATGCTCCAGCCGTTGCCACCGGGGTACCATCTAATATTCAACAGTAAATAGAAATTGAGAAAAGATTTGAACACGAATGTAATTAAAAACAAGTTTAAGGTACTCCATCCATAACTGAGGGAATTTAACAAGTTTGATTGATCTAAACAACATTAAATACTTATTTCAAAATTATTATGAGGCTGACATAAACCAAACTCGGGAGTATGTATAAAGTCAATTGAATGAACGTTTTGCACTTAAAATTTTTTTAAAGAGTTGTGTGCCCTTTACAAAAATTAGGAAAAATTGTTTTCTCAAAATATGTATGGTAAATTATGAAATTTTGTGGCATTTTCAATGAAAGGGAGAGCTTTTGCAACCTTTAACCAAGAGATTGTGAGAAAATTACTTATAATAAAAAGATATAAATTATTTGAAAATGCATTTTTCCCATAGACTTCAATGTTATCTTCAATATGTGATAATTTTAGTAATATTCAAAATTTTTAAAAATTTCAAAGATGAATCTTTATTATTTAATAACCCCCTTAAAATCACACTAATATTTTAGTGATCAAACTTGCAATTTATTAGATATGAAATATGATAGTTATGGATGGACTACCGTAAGAGACAAAATTCAAAATACAATGCTCCCCATTTAGTTGCCTTTTACGACAAGCAAGGGGTACTGAGGACTTATTCATTGATACCTACCCAGTCCCCAGGGATGGGGTAGCTGGAATCCAACGTTGATGATGGCGGTGTTGACCAGCATCGACTTTGACCCATGGCTGCTCCACTCCTTGGACTTCATCCTGACGGCTTCATATTCAGAAGCTCCAGCTGTTGCCATCAGGGTACCATCTAATATTCACAGGTAAATAGAAATTGAGAATACATTAGAACACGAATGTAATTAAAATCAAGTTTAAGAGACAAAATTCAAAACACCATGCTCCCCATTTAGTTGCCTTTTACGATTAGCAAAGGGGTACTGAGTACGTATTCTTTAATACCCACCCAAGTCCCCATGGGTGGGGTAGCTGGAATCCAACGTTGATGATTGCGGTGTTGACCATCATCGACTTTGACCCATGGCTGCTCCTCTGCTTGGACTTCATCCCGACGGCTTCATATTCAGAAGCTCCAGCTGTTGCCATCGGGGTACCATCTAATATTCACAGGTAAATAAAAATTGAGAATACATTAGAACAAGAATGTAATTAAAAGCAAGTTTAAGAAACGAAATTCAAAACACCATGCTCCCCATTTAGTTGCCTTTTACGATAAGCAATGGGGTACTGAGGACTTATTCTTTAATACCCACCCAAGTCCCCATGGGTGGGGTAGCTGGAATCCAACGTTGACCATCGTCGACTTTGACCCATGGTTGCTCCTCTCCTTGGACTTCATCCTGATGGCTTCATATTCAAATGCTGCCACGAGGCCAGATTGCCATCGGGGTCCATCTAATATTCACAGGTAAATAGAAATTAAGAATAGATTAGAACACGAAAGTAATTGAAAACAAGTTTAAGAGACGAAATTCAAAATATCATGCTCCCCATTTAGTTGCCTTTTACGACAAGCAATGGGGTACTGAGGACTTATTCTTTAATACCCACCCAGTCCCCAGGGGTGGGGTAGCTGTAATCCAACGTTGACCATCGTCGACTTTGACCCATGGTTGCTCCTCTCCTTGGACTTCATCCTGATGGCTTCATATTCAAATGCTGCCACGAGGCCAGATTGCCATCGGGGTCCATCTAATATTCACAGGTAAATAGAAATTAAGAATAGATTAGAACACGAAAGTAATTGAAAACAAGTTTAAGAGACGAAATTCAAAATATCATGCTCCCCATTTAGTTGCCTTTTACGACAAGCAAGGGGGTACTGAGGATTTATTCGTTAATACCCACCCAGTCCCCAGGGGTGGGGTAGCTGTAATCCAACGTTGACCATCGTCGACTTTGACCCATGGTTGCTCCTCTCCTTGGACTTCCTCCTGATGGCTTCATATTCAAATGCTTCCATGAGGCAGCATTGAATATTTACCAGAAAGTACAAATTAAGAACAGATTAGAACAAGAAAATGATATACAAAAAACATACTTACCAAAAATAGCTTGAATCCAACGTTGATGATGGCGGTGTTGATCAGCGTCGACTTTGACCCAGGGCTGCTCCTCTCCTTGGACTCCATCCTGGCCGCTTCATATTGAGATGCTCCAGCCGTTGCCACCGGGGTACCATCTAATATTCAACAGTAAATAGAAATTGAGAAAAGATTTGAACACAAATGTAATTAAAAACAAGTTTAAGGTACTCCATCCATAACTGAGGGAATTTAACAAGTTTGATTGATCTAAACAACATTAAATACTTATTTCAAAATTATTATGAGGCTGACATAAACCAAACTCGGGAGTATGTATAAAGTCAATTGAATGAACTTTTTGCACTTAAAATTTTTTTAAAGAGTTGTGTGCCCTTTACAAAAATTAGGAAAAATTGTTTTCTCAAAATATGTATGGTAAATTATGAAATTTTGTGGCATTTTCAATGAAAGGGAGAGCTTTTGCAACCTTTAACCAAGAGATTGTGAGAAAATTACTTATAATAAAAAGATATAAATTATTTGAAAATGCATTTTTCCCATAGACTTCAATGTTAACTTCAATATGTGATAATTTTAGTAATATTCAAAATTTTTAAAAATTTCAAAGATGAATCTTTATTATTTAATAACCCCTTTAAAATCACACTGATATTTTAGTGATCAAACTTGCAATTTATTAGATATGAAATATGATAGTTATGGATGGACTACCGTAAGACACAAAATTCGAAATACAATGCTCCCCATTTAGTTGCCTTTTACGACAAGCAAGGGGTACTGAGGACTTATTCATTGATACCTACCCAGTCCTCAGGGATGGGGTAGCTGGAATCCAACGTTGATGATGGCGGTGTTGACCAGCATCGACTTTGACCCATGGCTGCTCCACTCCTTGGACTTCATCCTGACGGCTTCATATTCAGAAGCTCCAGCTGTTGCCATCAGGGTACCATCTAATATTCACAGGTAAATAGAAATTGAGAATACATTAGAACACGAATGTAATTAAAATCAAGTTTAAGAGACAAAATTCAAAACACCATGCTCCCCATTTAGTTGCCTTTTACGATAAGCAAAGGGGTACTGAGTACTTATTCTTTAATACCCACCCAAGTCCCCATGGGTGGGGTAGCTGGAATCCAACGTTGATGATGGAGGTGTTGACCATCATCGACTTTGACCCATGGCTGTTCCTCTGCTTGGACTTCATCCCGACGGCTTCATATTCAGAAGCTCCAGCTGTTGCCATCGGGGTACCATCTAATATTCACAGGTAAATAGAAATTGAGAATACATTAGAACAAGAATGTAATTAAAAGGAAGTTTAAGAGACAAAATTCAAAACACCATGCTCCCCATTTAGTTGCATTTTACGATAAGCAAAGGGGTACTGAGTACTTATTCTTTAATACCCACCCAAGTCCCCAGGGGTGGGGTAGCTGTAATCCAACGTTGACCATCATCGACTTTGACCCATGGCTGCTCCTCTCCTTGGACTTCATCCTGATGGCTTCATATTCAAATGCTGCCACGAGGCCAGATTGCCATCGGGGTCCATCTAATATTCACAGGTAAATAGAAATTAAGAATAGATTAGAACACGAAAGTAATTGAAAACAAGTTTAAGAGACGAAATTCAAAATATCATGCTCCCCATTTAGTTGCCTTTTACGACAAGCAAGGGGGTACTGAGGACTTATTCTTTAATACCCACCCAGTCCCCAGGGGTGGGGTAGCTGTAATCCAACGTTGACCATCGTCGACTTTGACCCATGGTTGCTCCTCTCCTTGGACTTCATCCTGATGGCTTCATATTCAAATATTGCTACGAGGCCAGATTGCTTTGGGGTCCATCTATCATCACAGGTAAATAGAAATTGAGAATAGATTAGAACATGAAAGTAATTAAAAACAAGTTTATGAAACAAATTTCAAAATACCATGCTCCCAATTTAGTTATCTTTTACGACAAGCAAGGGGTATTGAGGACTTATTCTTTAATACACACCCAGTCCTAAGGGGTTTGGTAGCTGAAATCCAACGTTGACCATCGTCGACTTTGACCCATGGTTGCTCCTCTCCTTGGACTTCATCCTGTAGCTTCATATTCAAATGCTGCCATGAGGCAGCATTGAATATTTCCCAGAAAGTACAAATTGAGAACAGATTAGAACATGAAATTAAAAAGACTCAAGACCAGAAACAAATTACCTTCCCATTAAGTCCCCACTTATGGCAGGCAACGAAAGGGACTTAATATTACTTACAGGGGGTTATACTACTAGCCCTAACCTAAATTCTATCCATTTACCCATTACATTATCTCCGAAATGCACAAAGGCTCCTGGATAGAATTCCCTAACCAAGACAGGAAAAGGGCTGGGGGGGGGGGGGGAGGGGAGGGGAGGGGAGGGGGAGGGGAAGGGAGGGGGAAATGAAATACAAAAAATATACTAACCAAAAATTGCATAAATCCAACGTTGATGATGGTGGTGTTGACCAGCATCGACTTTGACCCATGGCTGCTCCAATCCTTGGACTTCATCCCGACGGCTTCATGTTCAAACGCTGCTACGAGGCCAGATCGCCATCGGGGTCCATCTAATATTCACAGGTAAATAGAAATTGAGAATAGATTAGAACACGAAAGTAATTGAAAACAAGTTTAAGAGACGAAATTCAAAATATCATGCTCCCACTTTAGTTGCCTTTTACGACAAGCAAGGGGGTACTGAGGACTTATTCTTTAATACCCACCCAGTCCCCAGGGGTGGGGTAGCTGTAATCCAACGTTGACCATCGTCGACTTTGACCCATGGTTGCTCCTCTCCTTGGACTTCATCCTGATGGCTTCATATTCAAATGCTGCCACGAGGCCAGATTGCCATCGGGGTCCATCTAATATTCACAGGTAAATAGAAATTAAGAATAGATCAGAAAACGAAAGTAATTGAAAACAAGTTTAAGAGACGAAATTCAAAATATCATGCTCCCCATTTAGTTGCCTTTTACGACAAGCAAGGGGGTACTGAGGACTTATTCTTTAATACCCACCCAAGTCCCCAGGGGTGGGGTAGCTGTAATCCAACGTTGACCATCGTCGACTTTGACCCATGGCTGCTCCTCTCCTTGGACTTCATCCTGATGGCTTCATATTCAAATGCTGCCACGAGGCCAGATTGCCATCGGGGTCCATCTAATATTCACAGGTAAATAGATATTAAGAATAGATTAGAACACGAAAGTAATTGAAAACAAGTTTAAGAGACGAAATTCAAAATATCATGCTCCCCATTTAGTTGCCTTTTACGACAAGCAAGGGGGTACTGAGGACTTATTCTTTAATACCCACCCAGTCCCCAGGGGTGGGGTAGCTGTAATCCAACGTTGACCATCGTCGACTTTGACCCATGGTTGCTCCTCTCCTTGGACTTCCTCCTGATGGCTTCATATTCAAATGCTGCCATGAGGCAGCATTGAATATTTACCAGAAAGTACAAATTAAGAACAGATTAGAACAAGAAAATGATATACAAAAAACATACTTACCAAAAATAGCTTGAATCCAACGTTGATGATGGCGGTGTTGATCAGCGTCGACTTTGACCCAGGGCTGCTCCTCTCCTTGGACTTCATCCTGGCCGCTTCATATTGAGATGCTCCAGCCGTTGCCACCGGGGTACCATCTAATATTCAACAGTAAATAGAAATTGAGAAAAGATTTGAACACGAATGTAATTAAAAACAAGTTTAAGGTACTCCATCCATAACTGAGGGAATTTAACAAGTTTGATTGATCTAAACAACATTAAATACTTATTTCAAAATTATTATGAGGCTGACATAAACCAAACTCGGGAGTATGTATAAAGTCAATTGAATGAACGTTTTGCACTTAAAATTTTTTTAAAGAGTTGTGTGCCCTTTACAAAAATTAGGAAAAATTGTTTTCTCAAAATATGTATGGTAAATTATGAAATTTTGTGGCATTTTCAATGAAAGGGAGAGCTTATGCAACCTTTAACCAAGAGATTGTGAGAAAATTACTTGTAATAAAAAGATATGAATTATTTGAAAATGCATTTTTCCCATAGACTTCAATGTTAACTTCAATATGTGATAATTTTAGTAATATTCAAAATTTTTAAAAATTTCAAAGATGAATCTTTATTATTTAATAACCCCCTTAAAATCACACTGATATTTTAGTGATCAAACTTGCAATTTATTAGATATGAAATATGATAGTTATGGATGGACTACTGTAAGACACAAAATTCGAAATACAATGCTCCCCATTTAGTTGCCTTTTACGACAAGCAAGGGGTACTGAGGACTTATTCATTGATACCTACCCAGTCCCCAGGGATGGGGAAGCTGGAATCCAACGTTGATGATGGCGGTGTTGACCAGCATCGACTTTGACCCATGGCTGCTCCATTCCTTGGACTTCATCCTGACGGCTTCATATTCAGAAGCTCCAGCTGTTGCCATCAAGGTACCATCTAATATTCACAGGTAAATAGAAATTGAGAATACATTAGAACACGAATGTAATTAAAATCAAGTTTAAGAGACAAAATTCAAAACACCATGCTCCCCATTTAGTTGCCTTTTACGATTAACAAAGGGGTACTGAGTACTTATTCTTTAATACCCACCCAAGTCCCCATGGGTGGGTTAGCTGGAATCCACCGTTGATGATTGCGGTGTTGACCATCATCGACTTTGACCCATGGCTGCTCCTCTGCTTGGACTTCATCCCGACGGCTTCATATTCAGAAGCTCCAGCTGTTGCCATCGGGGTACCATCTAATATTCACAGGTAAATAGAAATTGAGAATACATTAGAACAAGAATGTAATTAAAAGCAAGTTTAAGAGACAAAATTCAAAACACCATGCTCCCCATTTAGTTGCCTTTTACGATAAGCAAAGGGGTACTGAGTACTTATTCTTTAATACCCACCCAAGTCCCCAGGGGTGGGGTAGCTGGAATCCAACGTTGACCATCGTCGACTTTGACCCATGGTTGCTCCTCTCCGTGGACTTCATCCTGATGGCTTCATATTCAAATGCTGCCACGAGGCCAGATTGCCATCGGGGTCCATCTAATATTCACAGGTAAATAGAAATTAAGAATAGATTAGAACACGAAAGTAATTGAAAACAAGTTTAAGAGGCGAAATTCAAAATATCATGCTCCCCATTTAGTTGCCTTTTACGACAAGCAAGGGGGTACTGAGGACTTATTCTTTAATACCCACCCAAGTCCCCAGGGGTGGGGTAGCTGTAATCCAACGTTGACCATCGTCGACTTTGACCCATGGTTGCTCCTCTCCTTGGACTTCATCCTGATGGCTTCATATTCAAATGCTGCCATGAGGCCAGATTGCCATCGGGGTCCATCTAATATTCACAGGTAAATAGAAATTGAGAATAGATTAGAACACGAAAGTAATTGAAAACAAGTTTAAGAGACGAAATTCAAAATATCATGCTCCCACTTTAGTTGCCTTTTACGACAAGCAAGGGGGTACTGAGGACTTATTCTTTAATACCCACCCAGTCCCCAGGGGTGGGGTAGCTGTAATCCAACGTTGACCATCGTCGACTTTGACCCATGGTTGCTCCTCTCCTTGGACTTCCTCCTGATGGCTTCATATTCAAATGCTGCCATGAGGCAGCATTGAATATTTACCAGAAAGTACAAATTAAGAACAGATTAGAACAAGAAAATGATATACAAAAAACATACTTACCAAAAATAGCTTGAATCCAACGTTGATGATGGCGGTGTTGATCAGCGTCGACTTTGACCCAGGGCTGCTCCTCTCCTTGGACTTCATCCTGGCCGCTTCATATTGAGATGCTCCAGCCGTTGCCACCGGGGTACCATCTAATATTCAACAGTAAATAGAAATTGAGAAAAGATTTGAACACGAATGTAATTAAAAACAAGTTTAAGGTACTCCATCCATAACTGAGGGAATTTGACAAGTTTGATTGATCTAAACAACATTAAATACTTATTTCAAAATTATTATGAGGCTGACATAAACCAAACTCGGGAGTATGTATAAAGTCAATTGAATGAACGTTTTGCACTTAAAATTTTTTTAAAGAGTTGTGTGCCCTTTACAAAAATTAGGAAAAATTGTTTTCTCAAAATATGTATGGTAAATTATGAAATTTTGTGGCATTTTCAATGAAAGGGAGAGCTTTTGCAACCTTTAACCAAGAGATTGTGAGAAAATTACTTGTAATAAAAAGATATAAATTATTTGAAAATGCATTTTTCCCATAGATTTCAATGTTAACTTCAATATGTGATAATTTTAGTAATATTCAAAATTTTTAAAAATTTCAAAGATGAATCTTTATTATTTAATAACCCCCTTAAAATCACACTAATATTTTAGTGATCAAACTTGCAATTTATTAGATATGAAATATGATAGTTATGGATGGACTACCGTAAGACACAAAATTCGAAATACAATGCTCCCCATTTAGTTGCCTTTTACGACAAGCAAGGGGTACTGAGGACTTATTCATTGATACCTACCCAGTCCCCAGGGATGGGGTAGCTGGAATCCAACATTGATGATGGCGATGTTAACCAGCATCGACTTTGACCCATGGCTGCTCCACTCCTTGGACTTCATCCTGACGGCTTCATATTCAGAAGCTCCAGCTGTTGCCATCGGGGTACCATCTAATATTCACAGGTAAATAGAAATTGAGAATACATTAGAACACGAATGTAATTAAAATCAAGTTTAAGAGACAAAATTCAAAACACCATGCTCCCCATTTAGTTGCCTTTTACGATAAGCAAAGGGGTACTGAGTACTTATTCTTTAATACCCACCCAAGTCCCCATGGGTGGGGTAGCTGGAATCCAACGTTGATGATGGAGGTGTTGACCATCATCGACTTTGACCCATGGCTGCTCCTCTGCTTGGACTTCATCCCGACGGCTTCATATTCAGAAGCTCCAGCTGTTGCCATCAGGGTACCATCTAATATTCACAGGTAAATAGAAATTGAGAATACATTAGAACAAGAATTTAATTAAAAGCAAGTTTAAGAGACAAAATTCAAAACACCATGCTCCCCATTTAGTTGCCTTTTACGATAAGCAAAGGGGTACTGAGTACTTATTCTTTAATACCCACCCAAGTCCCCAGGGGTGGGGTAGCTGGAATCCAACGTTGACCATCGTCGACTTTGACCCATGGCTGCTCCTCTCCTTGGACTTCATCCTGATGGCTTCATATTCAAATGCTGCCACGAGGCCAGATTGCCATCGGGGTCCATCTAATATTCACAGGTAAATAGAAATTAAGAATAGATTAGAACACGAAAGTAATTGAAAACAAGTTTAAGAGACGAAATTCAAAATATCATGCTCCCCATTTAGTTGCCTTTTACGACAAGCAAGGGGGTACTGAGGACTTATTCTTTAATACCCACCCAGTCCCCAGGGGTGGGGTAGCTGTAATCCAACGTTGACCATCGTCGACTTTGACCCATGGTTGCTCCTCTCCTTGGACTTCATCCTGATGGCTTCATATTCAAATGCTGCCACGAGGCCAGATTGCCATCGGGGTCCATCTAATATTCACAGGTAAATAGAAATTAAGAATAGATTAGAACACGAAAGTAATTGAAAACAAGTTTAAGAGACGTAAATTTAAAATATCATGCTCCCCATTTAGTTGCCTTTTACGACAAGCAAGGGGGTACTGAGGACTTATTCTTTAATACCCACCCAAGTCCCCAGGGGTGGGGTAGCTGGAATCCAACGTTGACCATCGTCGACTTTGACCCATGGTTGCTCCTCTCCTTGGACTTCATCCTGATGGCTTCATATTCAAATGCTGCCACGAGGCCAGATTGCCATCGGGGTCCATCTAATATTCACAGGTATATAGAAATTAAGAATAGATTAGAACACGAAAGTAATTGAAAACAAGTTTAAGAGACGAAATTCAAAATATCATGCTCCCACTTTAGTTGCCTTTTACGACAAGCAAGGGGGTACTGAGGACTTATTCTTTAATACCCACCCAGTCCCCAGGGGTGGGGTAGCTGTAATCCAACGTTGACCATCGTCGACTTTGACCCATGGTTGCTCCTCTCCTTGGACTTCCTCCTGATGGCTTCATATTCAAATGCTGCCATGAGGCAGCATTGAATATTTACCAGAAAGTACAAATTAAGAACAGATTAGAACAAGAAAATGATATACAAAAAACATACTTACCAAAAATAGCTTGAATCCAACGTTGATGATGGCGGTGTTGATCAGCGTCGACTTTGACCCAGGGCTGCTCCTCTCCTTGGACTTCATCCTGGCCGCTTCATATTGAGATGCTCCAGCCGTTGCCACCGGGGTACCATCTAATATTCAACAGTAAATAGAAATTGAGAAAAGATTTGAACACGAATGTAATTAAAAACAAGTTTAAGGTACTCCATCCATAACTGAGGGAATTTAACAAGTTTGATTGATCTAAACAACATTAAATACTTATTTCAAAATTATTATGAGGCTGACATAAACCAAACTCGGGAGTATGTATAAAGTCAATTGAATGAACGTTTTGCACTTAAAATTTTTTTAAAGAGTTGTGTGCCCTTTACAAAAATTAGGAAAAATTGTTTTCTCAAAACATGTATGGTAAATTATGAAATTTTGTGGCATTTTCAATGAAAGGGAGAGCTTTTGCAACCTTTAACCAAGAGATTGTGAGAAAATTACTTATAATAAAAAGATATAAATTATTTGAAAATGCATTTTTCCCATAGACTTCAATGTTAACTTCAATATGTGATAATTTTAGTAATATTCAAAATTTTTAAAAATTTCAAAGATGAATCTTTATTATTTAATAACCCCCTTAAAATCACACTAATATTTTAGTGATCAAACTTGCAATTTATTAGATATGAAATATGATAGTTATGGATGGACTACCGTAAGACACAAAATTCGAAATACAATGCTCCCCATTTAGTTGCCTTTTACGACAAGCAAGGGGTACTGAGGACTTATTCATTGATACCTACCCAGTCCCCAGGGATGGGGTAGCTGGAATCCAACGTTGATGATGGCGGTGTTGACCAGCATCGACTTTGACCCATGGCTGCTCCACTCCTTGGACTTCATCCTGACGGCTTCATATTCAGAAGCTCCAGCTGTTGCCATCAGGGTACCATCTAATATTCACAGGTAAATAGAAATTGAGAATACATTAGAACACGAATGTAATTAAAATCAAGTTTAAGAGACAAAATTCAAAACACCATGCTCCCCATTTAGTTGCCTTTTACGATTAGCAAAGGGGTACTGAGTACGTATTCTTTAATACCCACCCAAGTCCCCATGGGTGGGGTAGCTGGAATCCAACGTTGATGATGGAGGTGTTGACCATCATCGACTTTGACCCATGGCTGCTCCTCTGCTTGGACTTCATCCCGACGGCTTCATATTCAGAAGCTCCAGCTGTTGCCATCGGGGTACCATCTAATATTCACAGGTAAATAGAAATTGAGAATACATTAGAACAAGAATGTAATTAAAAGCAAGTTTAAGAAACGAAATTCAAAACACCATGCTCCCCATTAAGTTGCCTTTTACGATAAGCAAAGGGGTACTGAGTACTTATTCTTTAATACCCACCCAAGTCCCCATGGGTGGGGTAGCTGGAATCCAACGTTGACCATCGTCGACTTTGACCCATGGTTGCTCCTCTCCTTGGACTTCATCCTGATGGCTTCATATTCAAATGCTGCCACGAGGCCAGATTGCCATCGGGGTCCATCTAATATTCACAGGTAAATAGAAATTAAGAATAGATTAGAACACGAAAGTAATTGAAAACAAGTTTAAGAGACGAAATTCAAAATATCATGCTCCCCATTTAGTTGCCTTTTACGACAAGCAATGGGGTACTGAGGACTTATTCTTTAATACCCACCCAGTCCCCAGGGGTGGGGTAGCTGTAATCCAACGTTGACCATCGTCGACTTTGACCCATGGTTGCTCCTCTCCTTGGACTTCATCCTGATGGCTTCATATTCAAATGCTGCCACGAGGCCAGATTGCCATCGGGGTCCATCTAATATTCACAGGTAAATAGAAATTAAGAATAGATTAGAACACGAAAGTAATTGAAAACAAGTTTAAGAGACGAAATTCAAAATATCATGCTCCCCATTTAGTTGCCTTTTACGACAAGCAAGGGGGTACTGAGGATTTATTCGTTAATACCCACCCAGTCCCCAGGGGTGGGGTAGCTGTAATCCAACGTTGACCATCGTCGACTTTGACCCATGGTTGCTCCTCTCCTTGGACTTCCTCCTGATGGCTTCATATTCAAATGCTTCCATGAGGCAGCATTGAATATTTACCAGAAAGTACAAATTAAGAACAGATTAGAACAAGAAAATGATATACAAAAAACATACTTACCAAAAATAGCTTGAATCCAACGTTGATGATGGCGGTGTTGATCAGCGTCGACTTTGACCCAGGGCTGCTCCTCTCCTTGGACTCCATCCTGGCCGCTTCATATTGAGATGCTCCAGCCGTTGCCACCGGGGTACCATCTAATATTCAACAGTAAATAGAAATTGAGAAAAGATTTGAACACAAATGTAATTAAAAACAAGTTTAAGGTACTCCATCCATAACTGAGGGAATTTAACAAGTTTGATTGATCTAAACAACATTAAATACTTATTTCAAAATTATTATGAGGCTGACATAAACCAAACTCGGGAGTATGTATAAAGTCAATTGAATGAACTTTTTGCACTTAAAATTTTTTTAAAGAGTTGTGTGCCCTTTACAAAAATTAGGAAAAATTGTTTTCTCAAAATATGTATGGTAAATTATGAAATTTTGTGGCATTTTCAATGAAAGGGAGAGCTTTTGCAACCTTTAACCAAGAGATTGTGAGAAAATTACTTATAATAAAAAGATATAAATTATTTGAAAATGCATTTTTCCCATAGACTTCAATGTTAACTTCAATATGTGATAATTTTAGTAATATTCAAAATTTTTAAAAATTTCAAAGATGAATCTTTATTATTTAATAACCCCTTTAAAATCACACTGATATTTTAGTGATCAAACTTGCAATTTATTAGATATGAAATATGATAGTTATGGATGGACTACCGTAAGACACAAAATTCGAAATACAATGCTCCCCATTTAGTTGCCTTTTACGACAAGCAAGGGGTACTGAGGACTTATTCATTGATACCTACCCAGTCCTCAGGGATGGGGTAGCTGGAATCCAACGTTGATGATGGCGGTGTTGACCAGCATCGACTTTGACCCATGGCTGCTCCACTCCTTGGACTTCATCCTGACGGCTTCATATTCAGAAGCTCCAGCTGTTGCCATCAGGGTACCATCTAATATTCACAGGTAAATAGAAATTGAGAATACATTAGAACACGAATGTAATTAAAATCAAGTTTAAGAGACAAAATTCAAAACACCATGCTCCCCATTTAGTTGCCTTTTACGATAAGCAAAGGGGTACTGAGTACTTATTCTTTAATACCCACCCAAGTCCCCATGGGTGGGGTAGCTGGAATCCAACGTTGATGATGGAGGTGTTGACCATCATCGACTTTGACCCATGGCTGTTCCTCTGCTTGGACTTCATCCCGACGGCTTCATATTCAGAAGCTCCAGCTGTTGCCATCGGGGTACCATCTAATATTCACAGGTAAATAGAAATTGAGAATACATTAGAACAAGAATGTAATTAAAAGGAAGTTTAAGAGACAAAATTCAAAACACCATGCTCCCCATTTAGTTGCATTTTACGATAAGCAAAGGGGTACTGAGTACTTAATCTTTAATACCCACCCAAGTCCCCAGGGGTGGGGTAGCTGTAATCCAACGTTGACCATCATCGACTTTGACCCATGGCTGCTCCTCTCCTTGGACTTCATCCTGATGGCTTCATATTCAAATGCTGCCACGAGGCCAGATTGCCATCGGGGTCCATCTAATATTCACAGGTAAATAGAAATTAAGAATAGATTAGAACACGAAAGTAATTGAAAACAAGTTTAAGAGACGAAATTCAAAATATCATGCTCCCCATTTAGTTGCCTTTTACGACAAGCAAGGGGGTACTGAGGACTTATTCTTTAATACCCACCCAGTCCCCAGGGGTGGGGTAGCTGTAATCCAACGTTGACCATCGTCGACTTTGACCCATGGTTGCTCCTCTCCTTGGACTTCATCCTGATGGCTTCATATTCAAATATTGCTACGAGGCCAGATTGCTTTGGGGTCCATCTATCATCACAGGTAAATAGAAATTGAGAATAGATTAGAACATGAAAGTAATTAAAAACAAGTTTATGAGACAAATTTCAAAATACCATGCTCCCAATTTAGTTATCTTTTACGACAAGCAAGGGGTATTGAGGACTTATTCTTTAATACACACCCAGTCCTAAGGGGTTGGGTAGCTGAAATCCAACGTTGACCATCGTCGACTTTGACCCATGGTTGCTCCTCTCCTTGGACTTCATCCTGTAGCTTCATATTCAAATGCTGCCATGAGGCAGCATTGAATATTTCCCAGAAAGTACAAATTGAGAACAGATTAGAACATGAAATTAAAAAGACTCAAGACCAGAAACAAATTACCTTCCCATTAAGTCCCCACTTATGGCAGGCAACGAAAGGGACTTAATATTACTTACAGGGGGTTATACTACTAGCCCTAACCTAAATTCTATCCATTTACCCATTACATTATCTCCGAAATGCACAAAGGCTCCTGGATAGAATTCCCTAACCAAGACAGGAAAAGGGCTGGGGGGGGGGGGGGGGGGGGGAGGGCAGGGGGAGGGGAAGGGAGGGGGAAATGAAATACAAAAAATATACTAACCAAAAATTGCATAAATCCAACGTTGATGATGGTGGTGTTGACCAGCATCGACTTTGACCCATGGCTGCTCCAATCCTTGGACTTCATCCCGACGGCTTCATATTCAAACGCTGCTACGAGGCCAGATCGCCATCGGGGTCCATCTAATATTCACAGGTAAATAGAAATTAAGAATAGATTAGAACACGAAAATAATTGAAAACAAGTTTAAGAGACGAAATTCAAAATATCATGCTCCCCATTTAGTTGCCTTTTACGACAAGCAAGGGGGTACTGAGGACTTATTCTTTAATACCCACCCAGTCCCCAGGGGTGGGGTAGCTGTAATCCAACGTTGACCATCGTCGACTTTGACCCATGGTTGCTCCTCTCCTTGGACTTCATCCTGATGGCTTCATATTCAAATGCTGCCACGAGGCCAGATTGCCATCGGGGTCCATCTAATATTCACAGGTAAATAGAAATTAAGAATAGATCAGAAAACGAAAGTAATTGAAAACAAGTTTAAGAGACGAAATTCAAAATATCATGCTCCCCATTTAGTTGCCTTTTACGACAAGCAAGGGGGTACTGAGGACTTATTCTTTAATACCCACCCAAGTCCCCAGGGGTGGGGTAGCTGTAATCCAACGTTGACCATCGTCGACTTTGACCCATGGCTGCTCCTCTCCTTGGACTTCATCCTGATGGCTTCATATTCAAATGCTGCCACGAGGCCAGATTGCCATCGGGGTCCATCTAATATTCACAGGTAAATAGAAATTAAGAATAGATTAGAACACGAAAGTAATTGAAAACAAGTTTAAGAGACGAAATTCAAAATATCATGCTCCCCATTTAGTTGCCTTTTACGACAAGCAAGGGGGTACTGAGGACTTATTCTTTAATACCCACCCAGTCCCCAGGGGTGGGGTAGCTGTAATCCAACGTTGACCATCGTCGACTTTGACCCATGGTTGCTCCTCTCCTTGGACTTCCTCCTGATGGCTTCATATTCAAATGCTGCCATGAGGCAGCATTGAATATTTACCAGAAAGTACAAATTAAGAACAGATTAGAACAAGAAAATGATATACAAAAAACATACTTACCAAAAATAGCTTGAATCCAACGTTGATGATGGCGGTGTTGATCAGCGTCGACTTTGACCCAGGGCTGCTCCTCTCCTTGGACTTCATCCTGGCCGCTTCATATTGAGATGCTCCAGCCGTTGCCACCGGGGTACCATCTAATATTCAACAGTAAATAGAAATTGAGAAAAGATTTGAACACGAATGTAATTAAAAACAAGTTTAAGGTACTCCATCCATAACTGAGGGAATTTAACAAGTTTGATTGATCTAAACAACATTAAATACTTATTTCAAAATTATTATGAGGCTGACATAAACCAAACTCGGGAGTATGTATAAAGTCAATTGAATGAACGTTTTGCACTTAAAATTTTTTTAAAGAGTTGTGTGCCCTTTACAAAAATTAGGAAAAATTGTTTTCTCAAAATATGTATGGTAAATTATGAAATTTTGTGGCATTTTCAATGAAAGGGAGAGCATATGCAACTTTTAACCAAGAGATTGTGAGAAAATTACTTGTAATAAAAAGATATGAATTATTTGAAAATGCATTTTTCCCATAGACTTCAATGTTAACTTCAATATGTGATAATTTTAGTAATATTCAAAATTTTTAAAAATTTCAAAGATGAATCTTTATTATTTAATAACCCCCTTAAAATCACACTGATATTTTAGTGATCAAACTTGCAATTTATTAGATATGAAATATGATAGTTATGGATGGACTACTGTAAGACACAAAATTCGAAATACAATGCTCCCCATTTAGTTGCCTTTTACGACAAGCAAGGGGTACTGAGGACTTATTCATTGATACCTACCCAGTCCCCAGGGATGGGGAAGCTGGAATCCAACGTTGATGATGGCGGTGTTGACCAGCATCGACTTTGACCCATGGCTGCTCCATTCCTTGGACTTCATCCTGACGGCTTCATATTCAGAAGCTCCAGCTGTTGCCATCAAGGTACCATCTAATATTCACAGGTAAATAGAAATTGAGAATACATTAGAACACGAATGTAATTAAAATCAAGTTTAAGAGACAAAATTCAAAACACCATGCTCCCCATTTAGTTGCCTTTTACGATTAACAAAGGGGTACTGAGTACTTATTCTTTAATACCCACCCAAGTCCCCATGGGTGGGTTAGCTGGAATCCACCGTTGATGATTGCGGTGTTGACCATCATCGACTTTGACCCATGGCTGCTCCTCTGCTTGGACTTCATCCCGACGGCTTCATATTCAGAAGCTCCAGCTGTTGCCATCGGGGTACCATCTAATATTCACAGGTAAATAGAAATTGAGAATACATTAGAACAAGAATGTAATTAAAAGCAAGTTTAAGAGACAAAATTCAAAACACCATGCTCCCCATTTAGTTGCCTTTTACGATAAGCAAAGGGGTACTGAGTACTTATTCTTTAATACCCACCCAAGTCCCCAGGGGTGGGGTAGCTGGAATCCAACGTTGACCATCGTCGACTTTGACCCATGGCTGCTCCTCTCCGTGGACTTCATCCTGATGGCTTCATATTCAAATGCTGCCACGAGGCCAGATTGCCATCGGGGTCCATCTAATATTCACAGGTAAATAGAAATTAAGAATAGATTAGAACACGAAAATAATTGAAAACAAGTTTAAGAGACGAAATTCAAAATATCATGCTCCCCATTTAGTTGCCTTTTACGACAAGCAAGGGGGTACTGAGGACTTATTCTTTAATACCCACCCAGTCCCCAGGGGTGGGGTAGCTGTAATCCAATGTTGACCATCGTCGACTTTGACCCATGGTTGCTCCTCTCCTTGGACTTCATCCTGATGGCTTCATATTCAAATGCTGCCACGAGGCCAGATTGCCATCGGGGTCCATCTAATATTCACAGGTAAATAGAAATTAAGAATAGATCAGAAAACGAAAGTAATTGAAAACAAGTTTAAGAGACGAAATTCAAAATATCATGCTCCCCATTTAGTTGCCTTTTACGACAAGCAAGGGGGTACTGAGGACTTATTCTTTAATACCCACCCAAGTCCCCAGGGGTGGGGTAGCTGTAATCCAACGTTGACCATCGTCGACTTTGACCCATGGCTGCTCCTCTCCTTGGACTTCATCCTGATGGCTTCATATTCAAATGCTGCCACGAGGCCAGATTGCCATCGGGGTCCATCTAATATTCACAGGTAAATAGAAATTAAGAATAGATTAGAACACGAAAGTAATTGAAAACAAGTTTAAGAGACGAAATTCAAAATATCATGCTCCCCATTTAGTTGCCTTTTACGACAAGCAAGGGGGTACTGAGGACTTATTCTTTAATACCCACCCAGTCCCCAGGGGTGGGGTAGCTGTAATCCAACGTTGACCATCGTCGACTTTGACCCATGGTTGCTCCTCTCCTTGGACTTCCTCCTGATGGCTTCATATTCAAATGCTGCCATGAGGCAGCATTGAATATTTACCAGAAAGTACAAATTAAGAACAGATTAGAACAAGAAAATGATATACAAAAAACATACTTACCAAAAATAGCTTGAATCCAACGTTGATGATGGCGGTGTTGATCAGCGTCGACTTTGACCCAGGGCTGCTCCTCTCCTTGGACTTCATCCTGGCCGCTTCATATTGAGATGCTCCAGCCGTTGCCACCGGGGTACCATCTAATATTCAACAGTAAATAGAAATTGAGAAAAGATTTGAACACGAATGTAATTAAAAACAAGTTTAAGGTACTCCATCCATAACTGAGGGAATTTGACAAGTTTGATTGATCTAAACAACATTAAATACTTATTTCAAAATTATTATGAGGCTGACATAAACCAAACTCGGGAGTATGTATAAAGTCAATTGAATGAACGTTTTGCACTTAAAATTTTTTTAAAGAGTTGTGTGCCCTTTACAAAAATTAGGAAAAATTGTTTTCTCAAAATATGTATGGTAAATTATGAAATTTTGTGGCATTTTCAATGAAAGGGAGAGCTTTTGCAACCTTTAACCAAGAGATTGTGAGAAAATTACTTGTAATAAAAAGATATGAATTATTTGAAAATGCATTTTTCCCATAGACTTCAATGTTAACTTCAATATGTGATAATTTTAGTAATATTCAAAATTTTTAAAAATTTCAAAGATGAATCTTTATTATTTAATAACCCCCTTAAAATCACACTGATATTTTAGTGATCAAACTTGCAATTTATTAGATATGAAATATGATAGTTATGGATGGACTACTGTAAGACACAAAATTCGAAATACAATGCTCCCCATTTAGTTGCCTTTTACGACAAGCAAGGGGTACTGAGGACTTATTCATTGATACCTACCCAGTCCCCAGGGATGGGGTAGCTGGAATCCAACATTGATGATGGCGATGTTAACCAGCATCGACTTTGACCCATGGCTGCTCCACTCCTTGGACTTCATCCTGACGGCTTCATATTCAGAAGCTCCAGCTGTTGCCATCGGGGTACCATCTAATATTCACAGGTAAATAGAAATTGAGAATACATTAGAACACGAATGTAATTAAAATCAAGTTTAAGAGACAAAATTCAAAACACCATGCTCCCCATTTAGTTGCCTTTTACGATAAGCAAAGGGGTACTGAGTACTTATTCTTTAATACCCACCCAAGTCCCCATGGGTGGGGTAGCTGGAATCCAACGTTGATGATGGAGGTGTTGACCATCATCGACTTTGACCCATGGCTGCTCCTCTGCTTGGACTTCATCCCGACGGCTTCATATTCAGAAGCTCCAGCTGTTGCCATCAGGGTACCATCTAATATTCACAGGTAAATAGAAATTGAGAATACATTAGAACAAGAATTTAATTAAAAGCAAGTTTAAGAGACAAAATTCAAAACACCATGCTCCCCATTTAGTTGCCTTTTACGATAAGCAAAGGGGTACTGAGTACTTATTCTTTAATACCCACCCAAGTCCCCAGGGGTGGGGTAGCTGGAATCCAACGTTGACCATCGTCGACTTTGACCCATGGCTGCTCCTCTCCTTGGACTTCATCCTGATGGCTTCATATTCAAATGCTGCCACGAGGCCAGATTGCCATCGGGGTCCATCTAATATTCACAGGTAAATAGAAATTAAGAATAGATTAGAACACGAAAGTAATTGAAAACAAGTTTAAGAGACGAAATTCAAAATATCATGCTCCCCATTTAGTTGCCTTTTACGACAAGCAAGGGGGTACTGAGGACTTATTCTTTAATACCCACCCAGTCCCCAGGGGTGGGGTAGCTGTAATCCAACGTTGACCATCGTCGACTTTGACCCATGGTTGCTCCTCTCCTTGGACTTCATCCTGATGGCTTCATATTCAAATGCTGCCACGAGGCCAGATTGCCATCGGGGTCCATCTAATATTCACAGGTATATAGAAATTAAGAATAGATTAGAACACGAAAGTAATTGAAAACAAGTTTAAGAGACGAAATTCAAAATATCATGCTCCCACTTTAGTTGCCTTTTACGACAAGCAAGGGGGTACTGAGGACTTATTCTTTAATACCCACCCAGTCCCCAGGGGTGGGGTAGCTGTAATCCAACGTTGACCATCGTCGACTTTGACCCATGGTTGCTCCTCTCCTTGGACTTCCTCCTGATGGCTTCATATTCAAATGCTGCCATGAGGCAGCATTGAATATTTACCAGAAAGTACAAATTAAGAACAGATTAGAACAAGAAATTGATATACAAAAAACATACTTACCAAAAATAGCTTGAATCCAACGTTGATGATGGCGGTGTTGATCAGCGTCGACTTTGACCCAGGGCTGCTCCTCTCCTTGGACTTCATCCTGGCCGCTTCATATTGAGATGCTCCAGCCGTTGCCACCGGGGTACCATCTAATATTCAACGGTAAATAGAAATTGAGAAAAGATTTGAACACGAATGTAATTAAAAACAAGTTTAAGGTACTCCATCCATAACTGAGGGAATTTAACAAGTTTGATTGATCTAAACAACATTAAATACTTATTTCAAAATTATTATGAGGCTGACATAAACCAAACTCGGGAGTATGTATAAAGTCAATTGAATGAACGTTTTGCACTTAAAATTTTTTTAAAGAGTTGTGTGCCCTTTACAAAAATTAGGAAAAATTGTTTTCTCAAAATATGTATGGTAAATTATGAAATTTTGTGGCATTTTCAATGAAAGGGAGAGCTTATGCAACTTTTAACCAAGAGATTGTGAGAAAATTACTTGTAATAAAAAGATATGAATTATTTGAAAATGCATTTTTCCCATAGACTTCAATGTTAACTTCAATATGTGATAATTTTAGTAATATTCAAAATTTTTAAAAATTTCAAAGATGAATCTTTATTATTTAATAACCCCCTTAAAATCACACTGATATTTTAGTGATCAAACTTGCAATTTATTAGATATGAAATATGATAGTTATGGATGGACTACTGTAAGACACAAAATTCGAAATACAATGCTCCCCATTTAGTTGCCTTTTACGACAAGCAAGGGGTACTGAGGACTTATTCATTGATACCTACCCAGTCCCCAGGGATGGGGAAGCTGGAATCCAACGTTGATGATGGCGGTGTTGACCAGCATCGACTTTGACCCATGGCTGCTCCATTCCTTGGACTTCATCCTGACGGCTTCATATTCAGAAGCTCCAGCTGTTGCCATCAAGGTACCATCTAATATTCACAGGTAAATAGAAATTGAGAATACATTAGAACACGAATGTAATTAAAATCAAGTTTAAGAGACAAAATTCAAAACACCATGCTCCCCATTTAGTTGCCTTTTACGATTAACAAAGGGGTACTGAGTACTTATTCTTTAATACCCACCCAAGTCCCCATGGGTGGGTTAGCTGGAATCCACCGTTGATGATTGCGGTGTTGACCATCATCGACTTTGACCCATGGCTGCTCCTCTGCTTGGACTTCATCCCGACGGCTTCATATTCAGAAGCTCCAGCTGTTGCCATCGGGGTACCATCTAATATTCACAGGTAAATAGAAATTGAGAATACATTAGAACAAGAATGTAATTAAAAGCAAGTTTAAGAGACAAAATTCAAAACACCATGCTCCCCATTTAGTTGCCTTTTACGATAAGCAAAGGGGTACTGAGTACTTATTCTTTAATACCCACCCAAGTCCCCAGGGGTGGGGTAGCTGGAATCCAACGTTGACCATCGTCGACTTTGACCCATGGCTGCTCCTCTCCGTGGACTTCATCCTGATGGCTTCATATTCAAATGCTGCCACGAGGCCAGATTGCCATCGGGGTCCATCTAATATTCACAGGTAAATAGAAATTAAGAATAGATTAGAACACGAAAATAATTGAAAACAAGTTTAAGAGACGAAATTCAAAATATCATGCTCCCCATTTAGTTGCCTTTTACGACAAGCAAGGGGGTACTGAGGACTTATTCTTTAATACCCACCCAGTCCCCAGGGGTGGGGTAGCTGTAATCCAACGTTGACCATCGTCGACTTTGACCCATGGTTGCTCCTCTCCTTGGACTTCATCCTGATGGCTTCATATTCAAATGCTGCCACGAGGCCAGATTGCCATCGGGGTCCATCTAATATTCACAGGTAAATAGAAATTAAGAATAGATCAGAAAACGAAAGTAATTGAAAACAAGTTTAAGAGACGAAATTCAAAATATCATGCTCCCCATTTAGTTGCCTTTTACGACAAGCAAGGGGGTACTGAGGACTTATTCTTTAATACCCACCCAAGTCCCCAGGGGTGGGGTAGCTGTAATCCAACGTTGACCATCGTCGACTTTGACCCATGGCTGCTCCTCTCCTTGGACTTCATCCTGATGGCTTCATATTCAAATGCTGCCACGAGGCCAGATTGCCATCGGGGTCCATCTAATATTCACAGGTAAATAGAAATTAAGAATAGATTAGAACACGAAAGTAATTGAAAACAAGTTTAAGAGACGAAATTCAAAATATCATGCTCCCCATTTAGTTGCCTTTTACGACAAGCAAGGGGGTACTGAGGACTTATTCTTTAATACCCACCCAGTCCCCAGGGGTGGGGTAGCTGTAATCCAACGTTGACCATCGTCGACTTTGACCCATGGTTGCTCCTCTCCTTGGACTTCCTCCTGATGGCTTCATATTCAAATGCTGCCATGAGGCAGCATTGAATATTTACCAGAAAGTACAAATTAAGAACAGATTAGAACAAGAAAATGATATACAAAAAACATACTTACCAAAAATAGCTTGAATCCAACGTTGATGATGGCGGTGTTGATCAGCGTCGACTTTGACCCAGGGCTGCTCCTCTCCTTGGACTTCATCCTGGCCGCTTCATATTGAGATGCTCCAGCCGTTGCCACCGGGGTACCATCTAATATTCAACAGTAAATAGAAATTGAGAAAAGATTTGAACACGAATGTAATTAAAAACAAGTTTAAGGTACTCCATCCATAACTGAGGGAATTTGACAAGTTTGATTGATCTAAACAACATTAAATACTTATTTCAAAATTATTATGAGGCTGACATAAACCAAACTCGGGAGTATGTATAAAGTCAATTGAATGAACGTTTTGCACTTAAAATTTTTTTAAAGAGTTGTGTGCCCTTTACAAAAATTAGGAAAAATTGTTTTCTCAAAATATGTATGGTAAATTATGAAATTTTGTGGCATTTTCAATGAAAGGGAGAGCTTTTGCAACCTTTAACCAAGAGATTGTGAGAAAATTACTTGTAATAAAAAGATATGAATTATTTGAAAATGCATTTTTCCCATAGACTTCAATGTTAACTTCAATATGTGATAATTTTAGTAATATTCAAAATTTTTAAAAATTTCAAAGATGAATCTTTATTATTTAATAACCCCCTTAAAATCACACTGATATTTTAGTGATCAAACTTGCAATTTATTAGATATGAAATATGATAGTTATGGATGGACTACTGTAAGACACAAAATTCGAAATACAATGCTCCCCATTTAGTTGCCTTTTACGACAAGCAAGGGGTACTGAGGACTTATTCATTGATACCTACCCAGTCCCCAGGGATGGGGTAGCTGGAATCCAACATTGATGATGGCGATGTTAACCAGCATCGACTTTGACCCATGGCTGCTCCACTCCTTGGACTTCATCCTGACGGCTTCATATTCAGAAGCTCCAGCTGTTGCCATCGGGGTACCATCTAATATTCACAGGTAAATAGAAATTGAGAATACATTAGAACACGAATGTAATTAAAATCAAGTTTAAGAGACAAAATTCAAAACACCATGCTCCCCATTTAGTTGCCTTTTACGATAAGCAAAGGGGTACTGAGTACTTATTCTTTAATACCCACCCAAGTCCCCATGGGTGGGGTAGCTGGAATCCAACGTTGATGATGGAGGTGTTGACCATCATCGACTTTGACCCATGGCTGCTCCTCTGCTTGGACTTCATCCCGACGGCTTCATATTCAGAAGCTCCAGCTGTTGCCATCAGGGTACCATCTAATATTCACAGGTAAATAGAAATTGAGAATACATTAGAACAAGAATTTAATTAAAAGCAAGTTTAAGAGACAAAATTCAAAACACCATGCTCCCCATTTAGTTGCCTTTTACGATAAGCAAAGGGGTACTGAGTACTTATTCTTTAATACCCACCCAAGTCCCCAGGGGTGGGGTAGCTGGAATCCAACGTTGACCATCGTCGACTTTGACCCATGGCTGCTCCTCTCCTTGGACTTCATCCTGATGGCTTCATATTCAAATGCTGCCACGAGGCCAGATTGCCATCGGGGTCCATCTAATATTCACAGGTAAATAGAAATTAAGAATAGATTAGAACACGAAAGTAATTGAAAACAAGTTTAAGAGACGAAATTCAAAATATCATGCTCCCCATTTAGTTGCCTTTTACGACAAGCAAGGGGGTACTGAGGACTTATTCTTTAATACCCACCCAGTCCCCAGGGGTGGGGTAGCTGTAATCCAACGTTGACCATCGTCGACTTTGACCCATGGTTGCTCCTCTCCTTGGACTTCATCCTGATGGCTTCATATTCAAATGCTGCCACGAGGCCAGATTGCCATCGGGGTCCATCTAATATTCACAGGTATATAGAAATTAAGAATAGATTAGAACACGAAAGTAATTGAAAACAAGTTTAAGAGACGAAATTCAAAATATCATGCTCCCACTTTAGTTGCCTTTTACGACAAGCAAGGGGGTACTGAGGACTTATTCTTTAATACCCACCCAGTCCCCAGGGGTGGGGTAGCTGTAATCCAACGTTGACCATCGTCGACTTTGACCCATGGTTGCTCCTCTCCTTGGACTTCCTCCTGATGGCTTCATATTCAAATGCTGCCATGAGGCAGCATTGAATATTTACCAGAAAGTACAAATTAAGAACAGATTAGAACAAGAAATTGATATACAAAAAACATACTTACCAAAAATAGCTTGAATCCAACGTTGATGATGGCGGTGTTGATCAGCGTCGACTTTGACCCAGGGCTGCTCCTCTCCTTGGACTTCATCCTGGCCGCTTCATATTGAGATGCTCCAGCCGTTGCCACCGGGGTACCATCTAATATTCAACGGTAAATAGAAATTGAGAAAAGATTTGAACACGAATGTAATTAAAAACAAGTTTAAGGTACTCCATCCATAACTGAGGGAATTTAACAAGTTTGATTGATCTAAACAACATTAAATACTTATTTCAAAATTATTATGAGGCTGACATAAACCAAACTCGGGAGTATGTATAAAGTCAATTGAATGAACTTTTTGCACTTAAAATTTTTTTAAAGAGTTGTGTGCCCTTTACAAAAATTAGGAAAAATTGTTTTCTCAAAATATGTATGGTAAATTATGAAATTTTGTGGCATTTTCAATGAAAGGGAGAGCTTTTGCAACCTTTAACCAAGAGATTTGTGAGAAAATTACTTGTATTAAAAAGATATAAATCATTTGAAAATGCATTTTTCCCATAGACTTCAATGTTAACTTCAATATGTGATAATTTTAGTAATATTCAAAATTTTTAAAAATTTCAAAGATGAATCTTTATCATTTAATAACACCTTTAAAATCACACTAAGATTTAAGTGATCAAACTTGCAATTTATTAAATATCAAATATGATAGTTATGGATGGACTACCTTAAGAGTCAAAATTCAAAACACAATGCTCCCCATTTAGTTTCCTTTGACGACAAGCAAGGGGGTACTGAGGACTTATTCATTGATACCTACCCAGTCCCCAGGGATGGGGTAGCTGGAATCCAACGTTGATGATGGTGGTGTTGGCCAGTATCTACTTTGACACATGGCTGCTCCTGTCCTTGGACTTCATCCTGACGGCTTGATATTCAGATGCTCTAGCCGTTGCCATCGGGGTACCATCTAATATTCACAGGTAAATAGAAATTGAGAATACATTAGAACATGAATGTAATTAAAAACAAGTTTATGAGACAAAATTCAAAACACCATGCTCTCCATTTAGTTGCCTTTTACGACAAGCAAGGGGGTACTGAGGACTTATTCATTGATACCTACCCAATCCCCAGGAGTGGGGTAGCTGGAATCCAATGTTGATGATGGTGGTGTTGACCAGCATTGACTTTGATCCATGGCTGCTCCTCTCCTTGGACTTCATCCTGACGGATTCATATGCAGATCCTCTAGCCGTTGCCATGTGGGTACCATCTAATATTCACAGGTAAATAGAAATTTTGAGTACCGGTAGATTAGAACACGAAAGTAATTAAAAACAAGTTTAAGAGACAAATTTCAAAATACCCTGCTCACCATTTAGTTATTTTTTACAACAAGCAAGGGGTTACTGAGGACTAATTCTTTAATACCCACCCAGTCCCATGGGGTCGGGTAGCTGGAATCCAACGTTGACCATTGTCGACTTTGACCAATGGTTGCTCCTCTCCTTGGACTTCATCCTGTAGCTTCATATTCAAATGCTGCCATGAGGCAGCATTGAATATTTTCCAGAAAGTACAAATTGAGAACAGATTAGAACATGAAATTAAAAAGACTCAAGACCAGAAACAAATTACCTTCCCATTGAGTCCCCACTTATGGCAGGCAATGAAGGGGACTTAATATTACTCACAGGGGATTATACTACTAGCCCTAACCTAAATTCTATCCATTTACCCATTACATCATCTTCATAATGCACAAAGGCTCCTGGATAGAATTCCCTAACCAAGATGGGAGAAGGGGTGGGGGTGGGAGAGGGGAGAGGAGGGGAGGGGAGGGGTGGGGGAGGGGGAGGGGAGGGGGAATATGATATACAAAAAGCATACTGACCAAAAATAGCTGGAATCCACTGTTTAGGATGGCGATGACTTCAACCTATGGCAGCTTTAATATCGTATCAGGTTGACATTACTTTCTGTAATAAATGAGGACAAAATAGTTCATATAGGACATGATCATATAAATCTAATATTTCAAGGACTGTTTGCACATTAACAAGTTAGTTGAAATGACGTAACTGTATTGTGACAGGTTTTCATGGAATATTGCAGTTATAGTACTATGTTTAATGAAGAGATAGAATATTGAATCATTTTGAATCATTTTAAATCAGTTAAATATGTATTGCTAGATGAAAATGAAAGTGAAATAAACCAAACTCGTATGACTGACAACATATAAGAAGTCGGTCATTTTGCACCTTAAACATTTTTGAAGAGTTATCTTCCCTTGATGAAAAGAATTTTTTTTTTTAATTTTGTTAAAATATCTGGGGTAAATTATAAAGTGAAAGTTTATGCACATATTAACCAAGAGATTTGTATAAATTTCAAGTATTTTTTACAATATCTTAATAATACATGTGTTGCACATAGACTTAAATGTAAAATTCAAGGTGCAATTTAATTGGACAATAATCAAAATTTTGAAAATTCCTTTGTTGGAACATTTTTATTTGATAACAACTTTAAAATGATATCATAATGAATTTTATCGGACAATTCATTTATTAGGTACAAAATGTGGTCGTTATACATTGAATACCTTAACAGATGAGAAAACACGAGAGAACATTTGTATTGCATTTCGGTTCGTGTTCTTTTCATTGTTAATTTACATTTATAGCTTTATGTACTTCTCATTCATTTATATATATTTACATCTACCGAGTATTTAGAAAACCGATTGTGATTCATAGCTGTATAGAACAGAGCTGAAATCTACACGATCCAGTTCTAACCAGTTTATCGATCGGTCGAAACCATCAGCAACCTGGGAAAATCACGGACTGCTGTCTGCACGAAATAATCATGGTGATGTCAGACTCAAATTCCGATATAAAAACACAACCTGGCTATTACTTTTATCTAACGTACTGGTGTACATCAACAATAATTGAGTTAGTTTTACTTACTCTTTAAGATCAATTCATTAAATTGTTAAAAGAAAGATGTAAATATAAACCCGGGTTTTCTATTTTTTCTGCAATGTCGCTACCTTCATATCCCGCGTGAATTACCAAAGGAAGCATTTTGTTGTTTAAATAATAAGGCTGTCCAAACTTAATTCTACGTTTAACGTCACTTCAAAGCACCAAACCTACGGGGGAGGGCGATAAAATAAAAACAAACAAAATTTTCACACAACTCATTTTAACCATCTACATTATTACAAATACATTGAGTATCCAAGCTACATGTTGTCTACCTCTTTAATAATGATTTTTCCTGACAATTCCATTGAGTATCTAATATATATAGTCCATAATGTGTTCTAAACATTTCAGATTTATACAAATTGTAATAATTTAGTAAAATCAATTTGAAAAAGATCATATTAAAATAGGAGGTTGTTTGCTTTTTCCAAAACACAATTTCTCATAAACCTATGCGCGCGGGTTACGTTAAATATATAATGAACTTTGGACAGCCTAATAAAACAAAGGTAAAATAAACTAAAAACATTAAAGAAAGAATTAGCTCACATGTACATGTATGTACATGTACATGTATGCATACCTTACTAGTTGTACAAAGTTTCAAGACAATGAAGACTTTCTTTAACGGGAACTTCTAAATTGTCATGTCCACCCTCTGTGATCAACGATTCACTAGCTTCAAAATATTGGTCACGTGTTAAGTGAAATCGGCTGTGAAGTGAGCTTTTATCAGTCAATGACAATGGAATTCATGAACTGTTATTTACATGTATACCTAATTTTCATAACTTTGCAATGTATGACCAATATCGTAGACAGCCGTGTGGATAAGCACAGCCACTAGATGAAAATTTCTTAATTTTTTCCCTTTAACCCCCTCATTTAAAAGAAATTGATGATCCTGTCGAGTATTGTTAATCTTTTTGATAGACAAATTGTTTCTGGTGTAGAATTTTCATAATATAATTCTTAATCAGCTTGAGTTTAAAACGTTTTCAATGTTATATAAATTATACAATATTTAGTTAAATTATATTTAAAGATACGCAAATTACACAATTACCAGTTTAAAAGAGTTTTAATTGTCTTACACGACATCAGTAAAATCGTCGAATATAGAAAAATAGTATGCAATAAAAATTGGGATATTTGAGTATGTGAACCACTTAAAACCAAAGACATCCGATTAAAATTATGTTCTACAAGTATTGTAGTACACGTTTACATTTAATTAATTTTGATTTAACGTGGTCTTAGTGTTAAAAATTAGACAAATATTTCAATTTGTGACCTTTCTTATACATTCAAGCATATAGCCACATACATTGAAAATACTTTTCATAAATGTGTTGTATGCATGGCCTAGTGGTAACGTGAAGCGGCGCGTCTTTTAACCGCAATGAACCGCAATGAACCACAATGATACCACAATGAACTATATTAAGGTGATAAATGTTATTCAAAAGGTATAAAATTTAATTAAAGTTTAATTTAAGCTCAGACGCGTCCTAGCATCCATTATTTTCAACTTTTTCGATCTCCGCAATGTGAAGAATTCCATTTCTGTAATTCCAAATTTACATTTTCATGTTATTTGATATTTTTTATATGAATGTATAGTTTCAGTTGAAAATGTATACTAATACATTATCAATAAGCATTCAATTGCATTATACATGCTATTAAAAGACAAAATCAAAATATCTAACTCCAAAAAATGGTCTGGTAATTTGCATTCTAATTTTTTGGTATTAACAGATTTAAATGCAAATGAACAAGAAATGTTATATCAAGGAAAATTACCTAAACCTGGGGAACGTCGCGTATGTCCATGATATATCACCAAAAAAATTCTGGCGGCATGTTATGTTGCAGAATTAATGCATTTTCAATTATGTATATGTATGTTCAGGTACACACGTCATATTTCATTCATTCAGAATTCAATTTTTTTCAGTTCATGTAACGCTTAGATGGTGGTACATGTATATTATAAATATGTAAAGCATGAATTGAACAAGAGGCCAACAGGCCTTAACGGTCACCTGAGTACCATAGCCCATACACAAATTTGTCGAGGAGTCTCATATATGCATTTAATTTTCATTCTGGAGAGAAAAATTATAATACTGTAATGACGACCACCTCCCTGCCTGAAATCTTTCAAAAAGGACTATGAAACCTATAATTTTAATTTAGTGAAAAACTTAAAGATCATAATAGAGTGCATGACCTGATATTGAAAAGCTGCAAGACTCTGATAGAAAATAATTTTGTCAACTTTCAAGATAGGTTTTATGTGTACATGTTTTCATAGATAAACTAAAACAAGATGGCTAGTATACATGTTTTATTTAATTAAAACAACCTCCCATCCCCCATCCCCAGGGACAAACAGAAACTCTCCCTGTGGCCATTTTAAAAAAAAAAAGGCTATAAAAAGCTATTTTGTGTCACTCACTCTTCCTGTTACATCTTTTAAAAAATCATTCTTCAACATCTGGCATTTATACCAAAATCATTTTACATGTACTGCTTATCGGTGATTTTTAGTTAGCCAATTATTACTTTACTATTAACAAGTCTGTTTGTTTATTTAGAAAGTTCAAAAACTGTCTTTGTTTCAAAAGGCATTATATTCAATGATTAATTACTGAATATGAACCGGCAAAGGAAGATAATTCCATTGTGAAGAAGCAAGGGAAGATAACTCCATTAACTTCCCCTGAACTCTTGGAAAATGGTTACACAATATCTTAACTTTGATAGACAGCTTCATTCTTTCTCTTTTTTAATTATGTGAATTAACTCATTTCTTTCACTGAAATTCCTGAGCAGAATAAAAAAATAAGACAAATATAATATACCCCCCCCCCCCTCAATATACCTCAACCATAACCCTTGCCTTACATGTAGGTGACATGAAATATTATTAAAGATGACAGGTTAATGTTTTTTTTTTCTAAATGTGCAGTCAGTTTCATAAGTTTTTATTCCTTGTCAGTAGATGTTGTTTAAACATTAATTATGACATCCCCTGTGTATTGTTGTTAGTATACTCACGCCGACAGTAGCTCTCGTGTTTACAGGGCCAGTTAAATGACAGCAGGTGTAATAAAGCCCCCCCCCCCCCCCCCCCCCCCCCATATGTATTAGGGGTATCCAAAAATGGAGAGGGGAAGGGATATACGATACACCTTGTTCATAATAGGGGATCTCTCTCTCTCTCTCTCTCTCTCTCTCTCTCTCTCTCTGTTAAAGTAAAGTTACCAGTGTACTTTGTAAATAACGACAGAATACTTCCTCTAATTACTACTACGAAAGCCCAGAAGGCTCATTCGAGATTCGAGATTCGAAATATGGGATTCAAGATTCGAAATTCGAGATTCAATTTCTAAATTAACCAATCAAATCATGGATCTGAAACCTGTATCCTAGCGACATCAAACTATTCTAAATAAAGATCACTCGTACATGCTCTTTCCTACAAATAAATGTCTTAATAGCTCCAATATAGTGGTAATAAAATGGTTAAATTAACTTTGATGTATAAGTATAAGCAATTTAATTAGTGAGCACACAGTGTGCTTTGCGAATCTAAGTGATTCTGTTTGCCCTGTATGTATTCTCCCCCAGTAATTGAAATTGAGTGTGGTTTCAGCCCCGAGACAAAAAATCAAATAATCAACCCATCAAAGACATCACAAATACCCCCCCCCCCCCTTCACGGAAAAGGAAATGCATGGCCGCAAACCACGGTAAAATTTGAGTACACAAGCTTCCTCAAAGCAGACAGGTGATAAGAGAGAGAGAGAGAGAGAGAGAGAGAGAGAGAGAGAGAGAGAGAGAGAGAGAGAGAGAGAGAGAGAGAGAGAGAGATTCGTGGTGTTAAATTCAATTTTGATTTAAATAAAAGTATATACATGTTTAGATGATAATTAGCCTTTTAAAGGAGAAAAGAGAGGAGGTAGCTAGGGTAGGGCAGACCTACTAGCAAGCTTTTTTCGTTTTGGTTCGGTGAATTAATTTCAAACTTTCTGTCTCAGGCTTTTTTCGTTTTGGTTCGGTGAATTAATTTCAAACTTTCTGTGTAGCTCTTCTCTTCTCGTTTCTTACCTTTATTTATTGGTAAAATAAATAACTAATCTAACCCGATCATATAAGTGTACCTGTTAATCAAAACTAACCATAATTTATCTGAAGGGCATCGTTAGGCCGCTCAAAATTAATTCTACGTTTAACGTCACTTCAAAATACCAAACCTAGGAGGGAGGCTGATAAAATTAAAATAAACAAAATTTTCAAACAATTGATTTTCATTCATTTACATTAATACAAATAAAGTGAGTATTCAAATTACATACAGTTTACCTCTTTAATAGTTATCTTTCCTGATAATCCCATTGAGTATCTGATTTATAGTCCTTAATGTGCTCTAACCATTTCGAATTTCTACAGATTACAGTATTTTAGTATAATCAAATTGGAAAAAAATCAAATTCAAATGTGTTTTTTTTGTTTTTTCAAAACCAAATTTATCCTAAACCTACGCGCGCGGGTTACGTTAAACGTAGAATTAACTTTGGGCAGCCTAAGTAACAAATTACATCCTATTTTTGTTTGGTTTTTTTCACTGATTATTTGAGAGAAATTGCCGCCATCTTCTATGCATTCCCTACATCACACATAGTTTCTTTATTTGGGGCTCTGTGTGTTTAAGGCGACAAAGTGGTAATTTTGCACCTCTCGCCCCCTTGTAGCTTCACCCTGATTAAATTCTATCCGGCAAAGTGTTATGTCGTAGTATATTAAGTACACAGATCTTTCAAGTGCTTATTTACATCTTGAGAGAGTTACTTATACATACAAAGTACATTTGTATAATTTCAATGCAATTGTCAATTTTAGCAGGGGGGGGGGGGGGGGGGGGGGAGGGGGCTACAGAGAAATTCAACGTGGATGGAATACATATGCCTGTCTATACCTTCTATTCTGTCTTGATGATATATCAATGAATGAATTATAACAAACTACAAAAATAAATTTTGAAAAATTCATGCAATCAAATTTTTAAAGTTTTACTGTTCTCTACACATAAAATCGGCAATGTGAACAAATCGACACCCTATTATCCCTACCTTTGATCGTTTAGAATATGTATCCTTCTATATTGAAAACAATGCCAAAAGTTTGACTCCTGATAAGATGTTATTGTTTTATAAAAAAAAAAAAAAACAAACAAACAAAAAAAACTCCGATAAGTATTGCTTATATAGATTGGTGAAACCGGACTGATAATTGATATTTAGATTAAAACATATTTAAGATACTAATCTTTATGTGCGGATCTAGAGGAGAGGGGATCAGGAAGTCTGGACCCCCCCCCCCCCCCCCCCCCCCCCCCCCCCCCTCGGTAGAATTGAAGCTTATTAAATTTACAAAGTAAAATTATTGAAAATAGGCCCCCTCCGCACCGAAAAAAAAAAATAGATGCGCTTATAAACTCTCTACCATAACCACATTTTTATACAACAAGGGTGAATAAACCCCGGGTTTAAACTAGGTCATGAAATATCCGAAGGTTCAAAAGCATCAAGTGGAAACTCAAACAGGACGAACAAAATCACTTGGATCCGCGAATCACACTGCATTATTAATAGTATAATTATATATTCTGTGTAAAAATAAATACAAATAAATATTTAGCTATAGGGAGAACATAGCATTTAGAACCATTTTAACAGGAGCTTGGACTTTGGGTAGTTGTGTGAAACAGCAATGTGACGTAGGCCTGTCTATTTCATTGCTGGCCACTCACGGTTTTTAGATCCTTGATTTGATTGGTTAATTTAGATATTGAATCTCGAATTTCGAATCTTTAATCTCGTATTTCGAATCCTCGAATCTCGAATGAGCCTTCTGGGTTTTCGTAAATTATAGTTTATATACACACATACAGACACACATTACTGACATTTGAAGAAATACAGCAAACCTTTTTTTTCATTTCCGTATTTAGATGGATAGTACAGTCATATATGTGAGGTATTCCTATAATTTGAATGTGTTGTCCTTATATTATAGAAACTTAAATACTCGTTATCACTATATAAGGAAACACTCAATAGTTTGTTAGACAGTCAGATAACTACTGAATTTTGTCATCCACTGCGTTCTTTGTCACCATCCCACCCACCCTTTCCTCCCGAGAATACACATCGCACCATATATCGTTAAATACACGGCTTGGGAGAGGGTTAATTGCTTTTCGGTGAACCTGTTGGGCGAGTACAGGAAGAACTTCAGATAGCCCGCCCCTTTGTCAACTATAGCCCCCATCCAATACACTTTTCACCCTCCCCATCCCAAACAAGATCGTCTCCTCTAAATACTCAAATACACGCATCAAGTACCGGAAAATAATGTCAATTGGTCACAATCGAAATGTACCTATTTATCGATAATAATCAAACTTTAATTCCAAAAATATATCTGTTCGAATAACCTAAATATCAAGATTTAAAATTACATTTTCAAAGATACGAATCTGTATTCAAGGATTTCATTTATAAACGGGCTGATGGAATAACATTTACAGAGAGGCGCTGGACTAGTACAATTTTTTGTGTGAAGAATAGCATCATATCATAGAGAGTAGATTTTTTTTCCAACTGAAGAAACATGTTTATATTCAAAACCTCTATCATTCATAAAATAAACGAGCTGATCATATGTACCGGCAGCGAAGATCGTAATATACTTTAGCATAAGTATAGTGATATGGGTGTTATTATATTAGCTGGAGATTTTAATAGTCAGGTGGGTGAATCGAAAGATTTTGTTGAATATGATATTTTGGCTAACAATTTGTTAAACAACATGCCTGCATTTTTGTCATACGATAAGGATTATACTAGTTCACGTAGATCGGAAGACAATCATGTCAATAATTTTGGTCGTAAATTACTCGAACTATGTCGAGCCTCTGGTCTCAGAATATGTAATTATGGCAGGGTTGGCTTATTACTACTAAGAGGCAAAGTGTTATTAGACGAACCACATAGGAAGTTGGGTAAATTACAAAACGGCATAAAAACATTGTTTTAAAATAAACTAGTGGTTCGATGACAAGTGCAAAGAACTTTGCAAAGTTTATAAAAGCTCCTGACGTATTTTTAATTGGGATAGGTCTGTTCAAAATCGTATTACAAACGTGTCTATGGAATCCGGATAGGGCCATGCAGTTCACTATCGCACCATCGCACCATCGAGGTCGTGGTCGATAGTGCGATGACGCGATAATGCAATGGCGATGGCGCGTTGATTCGATGACGATGAAGCGATGGTGCGATAGCGCTATGACGATGATGCGATGGCGCGACAATGCCATGACGATGGTGCGATGGCAAGATGAAGCGATAGCGCGATGAAGCGATGGTACGATAGCGATGATGCGATAACACGATGACGATGAAGCGTGTCATCGTCATTGCTCTATCGCATCATCGTCATCGCACCATCGTGCTATCGACTTTTTTGCGCATGTGCCATTGAGAAGACATGGCGTCTGGAAGTGAAGGTATGAATGGATTTATATATTTTATGAAATCGACCTTATTCGGTTGATAAACTTGATTCTCTATTTATAATTAGGTATTCTAAGCATGCCGTTCTTGTATATAAATATCTAGAAGAGTTAAACCATAGTTTAATATCAATACAATACAATTTTAAAGAAAATCGTATGGTTCTTAAAAACGGGTTGGTGTTTATTCACATTCACGAAAATTAAAATTCTAACACAAAACAAATTAAAGACTATCTCAACCCATCCTATTGGTAGTACCGTGTCTGTTACTTATATATGAAGATCTAGATCTACTACAAAAATTAAATAATTTTCATTGGACGAAGAAATCTATGCTCGAGTTATCTAATTTATGCGATGCTCTTCTGCGTAAAAAGGTATTTTTCTTTAAAAGCTTTTAGTTTTACCGTGATATGATGTGTATTGTAACCAGTGTGCGGAATGTCTAAGTAACACGTATATCGGAATGCATGTATACAGTATGTTTGTCAGTTACTTAAATTCATTTTGACTTGATATAGATATATTTGGTATCATGACATCATACCACAGGGACAGTTGCATCGTATGACGTATTTATCAACAACGTTTATCATATACAGATATGCTCTGATACTGTAATACAAAGATTATAAGTCCCAGAAATTATATAAAAAATATATTCTGACTATGTTGATGGCCCGTCCAGAAACATAGGTCATAAATTTAACTAGTACTTATTTGTAATATGAAGTCGGTGCTGAACAATTCACATTCTTTTAATTAATATGTTCATTCAAATGCTTTTCTTTCAGATGACACAGATATATTCAACATATTAGAAGAAATAGGAATGAAGGAATACAAGAATGTGTTCAAGGAAAACATGGTAAGGAAAAATTAAGGAATGCTTCTTACACATAACACATTAGTATGATTACTAATGATAATTAATTTAAGAAATGTGTCAATTAAAGAAGCGTTGTGCATTTCTGTAATCATAATGCTCAATAAAATATTGTGGGTGCATGTTGTGATAAAACTCATTTCTTTTGTGCATTGGCTATATGCAAAAATGGCACTGATCCAGGAATTTTTTTCTTTGGGGAGGAGGGGGGTAGTAGGGAGAAGTGTGTCCACATCAACTTAATGATGTTGTCGGACTCAGATTTTTTTGACAAGTAAAACAACACACAGCACATCTTTCTTCAGATTCTTCAGATACTAATGATCTCCCCTCCCCACATAGATATGCATATGCGTATTCACAGTTATTTGACAATGTATTAATACTTATTTTGAAAAGATAAAAAAAAATGCAATTTTGCACTGACGATAAACTTGATAAAAGCAAACGTCCTTTTGTGCAATCCAACTCGGGATCTGCTAGCCAGAAGTCTTTTGTCCCATGATGATCTACTGTGTTACAAAGTTGGACAAACACTGGTCAATTTATAAGTTTTCACAAATTTTTAAATATCCATGTATGTATGTGCATAGTGTCACAAATCCTCAAAGTTTTTGAGAATGTACCCAAGATAAGCTGTGTACTGTACATTATTTTCAGATCAGAATTCATGATGTAGTTGAACTAACAGAAAAAGATTTTGAAAAGCTTGGGGTTACAGCAATTGGACTTCAACTAAGATTAAAGCAAGCTTGTCGAAATCACCTTCAAGGAAATTAACTGAAAGAAAACGTTTCACTATAATGATATATGAAGATCTTATGGCTCAGTGGTCATGGGCATTAGGCCAGTAACCGAAAGGTCGCTGGTTCAAACCCTGCTGTGGTCACTTGATGTTGTGTGTTGTGCACTTAAACAAAGCACTTTATCTACATTGTCTCAGTCCACCCAGCTGAAATTGGGTACCGGCTTACGCTGGGGGTTAACCTGTGATGGACTGGAGTCTGATCCAGGGGACTCAATGACTCATCCGCTTAGCACCAAGGAAACAGGGGATAAGCAAATATTGTGTTCATGACTCCATAAAGCTGATTGTATTATGGCTATTGTTGCTCAAGTGAGTGATTTGGCCCATGGGCCTCTTGCTTATCTGCCAATATTTAGATTCTTCAGTTTCTTTGTGATAACACTACGATTCGATTTTGTATTGTACAGTCCAATAAATTCAAAAGACGTATTGTTGGGGCAAGTATATTACTGTAACGCCATTCCTGTTACCTATGTATGGTTCATTTATAGGAGAGAAGCACCAGCCTTTCATGATTTTCATACAAGATTACGAGTGGGCATTAGTTACAAGCCTCCTGCACCCTTACCCCACCCCCACAGCAACTTTCCAGATTAAACAACCATGTATAACATTGAAAATATTTTTTTTATGTCAGTTCTAGGAATAAACCCCATATTACTTTTCAGAACATGCTAAATGTAAATTTTTCAACATATTACTGAAAATTTCCAGGGCATGCCCCAAGACATTCCTTAGCTATATATAGTATACTGTAAGTCGTTTAAATTCCACGTTGTTAAAATTTGAAGATTTCTCAAAGTGTACCAATCGCGATGGTTTTAATTTCATGCTCCAAGAAAACCAGTTGATCAAAGTATAAGCATTAACACGTTTTAAAAAACTTACGTTAATATTTACGATGGGTTTAATTTAGCGCAAAACGATAAATCGTGAACATAGTGAATTAAATTAAAACCATCGTGTTTATTTGCCAATCTACAGTATTTAACTTGCTGTATTTAAATGTAAAGCAACAGAGGGATAAATCCCCTAACTAGCAAACAACAAAAACAGACATATTGTCATGATATGTGATCTTTCGTTTTTCATTTGTTGTTCAACACAAAAATCAATCTAAATAATTTAATGAAAATAAATGTATATAAATCAAACAATTTTATTTTCAGCCAAAAGTGAAGATACTTCACCAGTGCTAAAAAAAATTCTTCGATTTGAAAAGAGAAAGAGTACGTATACAGAAAACAAAGAAAATTAAGAGGCATTTCAAACCAACTAGAAGAATTTATTGTGGGTGGAAACATGCAGTGAGGTCTGATGTGTTCAAATTGTTACCTTGAGCAAAGGCGGTGGACAACAAATTATTGACGTGTCAAAAGATACAACCTATGAAGACCTTGAAAAACAAATCCTTAATCTGTACTTTCCAAAGGGAAGATCAATGGCCCAGAATCTCAAGCTGTCTGACCTGAATCATTATTTGGCATCCTTTTCTGGGGATCCACTACCTCGAAGCTTTCAAAACGATCATGAATTTACGGTTGGAAATTATTTTGACCATATCAAGACATATCCAGTTAGAGTGTACTTACATACTAGGAAAAAAGATGAAGATGATGACAATTATCTACCTGATATATCGGTACTATAATTCCTTTTCATTTCATGTAATAAATTATATCTTTAGTTAAGTCAATTATTTTAAAAACACTTCAAAGAAATCTTTTGAGAGAGAGAGAGAGAGGAGAGAATTTTTCAATATATGAATATATACATGTACATGTATATCCCGGCATATGCTGCATTTTGCATGGAATTTGTTTTTGGAACTGCATGGCTGTTTTGTCCAAATATATTTGTAAAATGGTTTTGTTTTGTAAATAAAAGAAAGGAAACCCAATTATGGTAATGCAGTGCAGAACATGTCTGTATGGTTTTTTGTAAATAAGTTGCAAGAATTTTGTTTGTTTTATCATGTGCAATATGAAATATACATCTTGTATTTTATTTTATTTCAATAAACCTTTTATTTTGGAATGCTTTGATTGTTTTTTCATGTTTACTTTCAGAAAAGTTCTCCAGATCCCTCTAAAGACATGGAAAGTCAGTCATTAAGCCTGTCTAGTGAGCTGGAAGACCCGCAGTTGCTGCCAGGCACATCACGCATGTCTGATGCAGTTTGTACTGATGAAGGATCAGATGCAGAATTTGAAAATGCTGGCACTCCTGTGATATTTTTCAAAAAGTCAACCCAGACTCATTTGACTTCAGTGAGTAATCTGTTATATTACCATATGTTTGATATAATTATTTACATATATAATATATTAAATTATCAGTCCCCTGAGGCTGAAACTGGAGGATATTATAGATTTCTTCCTTTTTTGTCTGTCTTTTGATTATAACAAAAGTACTCCTTAGCTGTTAAATTTTGTGATCATACAATTATAACTGTAACAGTATGTATGTTAGTGTTATCAAATCGGTTGAAAATCATAATCAATTAATCGGCAGTTGTCTCTTACCAACTAATGATCAGCCAATAATCCAATTTTTGAAATACTAAGACTGAGTGAATTTTATTTTTTTCCAATTCACACTCCTTATGTGGTAAACTGTAAACCAACTTTTTCCGAAACGAAGTTGGGAGAGCTATAATGTTTTTGACAGGTCTGTCAGTCAGTAAGTCAGTCAGTCCATTAGTCCTAGCTATTTTTTGTAAGTGCAACATCTCTTAAACCGCTGCATGGAATGTAGTGAAACTTTGTAGGCATTAAGACACAATGTGAAGATGTGCATTTTACCAGGAAATTCTGATTCCATTATTTTCCTGTGAATTTTGGCCCTATGTCAAATATAGTATTTTTATGAACAGATTGTAAGCACAACCCCTCTTAAACCACTGCATAGAATTAAGTAAAACTGTGTAGGGATTTAAGACACAATGTATGGATGTGCACGTAACCAGAAAATTCTGATTCCTTTATTTTATGGAAGTTTGAGCTCTTTTGAACTTAGAATATTTTTAGTTGTTAAAGAAAAAGGAATAGATGTGCATATTTGCTGGAATATTTTGTGAGTATGCCCTTCATCAAATTATTTTGTGTATTTTAATGCATACTTTGCCATTCATTGTCAAGTAATAATGGAGCCTGGGGTATGTAAGCTTGCTAACTTTTTCCTTCATTTGCGATGACTTTATTTCAAGATTTACTGGAGAAAAACTGGTTCGCTGGGATTAATTTAAGCGATCAAGCCTCGTCAATATTTGTGTCGTTTTATAGCCATACCTAATTAGTAAGAACTAGATTGCAGCAAGAAATACTTGCGATGACGAATCTCTCACAAACCTCTCAAAAATTTGTTGCACACGAATAAAAGTTGGTTTATATATTTTGTGTCATCTTCGCTAGCCAAGGGTTTTCAGTCCACTTTGCCCCTTTACCGGTATGAGAAGCGAAGTGGACCGAAAACCCTTGGCTAACAAAGATGATTTTGTTTTCTATGCATTAATGAATTGTAACATGATGAAATACAGTTATCACTTTCATATGACAGCATTGATATACTGGTAGTATCAATTCATCATAAAAAAGAGGGAATAATTTTTTGTCTTTTTTTCCCCATAGATTCCTAAACCTGACAAGAATGGTAACAAACCCTTTTTGTCTGAAGATTTAGATGGAGACATGCAAATGCAGGAAGCTATATGTGCTAGTTTAGAAATGATGCAGCAGTAAGAATAAATACTTATGATATATTTTCTCTCAAATATTGACACTTGGTCTCTTATTTTAGTTATTTATAAATACACAGTTAATTTGTTTAAATCAGTGTTATGTGAAAACTTTAAAAAGTTAAAAACATGTGACTGTTTTATTATTTTTAAAACATGTAAACTTTATAATAATTTTATGAGTTTTAATTTTATTTGTAACAACAGACCACAGCATTTCATTGACTTCGATTTAAGAAAGTGGACAATGAACACACTCAAAAGTGAGGAGGAGGGAAATGTAAAGTAAATGTAATTGTGGTACACAGGAGACATGTACTGAATTCAGCTCTGAGGGCTTTGGACAGGGCTTCATTTAAGTTGGAGGAACCATTTAAAGTAGAATTTCCTGGTGAATTGGGAGCAGATTTCGGAGGGCCAAAGAGGGAATTCGTAAGGTATGTTAAGGTTTATTAGGGCCATGATTCCCCTGTTTTGTATCAAATTTTGAAAATATAAAACCTATTTTGTTATAATTCCATTTACTTCAAAACTGTCTGAGCAGAATTTTAAAATCTGCAAGGATTGCTTCTTGCAATTTTACATGGTTATTAATTCTTTGCATTTAAAAAGGAATCACTGAGTAAAATCTTTGTCTGGAGCACATTTTTTCTCCCTTTTGCGAAATCTTGCTCCAACTTTTTACCATAGACACGTCATACTTGATAGGTTGATGCATTTCAGATAGTATAGGTAGATGACCCCTATTGATTTTTAAGTTCAAAAGGTTAATTTTATTTCCATGTTCTGGATATACTGCCCATAATGTATACTGCCTATCATGTATGTCCAAGGGAGTGGGGCATAAGTGTTTCACAAACATCTCTTGTTTCTGTATTTTTGGCCCCATCTGACTCCTCTCTCATCCAAAGAGTGTCCATAGGTTAAAGTGTAAGTTGAAATTTAAGGTCAAATTCACATAAACTAGTACAGTCCTTTACACGTCCCTTCATCATAATGTCCTTAACTATGAAAGTGAGTCCCTTTGAGATGGTAGCCATCTCATTGATATGAAGTCATTTAGGAATTTTAAGTTTGTTAAGATGTCATTAAATACATAAATTGCTACTTATTTAGAAATTAACAAATTAAAATGTTGTATTTTAGTTGTCTTATGAAGGAACTTGCAAATGCAGTTCTGGAAGGAGAACCTTATAATAAGACCTTCATCCACTCTGTTCCATTATTAGACAAAGAAATGTTTTTCAAAGCAGGAAGGATGATTGTATGGAGTATTCTCCATGGGGGGCCCAGGCTTCCCTTTTCTAAATCCAACTCTGCACCAGCTTTTAATTGAACCCAAAGATGTTGTCTATTCCACTGATGATGTCATAGACCTTGATGTGAAAAATAAAATACATAAGGTATGCATGGTTTTTTATTTATTCATCTTAAACAAAATAATAAATCAGTTGCAGGAGTTTAGAATTAACTGAACTTACATGGCTGTATTGAGATACTAGATCTGTACCACTACTACATTGTATAACATCCTACCAAAAATATAGTAAGATAATCTCTATATATTTCCAGCTGCAAAGTGCAGATGAGGAAGAATTGAATCTTTTGTCAGATTGGTTGGTAGAACATGGAGTGTATGGTTTTGTTCCACCATACACAGAACAAAAGAGAGACACTATAGTGAGACAGCTGTTAAAGAATCATGTTTACCTAAGGTGATTTTCCAATTTGTTTTTAAAATACATGGTACCTTCACATATTTTTAAGTCACCTGAGTCACTCAGGTGACATATTGTGATTGATTTTCGTCCATTGTCGTGTGGCAATTTCACATTTTTAACTTACCTGTTACTTAAAATCTACAACCCTTTAGGTCAATTTTTGGTTTGAAGCATCTCTAGGATAAGAGAATGACTTTACTTCCCTTAGGGCCTCATGGGCAGGGTCAAATATAAAAAAAAAAATTTTTAAAACCCAAATATAAAAAATATCTTCTTCTCTACTCCACCCAAAAAAATAAATGCATAGATATGATGTCCATGAAGCCCTCTACCTAAATTGTGAAATTGAATACCCCAGGGTCAGGGGCTCAGGTTCTTAGATAAGGTCAATATGGCCTCATAGTGAAAATGTATAACATTGTATAATATTTTCTTCTGTATGTTCACTGTCATGGGAGATAACTAAATGCACTGTGATTATGTCCATAATTCCTCTTCATAAATAGAAATTCAATGCCCATGGGGCAGGGCTCAGTTTTTTTATTTGGGGTTTGGGGTATCAAATATGGCCATTAAGTGAACATGTATTTTTTGTAACTTTATTCTATAGTATAAAATGTGACAGGTCGATCTAAGGGCTATGGTACTCAGGTGACCGTAAAGGCCTGTGGGCCTCCTGTTCGATTATTTATACACATTATCCTGGACAGTAATATCTGTGCTAAAACAGCACTGAAAGAAATTCAAGTATTTTCTTTTTTTTTTGTTTGGCCAAAATAATTACATCTTATTTGATATTCTTTTCAGAATTCATACAGAAATTGCACAGTTCAGGAAAGGATTGAACACTTTAGAATTTTACACAATTATGAAGAGCAATTAAGAGGAAAGAAGGTGTCTTTTTCTTCATATGTTGTCCAACAGTATGGTAACCATGCAAAAAATGAAAGAAATCATACACATTAACTACAGTGAAGATGGATCAAATGACAAGAAGAAGGAAGAGGATACTATGTATGCTTTTGAACTTTTCCTGCAAGATTGTTCAGGTATTAAGAATTATAAACATGTTTATTTGTGAAATATATGTAATACAATACATGGATGCCATAAAAACAAACTTTGTACCAAATTTTCATTCCAAGCCTCGCCCAACACCCACCCACATCCCCAAGCCCCTCCAAGATAAGAGAGAATTCATCTAGATATTTCTTCCCCTGTCTATCACAAAGTTTACTTGAAAATTCATCAAACCGTTATGAACTGAAAAAATGTTTCATCTCAATTTAGATGTTTAAGTCACATAGGTAAACAAGATATTTTTATTTTATCCTCTTTAAATTAGAGTTTTGCAATTTGTCTAAAGTGTGTCACACAAATAACCTAGCAAAGACAAAATGTTGTCTAAAGTTGGTAATTGAAAAGTGTGCAATACTCTAAAGTGTTTACATAAAAGAGTATTTGGTGTCCTTTTGCCAAGTGTTTAGGGTAGTGGTAAAGGTTATAGCAAATATGTGTATCTTTTCAAAAGCATTCGAGTCCCACCTGGCTTAAATGAATGCCCTGTATTAAGGGTCTTCCATCTGATTTATAGTAATGTCCTTTGCTAAAAGAGGGGCCCTTTGACATGGTCACCTATACAATGTCCAACCATTACTAGACTTCTGACTTTTTGATTTTAAAATTATTGACTATTCAAACATTTGGGAACCATTGCTAAGGTGAGCTATGTGGTCTCTTTTTCAATGTATTTTTTATTGTTTTCCTTGTAGCAGAAGGTTATAATATGCAATATTTAGACATTACTTTCATGATTCTAGGAGACATTTATGTTTTTCTTCCTTTTTTATTCGTGACACATGTTGCTCACACATCAATTTATTCTACTTTTTTTTTCTTTCAGAAGATACATCTGAAATCAATCTGAATATGCTGTTGGCTTTTTGGACTGGAGCTGAAACAATCCCTCCATTAGGGTTTTACAAAAAGCTTGAAATTAAATTTGTTGAAGACCCTGCTCTGTTGCCAGTTGCACATACTTGCAATCTTTTATTGGAAATATCCAGAGGAGAAACCCCTGAAGAATTTCACAGGAAAATGGAGTTGGCCATCACTTGTGGTGGGGAATTCCATCTTGCTTAATTAAGAAAAGGAACTTTATTTAATGATATATATCTGTTTTGAAAGTTTTTATTCATTTTCTTTTTAAACTCAAAAAATGGCAGTGATAGTCAAATGAATAAATGTATTTCTTCAAACAAAGATAATACCAAGGGGCATTGATAATTGTATAGAAATATTGATTTCTGGTGTATCTTTGGTAGTAGCATACACTTGAACATTTTTTGAATACTTGATTGTTGCATCTTTATGCCTTTCAAGTTTTTCTTAGGGCAGTTTGCTATGTTTTTATCCTTATTTTGCAATTTTCATTAATACTTGTTCCATGAGTGAATATGGTTGTCTAATAAATAAAGTAATTATCAACAAAAAGTTTTCTGTCTGTAAATTTTAATTCAAACACTTTCTTTTTCCAGTATTGATGATTAGTATACAATATTTTTTCATGAAAATTAAAAAGTGCAATATTAGGTGCTGGTGTATTCTCTGCGCTTGATTTGGATTTTAGAGCTTTTCAACCAAGTACTTCAAAGCCTCGATGGCCTTCTCATTGGTGTGTGGAACAGTTCTCCCACCATCTAAAAGCAAATGATCGAAGTATGCTGCATAGTCCTCACAACATCCTCTCGGGCTTGGATTTGGAAATAGTCTTTGAAACTCTAGCACATCACGAACATCCACTGGAAATTTATAATCTACAGCACCTGTAAATGAAAAGAATTTTAGTTACAATGTTTTGATACCGATTTAATTTTAGCTCTTTGAAAAACAACCAGGGTATCAAAGACGGAGGGCAAACATAAAAAAAACACAAATCAAAGTCTTTAAACTAATCTTTGATAGAAAATACCAAAAATTTCAGGGTGGAAAAACATCATTTCTGGTTTTCCCGGAAGACTTCCATCATCATCATAGCGTCTTTGTGCTATAATGGTTATTCCACTCCATTTTTATTTGATCAAGTTCTTGCTGTATTATTCTCATAAAGCAGAAGCGAAGGCATTCTCTGAATTGGTAAATTGAAAAAGTAATTTTGAAAAAAATACTGTAAAATTGTGATTTATGTAAACAAATATTTCTTAATAATTCTGTTGAAAAACCATCCTAATTATAAGTTGTTGGATTACAAAATTGATCAGGTAACCTGCAGAAGTATTATATTAGGTTATAAACATATTATTTCGTAATGTTTAATTCTATCAAAAATAAATATTTTGCCTCTTACACGTGCTCGTTATTTGCTTGCTAATGAAAACATCCCTTGGTCTTCCATATCTTTGAACAAGTGTATCCAGAAGGAAATGCCCATCTCTCTCAGTGTTCTCCACCAGTGTTCTATTCTCTTAAAACAAGATCAGTTTGTTAAATACTGATGGCAATTTTTTCAAAAGTATGTCACACTTCAACAAGGTCATTGGATAAAAGAGTTTGGTACTCAAATGTCCTATAGTATTAATATGTACACAGATACCTGTGTAAAAGTTTTACAAAAGTAGATTAAACTTTTATTAGGTTAACAATGTTGATATATACCGATAGATGATTTTTTACAAGGGTTATACATATTAAAATCTTTCTTTCTAACCATTCAAAAGATATGGCCAAGGTTAAACATTTTTCAAAAGTAGGTCAACATCTAAGGTCAAGACCATTAAGTAAAAAAAGTGGGAAATTAAATACAGGTGATGTCAAAAGTAATACACCTGTAAAATATGAAAGCCTTCACAGTTATTACCAAGGTTTGAGTTTTTGCATAAAAACAGAATATCGGTGTAATTCCTCCCTCAGGAGAATATTCAAAGAAGTACTGATACATGTAGTTGACCATACATTCATTTATTCTTTATTCACTTTTGGCTTTAAAGACCATCTGAGTACTTCTTTGAACATTCTCCTGAGGGAGGGAGAAATTGCACTGAAATTCTATATATATATATATATATATATATATATATATATATATATATATATATATATATATATATATATATATATATAACTTGTTCCACTTTTAAACCAAAGTGCAAACTCTGCTTCTGCAGGAGTGTAAATTTTCTCAGTGTTCATGTAAGAAAGGGTTAAACTTATTGAATTTGATAATTTTCTTTACAACATATGTTACTGAATCTTATAGTAACTTGGTAAAACTTCATACTCATATATGTACCTGGTTAGACATTGATCTTCCTATGATAACACTCTTTTCTCACACATGTCATCATCATGGTACCAACGAAATGATTTTTGAATGTCCTCAATGTATATATTTTCAGTTCCAGCATCAAGTCTCACGCACCTTGGAGCACCTGAATTAGAAAACTAATACAGCTATTAACTAAGACAGTGATTTTTTTGTTTACTTTTAAGTAAATGATTTTATAAAATTATGCTTTTTATGGGTTTTTTATTTGTTATAAATACAAAAGAATGCACATAATCATTTAGAACTGTGGAGCTAATTAAAAACTGTATTTATAATATCAAGAATAATCTAAATCAATGTTCTGTGAAAGCTATATACTTAACTGTTTATTTCCTCCAGGTATTTCAAGAAATATGAAGCTACAACACAAGGGTCATTGTTCGTTCTTGCAACATGAAGCCAAAGTATTCGCCTCGAAAATCTTTAAAAAAAAAATCAGAACATTGATCATTTATAATATTTTATTGTTTTCTAATATGCAGCTACATTTATACAACAGTGTAACAATCATAAGTTATCAAACTTGATTCTGACTGTACAGTGGCGTCGGAAACAAATTAAAAGAGGGAGGGGGGGAACTTATCACAAATCTTGACCAAAAAAAAACCAGTGGGAGGGGGGGGGGGGGGGGGCTAAGCCCCCACCCCCGGTTCCGACGCCTATAAAGAGAGTTATAAGTAGCATTTTTGTCATCTTACATGACCAACTAATGAACTCTAAAAGAACTGATACACACAACTTACCCACACATTGCACTATGAATAGCGAAACCAAATTGCTTTAATTTGTCGTAACCATCAACATGTACAAGATAATTTGGTCCATTGTTTAAATACATTCTTCTTGTCAAGCAGTGACTTGCTCTCGGATCAACTCCATCAGGTTCGATTATTCTCAATAAACACTGAAACAGTTTCATATCACTTATTTAATTTTAAAAGGAACCAGAAAGCAGTTTGATTACACGTATTGTAATTATCTTAATCATCTTAAATACATTATGACGCAATAAACACATTTTAATTTATCATAGTATAATATATACCTTCCCATAAAGATTCCGTGTTTCTGAAGAAGTCTCCGTTTCATCGAGCGACACCCAAGAGTCTGTCCACTGAACATCATTTCCTCCTTTGAGTAGAATAATTTTATGTAAATCAGTCGAGGAGAAACAGTTAAATGAGTTAAATAATAATAATAACGACCTTTAAATTATTTATGTTTTAGAGGATTTTCTGGTATTTTATCAATCTATAAAAAATGCTATTAGGACATGAATAAAACGCTAGCAATACTATCGTTATACCTGAATAGCTCTAATTGCCATATCCATGCTGTATCTCCGTCTTCTCAGATTTAGTCTGGCCAAGCGCCTTTTCAAATGCCTGCAGCTTAAATATTTTTAATGCATGAAATATTTCTTGAAATGAAAGTTCTGACCTTCACGCATATGCATAACTACATGTATTTCTTAAATGAGGGATAAACTCATGCATAATCAATGACATATTTTATACAGCACTGATGTATTGTTACTTTGAAATACTAGCCTACTTACTACATGTATTATTATAACTTTTATATGAAAATTTATTTATTGTTTACACCTACCTTATTTTCACATTATGATTACTCCAAAGAAGGAATATTATTTCGTTATTATCATATCCATTAAAAATCTCGTGATGACGAGATGACGATGATGCGATAGAGCAATGACGATGACATGATAGAGCATCGCCTCATCGTCATCGCATCATCGTGCCATCGTCATCGTGTTATCGCATCATCGCTATCGTACCATCGCTTCATCGCGCTATCGCTTCATCTTGCCATCGCACCATCGTCATCGCATTGTCGCGCCATCGCATCATCGTCATCGCGTTATAGCACCATCGCTTCATCGTCATCGCATCATCGCGCCATCGTTATCGCATTATCGCGTCATCGCGTTATCGACCCCAACCTCGATGGTGCGATAGTGCGATAGTGAACTACATGGCCCTACCCGAATTCCATACTATTTAAGAAATCACGATCCAAAACAGTTTTACAATATTTTTAAGTAAAGAAAAACAACTAATAGCTCTTTAGATTTAGATGCTTTAAATCAACATTTTAAGAGTGTTTGTAACGTGGATGAAAATAATGAAGACACTGAAAGTCAATTTTTTTAGGAGATTAGTACTGATACTGTTTTTAGTGAATTAGATAAAGCCATAGATGAAGAGGAATTACTTTCAGTATTAAAAAATATAAAATGTGGCAAAGCTGCTGGAACAGATCATCTGTTAAATGAATGTTTTGTTAAATTTAAAGAGTTTTTTTTACCAGTTCTAGTACGACTTTTTAACAAAATTTTAGATGCCGGTACTTTTCCAAAGAGCTGGTCTGTGGGTGTAATAATTCCACTTTTTAAAAAAGGTAATACCAATGATGTAAACAACTACAGGGGAATAACTCTTGTTAGTAACCTGGCAAAAATATTTACCACAGTGTTGAACAATAGATTACTTCGCTGGTCTGACGACAACGGTATCATAAGCGACGCGCAGTTTGGGTTTAAGCCAGGTCATAGTACCACAGATGCCATTTTCGCACTCACTAGCTTAGCATCTTTGTATTTGAAAAAGAAAAAGAAATTATATTGTTGTTTTGTTGCTTATAGAAAAGCGTTTGATAGTGTAAATAGAAACAAGTTACTGAAGAAACTTGCTGCAAATGGAGTTATGGGACAATTGTTAAATATTATTAAGGTAAGGTTTGCGGTTACAGGGAGATAACTCACATATTTTCATTGTGACGTAACAACAACTACCCTTTATTTCAGCTATGACGTCAAAATTTATGACGTCATAATTTATTTCAGGGTTTTTTTTAATTTCGCGGGGTTTTGTAGTTTCATTGAAAAAATAACAGGACACAAGCATTTCGTTAATTTCCACAAAAACGAAGTCCGTATCGTATGGTTTTGAACAGTGTTTTAGAAACATCAAATTACACATATACTGAGATAGGTTTTTCCTGAAATCGGTGGACTTGGAAAGATTTCAAATAAGATGCTTTCGTTTACATAATAGTGGTCCAAAATTAAGACTTTTGTTGCATTTAAAACATGAATCATGATATAAATAGTGACATTATTTTCGAACATTTTAAGGAAAAATAACCCCCATAATAATCACATATCAAATGTATATAATTTTCATGAAATTATTTACATTTCACCAACATGATTTGAAATCATGAACTTTGACCTTTTGTAGTTATAAAACGGGACAGGCAAAATCATTTGAATTTCATGAGAAAAAAGACTTTAGTATAGTGAACAAAATGGTATGTAACTTTGGTACAATTCCTAAAAAATGCAAGCCGCAAACCTTACCTTAATTAAATACAGTATGGAATTTTATTTTCCCGTAAATTTTCTCTGAAGTATTATTACTGTCACATATATTTATACCCCCGCAAACGAAGTTTAGGGGGTTACATTGGTTTCACCCTGTCCGTCTGTTTGTAGACGCAATTTTGTTCCCCCCTATAGAATTTTTTACTTCTGCATGGAACAGTCTGAAAATTTGTACATATGTAAAACATCATCTGAAGATATGCACCTGCAATTTTTATTAAGATCAGACAAGATTTAATGATTTTATAATAGTTTTTATTTTCCTTATCCTATATGTTGTACACAGATGTTGAAAGGTAAGGGAGGTAATCCTTACAGATTTTATTAATTAATTAATGGTAAACACTCTAAAATATATTTATATGAATACATCCAGAAAATTAAGTGTCATTTACATAAATCAAATAATATCTTATCAAGGAAAATATGATCACACCATTAACTTGAACACTCATTTTATGGTATTGCTTCAAAATCCGAGAAATTTTGATCGCGAGATATATCGCAAGTGGCTTGCTTAGCTCGTCAAGTATTTCCTGGTCAAAGCAAAGCTATGGCTGAAGCCTATCAAGATTGTATGCTAAAAAAATTTGGGTACTTTGTTGTCGATTTATATCCCCATGCAGAGGAAGACCATCGACTGCGCACTAATATTTTCAAAGATGGAGTCACGACCATCAACAAAACTCAATAAATAGAGGGTGTCCCATTTAAACCAACATGGATTATGTTCATCTGATATTACACACGTTCAAAACTCTTATATAAAGCTACCCAAGTCAATTAAATATTATTTGTGAGGTTTTGCATAGCTTGCAGTTGGGTATATTTCCACCCAACCCCAAGGCAAAATTGCTGCGTAAGCAAAATAAAATTTTTTAAAAATTATTTGCCATCCCCCCACCTCGAATTAAACGCCAATCTGTCGTAAGAAAGCATATAAAAACTATTTATCGCATGTTAATAGATCTGAAAACTTTTTTAAAACGACTATGAAATATCTAAAAAAAAAAAAAAAAAAAAAAAAAAAAAATGGTGATGGTCCCTTGTGATCAATATCAAAGAATGTTGCACCGCAATGAATTAGACCACCTAGAAAATAATTCCGGGGTATCTCAACAAAGTTTAGCGAATGAAGCGAAGTCATTTCAAAGGGATCCACCCCTTAGTGAACCAAGCCCGCCCCTAGATCATAAAATGAACAAGGATCCTCCCCTCGTACATGGAAGAAATCCGCCTCTTGAACATAGTAAAAAAAGATCCATGTTAAAAAACACAATCCCCAAAGAAAGAACCGACGCACGTTTAAAGGAGAGTGGACGAGACAATAGAAGACACTATAAAAGGAATGCAATAAACTTTAAATTTTTATAAGATGGAGGTCTTAAAGAAAAACTACTTTGATCCTAAACATCCTATCACCTTTGCAAGGGTGGAGAAAATATATCGATGGTTTAAAGATATATATGCCGTTTTTAACAGCATTTTAGCGATGTTGAAAACCAGACCTAAATCTTGTCAGCAGGAAGTTTCTAGAAAATTTTGCAATTTTTTGATAAATATTAACGAGTGACTAGCCAAAATTTTAAAAATGAATTACGGCGATTTACCTATGTATATTCATGAACGATTAACTTTTGAGGTGGATTTGGCATGTGCACGGGAATACTAATTCAGAAAAGCAGATTTCAAAACGAGGTAATACGACAGGTTTGTTCACAGTTGTTTGAATTCATAACAGGTTTGTGTGCTTTAACAGAAAAGAATATCAGATATTGTCTTCTGCATTTCATGAGGATGATAGTGTATCGGTGTCGATGACATTCGATGAGAGCTCTTTTGCAGTTGACCATTAATTTCATACATTTGACAACATATATAATTATAAAATAGAACGTCAAAATTATCCCTTCTGGGGCCCCTCGACTCAAATCATATACTATGATAGATTTTAAGTAACCGAGTGATAGCTATAAAAGTTTTATCATATTCAGACAATGAATATCATCCCATATACGTAATCCTCTTTTCCTTTATGAGTAAATATCTTTTTAAACAATATTATTAATAGAAAGGTTAAGCATTTGACCATGTACGTGTACGTGTGACTAGGGGAATCCCCTTATTTACTGCGTGTTACGTCATCAATTTTGCATACCGCGTAATTCTACAAGTTGTCCACATCGTGTAGATTCAAAAGTACACGGAGGTAAGAAAATTCTAGCTTCTCACACTCAAAATGAATTTTTTTTTATGAAAACTAAATATGTTTTAAAAGAAGAGGATGCATTACATACGATTGTTTGTCTTACTTGATTAAAATCAGAGAATTATTTGACCAAAAATGATTGTAAAATTACATTGTTAAAAGACGGTCATCTGTATAGAGAAAATTTTTAGTTAAAAATCCTTTGTATCGTATTTGTAGCAATATAGATCGACACAACATATTATCAATATACATTCGAGGTCACATATATAATAAATGATGAATATTATCATTAAAGTTATAAACAAAGAAGGGGGGGGGGGGGGGCACGAACATGTTGCCGGCGGCCCTAATAACCAAATTCCACTCTACTATGTTAAAATTTGATGTATAAATGATCCGCTATGTTGTTTATTTAAAAATCGATAGTGGATCAAAACCAGCAAACTTTTATTAGATTATCATTGTTTATGTGCCTGCATGTTCAGCAGTGCAGTAATATGCGACATCTTCCTCTACACGTAAGCGAACACCTAACACGTGCAGTTTGTTTAACAGGACGCAACGTTAGATACGGGTACTTGTAATCTTACTTCTAACTCTACACGTACGCGTACGCGCACACGGTCAATGCTAAACCTCTCTAGTATTCCACTGCAAACGGACTGACCACGTTTTCACGTTGACATCTTGTGTACGTTCTAAAATTAGCTTGTCACATCACGTGCTTATCAATATTTCAAAGTTGGTAAGTTTCAAAGTTTCATAGAAAATGAATTCATTAGAATTTATATTGGATACTTTTAAATGTGTTCGATTTAAACTAAATAATTTGCAGAAAGTTTATAACTTTTGTAGCTTAATAATTGCAAAAACGCAAACATTTCTTTCTTTTAAAATGTTCATTTCAAACGCCATACATACCTTTAAAGATAACGATTACAAACTTTCAAGAAAAAAAATTAAGCACTGGCTACTGAAACAGGAAGATTACGCCATTCACCAACAACCAAGACGGCGGTTTCACATCTTCGCTAGCCAAGGGTTTCTGATCCGCGCCGCTCCTCAACTTCCTTGTTAAGGAACGACGCGGATCAGAAACCCTTGGCTAGCAAAGATGCTATTGTAAATACAATTTAATATATATTAGTTAATATTTTCAACGATACTAAGTGTTTTATGTTGCAAATAAGGAATATATGTTTAACATGTATTTAAATATATATTTATTATTTACATGAATTTAATATCAATAAAGCAGGTAATGGAACCTGGCCTAAGGTGGTCCCTACTCAGCAGTTTTTGCAGCCAATTTCCATTTTTTGCAGTTTTGAATACATTTTTCAAGTAAAACAAGTTTCAAATATATATTTTTCAATCAAGTATCATGCGATAAACACATTACAGTGATTATTTTTATTGATACACGGATGAAAAAGACGTTTTGTAGGTAAGGTATACCAAATAAGAAATAAAAATTGTTACAAAATTTGAAATAGCTTATCATATTTTTGTAATTTCATGGTTAACTAACTTATTTTTTTCTTTAAAATTTTAGATTTATATCTGTTGCACATGGAAAACAAGTATACCCTCACTTCGCTCAATAAACTTGACCCTGGGGAAATGTCATTAATTAATTTTCCTTCCAACATTTTCCAAGTAAATTAGTTTGTATATTTTTAAAAAATAGTAGGTGTCCTTATTTTTAGGAGATTGCCCTGTAATAAGAAAGGTATTTTTGTAAAAAGTGTGTAAAATTTCAGAAATGCATGACAAAATACAATATTTTGAAGGGTATAGTAGTTAAAGATCAAAACCTTCTAAAAACGCAGTGTAGATTCAAGTTTGTTCAAATCATGATCTTCATGGGTAGGGTGGGGCCACATTGGGGGTCCAACTTTTACAAAGGAATATACCGGTATAGAGAAAAATCTTTAAAAATCTTCTTCTCAGAAAACAATCAGCCAGAAAGGCTAAAACTTGTGCGGACGCATCCTCAGGTAGTTTAGATTCAGGTTTGTTCAAATCATGATCCTCGGTGGTAGGTTGGGGCCACAATTGGGGGTCCAATTTTACATAGGAATATATAGAGAAAAATCTTAAAACTTCTTTTCTCAAAAACCATTTCACCAGAAAAGCTGAAACTTGTGTGGAAGCATTATCAGGTAGTTTCGATTCAAGATTGTTTAAATCATGATCCTCGGTGGTAGGTTGGGGCCACAATAGGGAGGGGGGTGTCTAATTTTTACATAGGGAATATATAGAAAAAATCTTTAAAAATCTTCTTCTCAAAACCATTTGACCAGAAAAGCTGAAACTTGTGTTGAAGCATCCTCAAGTAATGTAGATTCAAGTTTGTTCAAATCATGATCCCCGGTGGTAGGTTTGGGCCACAATTGGGGGGTCCAATTTTTAGATATTTTGACAAATTGTTTATTCTTTAAAATTGTTTAGACTTTGGCCCCTGGACAATTCCTTTGCCTCACAATGGGTTCAAAGTTTGATTTATAGGTTTATATCTTATATATAAACAGTTGTATAAAATCATCTTGAGAACTGCAATGCTCAATATGTGATATGACTATAAAATCACCCTGTTACATTTGAGTCCATTTTTTAACATAGTAGTATAAATGGCGTCTATTCAATTGGTACACCACTTTAAATCTTTTGATATTAATAATTCAAAATAGTAAGTTAGTAGAATAGTAAAAAAAACCAGTGATTTTGTTCAAATGCTGCTCGCCCCAACGGTCGCTCTACTCATTCTATTATCCGATTTGGTGCGTAGGTGCCGAGTTGTGACGTACATGGTTCACCTTTTATAGCTTGATGTTTGCGTTTGATGTGACGTGACAGTTAGCATTGAGCACATCAACACATCAGCACTTACAACAATACAAGGAAGAAATGAAATATTTCTTTCTCTGTTTAACAAAGGAGAAAATAAATAAGATATTACGAAAAGATGATCTTCTTTATCATTATTATTTGACATTTTATGTTAATGTTAACGTCCTAATTTAACGTTATGTAATTTGTGTATTGGAATGATTTATCATCCCGTTGTGGCAATTAATCTAACGGGAAACTAATGATGACAGTTTGAAAGGCGTAGTTAGAAATAAGAAAATTGAAAAAAAAATTAATAGATAACACGGGATCATTTTGCTGTTTAGTCATCAGCGAGGATTTCTTTCCTTTCCCGGGTTTTTACAACAACAATTAATAAGCCATTCCAATTTTGCTGAAAAACCAAAAAGTTGGCAAAAAATCTGTTTATGATTTTTTACATCGATGAGGGATATTTTTACATTTACTCAAACGATCGTTCATATACTAGTAAAAGTCTTATTTCATTGTTAGTTTGGCAAAAATATTATAAAAGAACATATATATGGTGAACATCTTTTCGTGCACGTTGGTAGATCCAAGTTATAACCAAGTGTTTAGTGTGTGGTAAGCAATTGAGAGAGAGAGAGAGAGAGAGAGAGAGAGAGAGAGAGAGAGAGAGAGAGAGAGAGAGAGAGAGAGAGAGTGCAGGTGACACAACAGTATTGTTTTAAAAGATGTCAAGAGGAATTTTCCCAAAAGTTCTTTTTGAATTTATAACCTGTATCTAAAGTTGCGCAATTTTGGTAAGAATATATAGTAAAATTTAGTACTATAGTGACACCTTAAACACCTGTCTTAAGCTGTCAATCAACCATCAACTGCAAATATATACACGAATGGTTTTAACATGAACGACATTGATATCACATTTGACGACCTTGCCTCACCCCTTCAGCGATCAACATTTATATTTGCCGAGTGGTTTCTAGAAACTTCATTTTTTTGGTAACTGATTTAATAGCTCTGACATGTCACCATCTTGTTATGGACAAATCGGCCTTTGTTACACACCACGACGGATCCTAGGTCATTACAGAATGGAGTTGTTTTAGAAATACAAAGAAGCTTTAAATAAAATACAATTAAGTTGTTGCGGTTTTGTTTTTTAAATTGCGTTTTAAAAACAATATTATTACTCAAACAAATAAAGGTAGCGACATTGACTGAGGGTTAGCTTTGCAATGTTGCTGTTTTCTTGTTTGACAATGTGGTCACCAAAATCCATTCATTTTACATGCAACGACGAAAAGTTGATTTATGCAATGAAAAGGTTTTCCGGTAGACTGAGTCTTTGCCTATGCACCGCGGTGATACAAATCTGTCTTTTTTCTTCAAATACAGCGATATGTCTTTTAACATGCACTGTACTTTAAAAGTTACAAAAAATGCCAAAGGATAAAACGTTTAAAATGAAAACGAAAAGGAACGAGAAAAGGCATACATACATTTACTAAAATAAGGTCTCACTCATATGAAATATACAGTAGCTTAAACTATAGCTTTCATGTATACCAGTATTTCACTTTTAAATTTATTTTATACCGTCTGCAATATCAAAAATAAAACATTCGATGCGGGTCCGGCGATTGTTTTTTGGGGGCAGGGAAAATATACTGTAAAGCAGAAATATACTATCAAATTACACCACCATATATAATACTGTAGACAACATCTGCAAATTGTAACATTTTGATACATAAGTGTCACAAGGCAACACCCAAACTAATATCTCTTAGTATGGAGGTTTTTCGGAACAGATCATACGATTTCACATTGACATTCTCCAAGACCGAGAGCGCCGGGGGTCTGATGAAAGTGGCTCTTTTTCTGCATCGTGTCCTGTTGCCCGGAATTGTTCTGTTCGGACTAATCGGAAACATTCTGTCCCTGCTCGTGTTTAACACCACGAAGCTGAGAAGGCTGTCCTCCTCGGTCTATCTGTCCGCCCTGGCCCTCTCAGACTCGGGCTTCTTGTTGTGTGTCCTGCTACTTTGGATAGACACACTGAACGTCTCCATATTCCATCGTCCTATCTTGTGCCAGTTTCTCGTCTATTTAACCTTTATTTTCAGTTTTTTGTCAGTGTGGATCGTGAATGTATTGACATTAGAACTGTATATCATAACTTTCTACCTATCGACTAGAACCTTACAGCTACTAGATCGAAGCTTTGCCCTACGCGTTCTTGGTTTTTTAGCAGGCGTAGCAATTGTTTTGTATGCATATAATATCTGGACTATCGAAATACATGAGATTGATCAAGAAAGGAATGTATGTACAGAAAAGAGTTCTTATTTTGTTTTGGCAATGTCCTGCATTGATTCTTTGCTGACGTCACTAATACCTATGGCAATGATGCTTGTGATGACCTCTCGTTTACTTTTAGCAATAACCAAAGATTGTGACAACGGCTCTAAAATTCCATTTCAAAACAAAATCAAAAGGAAAACATCACTACTTCAAGCGATCGAGTGGATAATTAATGAAAATAGGATATTATTAAATGCAAATCAGTTGGAGCAGACGGACATTCTCTCAGCAAGGAGAGAAATCGAACAAGGGACAGACAGAGGGAGGAGCAAGTCACTGTCAGCATACAAGTCACTGTCAGCGTACAAGAAGCTGCGCAAAATGTTGGTAGCTGTCTCTCTGGTCTTTTTATTCCTCAACCTACCCATGCATATAAACAAACTTCAGTCACAACTCGTGTCTATTATGGAGGACGGGTATGTGACGTCCGAGAAGGCCCAAGCCATCACACACCTTCTGGACTTGTTGTTCTATATCAATTTCTCTGTGAATTTTATAGTGTATAGTGGATTTACTAAACAATTCAGAAGCCATATATTTGCTATTCCAGTCTACTCATTTTGTGAGTTAAAATTGCTCAGAAAACCTCGAAAAGACCCGCGCAAAAATCTGCTTAATATGTCATCCTTTCCAACAGAGAAATAAGACATATTTCATAATAAATATAATAAAACCATAAATGCTCTTTATTTGTTTAAAATTCATATATGATGCCCATCATCAATGTAACTTTACATGTCGTTGTTAATCTTTCAGCTAGCTATATCTCCAGCTATTTTCTCTGCTGTTTTAATAACAAGAAACGGAACCCTCCATTAAAAAGGGTTGTCTATCTAAAGACAAGCCAACAATGCACCCACAAATGGGTGGCAACTGAAAATAAAAATAATCAACGTTATCGCTTTGCGTCTGGTTTCTGAAAACTTGTCTTGAAATGGTTAATTGAATTAATTTCTTTGAACCAGACAACAGAAACATTATAATAAACTTGAGGATGGTTTTTATTTTTATTTGTCAACATTAAAAGATAGAATATTTTAAATAAAAATTAAATCTTCTTATTTCTTGAAAACGAACCGACTGACCAGTGAAGTGCCACGCATGTGACAGCTGTATATGGTAATTGTTTTATTGTCAACTAAATTAACTAATCATAAAGTTGATTAAGTAAATGTCTCATTGAAACACAAAACAGTTTTTTTTAAATATGGTTCGTTTTTGTTTACCTAACACATCATTTTCAGAGACTGTGTTTAATGTAAGTTAAATAATACATATATGTATCTAAAAAGTTGAAAAACTTCAAACAGCTACAAAGTTAAATAACAAAATGACATATGCATGATATGATTCATTAGTTGCATATATTAATATTCTTAATGAACTAGGTTTACACCGAGACAAAATTCGTCGATACTTTAATTGTTATAGGATCCCGCTAATTCAGTGTTATGTATAAATAACTCATCAACACAATTTGACAGTGGCGATAAATGCAGCTTTATAACAAACGTCACCCCTGTCGCAATCCCTGTCAAAAGACAATTGTGAAATATAAGGTTTCATTTTAATTTCTGTTTGTGTGGTTTTTGTTGAAACCACATATGTTGAAAGTAGTTGAAACAAACAGCGTTTTACATGAAATTCTATGAAACGAATGGCTATTGTAGTTTTTATACTAGTATATTTTATAATGCTGTTTAGTTGTGAATATTACCTTCGTTGGCGAGTTGAAATAAATTTTCAAATTAAATAATAAATGGATTTAAACCAGCTATAATATTTTAAAGTAAATATTAAATGAATTTAAACCAGCCATTGGAAGAATTCGAGTTTCCTCTACTGTTATTGTTTTTCAGGTATAAATATTGTGTATATTAAAGTGTTTGGTCAGCGATTTTGAAGACATTATCAGACGGTGGTGGCCCGCTGACGTATTAAACCTTCAGCGATCAAATGTGTAGGAAATTATTAACCAACAAAAGTTGATCGAGTTTCCCGCTATGAGCAATAGTCACATGCAAGAGAGATGACATTTCCCGATACTGAGAAATAATTGAAGAAACCGATGGCAGAATTAAATAGAATACATCACCCAGCTGTTATGTCTTATCTCTTGTTTTCTAAATATTCACTCTTGGAACTAAAAATATTTTATTATTTTAATTTTTAAAGAATCAATATCAAGTAAGTGTGTACCTGCATACTTATTCAATATAGCCACAGACATCGGAAAAGGCAGTTTTAATCAGCGGCCATCAGTCTTGTTTGAAATTAAAACAGTTTTGGCAATTGTGATAGCAGACATAATACATGTATTCGATAATAATGATGAAACGCTATGGTTGTCATTATTATCATTATTATTATTATTATAAAGAAAAATACAATAAAGAATATTTTAATCAGCGGCCATCAGTCTTGTTTGAAATTAAAACAGTTTTGGCAATTGTAATAGCAGACATAATACATGTATTCGATAATAGTGATGAAACGCTATGGTTGTCATTATTATTATTATTATAAAGAAAAATACAGTAAAGAATATTAATACCATCAATATAATATAGGATAATTAATAAAATGACATGATATATTGATGTAATTCATTAGTTGCATACATTATTATTCTTTAAAAAAAAACCAGGCAACTTTCAATATTCATTCTGAGTGAATATTGAATTCGAGTACAAAATATTTATTGATATATTAATATTTATCTTCTAAAATCGCCTTACTGTTTATCTTACATACAGCGATGTATCTAAACTCTATAAACTGTTACATCTGTGGTGAATTTTAATTCTTAGTCTGTAAACAGGGTCCGATGGGGCTGACCTTTACAATGTACAACTTTTTAGTGATGGTTTTATTAGACGGCACACTTGTACATAAATTGCTCGTCGCTTTTTTGTAATAAATTACTCACTTATTTACTTTTTTGTACTTCTAAATTAATAGTTTATCATCATTGTTATCTTAATAAATGTTAATATTAATAATGATTTAATTCAAGTATAAATGATAGTAACGCAAGTTAAATTAAAACCACTTACAACCAGAGAGATATTATATTGAAGATGACACGTTATGAATTTGAATTGGACTTTCGATGGGTGATGATTTTTTTCGGTAATTAATGATTTATAACGACACGTCACTGATCCCTTAGAATAAGTCAAAAGTTCAACGCATTTTGGCGTAATAAAGAGGCTCCGACTCCAATCAGCGTGTTCAAAACAATACATTACCTAAATTGCAATTCGTCATTTGTACGACAGAAGACGTAAAGAAAATATTTATAGCAATAAGAGGCACCCCAAGGGGATATACATATTTCTAAATCAAACTGCATCTATAATGATGCCAAATTATTAAAAACATCAAATATATCTTACTCCTAATTGAAGGTATCAATATTTGTTTTCATTTTATTTGTTACAGTTTCTGTGTCGTTTATTTACTTTGTGACTGAATTTTCCCTGAATGGGCCCACTGTACTTTTCCTATTTAAAACCTTGTCTGGTGTTCTATCTCTATGTGAAAGACTTGCTCTTGAGATGTGGAAATTATCAGTTGGAGGTTTGGTGGGCATCGTTCTCTGCTTACAGTATGTCGGCGCTCAATGTAAGTACTTGGGGACACACAAATTATTTACCAAATGTAAACATCGATAAAGTTGTTTCTTATAGTCATCTTTGAGTTTATATAAATATAAATCTTATTTAATGATATGAAGATTATATTAGCACTTTTTAGATAAACATGTACAAAAATTATTTCTCAGACTTAATTGCAACAACTCTTTCCGAAGTAAAATTCAAACTTAAGGAAATATACGAGTCTTTTATCCTCTCCTCTAGTATACAGTTGTTATGTTCCTAGAATTCAATTAAGGGACATCATTATTTTGTACGTGTCATGAACGGGCCACAGAGGATGACAAGCCCACGACAAATTGTATTTCTTACACTGTAAATCAGCAGGACGCGGGCACCGACTGTCCCGCCTAATAGTTTTACTGTGTCCCATCTTTGCGCCCGGGAATAGAGGTCAATTCTTTGAAACACGTGTTTCCTTGTCGGGGTTATACCGGTATCTTTAATTAAGCTCAGAAGCGAACATAAAAAAAAATGTATCATGTACGTGTTTATGCGTTCAAAAACAGTTTCCAAATGAAAATAAATTATTTTAAAGTTTGATACCAATATACTTTGTATAATATACATTCTACATTGACACTTATCTGTTAATTATTTTTTTAATTTATCTATTTCAACAGTGGCGGGAAGAGTAGCCGGTTCATTAAATGTAGAATACTCCGTGCGTACAAACTTTGCCGTTGTGGGCCGTGTACCTCATTCAGTGGCTATCTTGTCACTGACCAACAAGGGGAAGACCGCTCTGCCGGACAGGGGCTATTCTATTTACTTCTGTCATGAAAATTTCCTGTTCCCCGTCAGTTACCAGGAAGACCTGGGTAAATATGAATCTGCTCCATACGGAGGAGAGCTTTTGGTTGACGGATATTACTTCAACTTCCTCCATGGCTGCATGTACGAAATGAGGGCCATCGATGCTGGACTAGCTCCTTCTGAGACCAAGAACATTACTTTATACTTCTCCCCATTTATTGTTAGTAAATTTGACGTCTTTAGAAATTGGTATGTGACCGATGATAACGGAATCCAAAGGAGGATCGGAAACACCCGTAACCGCGGCTTTGTGGATGACTTTAAAACTCCCCTTAACCAGTTACGTAGAACAGACGACCTGGACAGCGTGCCCAAGGAACCACAGGACAGACAAAACGCATTTGTCCCTTTTAAGAGTGGTGTATTATATGACGTCACCCCAAAACCCAGAAATCAGCAAATAGCCACCCCACTTAACCTAGTTGACGTCACATCAACATCGAATAAATGGAAGATCCACACCGAACACCGGGAACTTGATCCCGCTATGGATTATCTAGAAGGTATGTAAATCTGCGTTAGATGGAAGTACTTTTGGTTTAGGCACTTGATTTAACCATAAATTACAAAGAAAATTGTGAAACTTAAAGAGGTCATATCTTTGGATCTTTTTTTTTTCAGCTGAGACCAAGATACGTAATTCTACTGAGGCCCCGACCAACCCAAACACAATCAAACTGAGTCTGAAACCCAAGACTTCGTTTCCAGAAACAGTCTACGGCCCCATCACTGACGAAGCGTATGAGCTGGTCATCACTTCGAACCAAATTGAAATTAATGCTGCAACCCCCAAAGGAATAATCAACGGTATTCACACCTTCATCTCTCAGCAAGCATGGAGAGAGGTCCCAGCTCAAGTAATTAAGGACGGACCCAGATTTGCTGAAAGAGCTTTGCAACTGGATATTGCTTCTAATTTCTACAAACCCGCAGAAATAAAAAAGATCATTAATTTGATGGCTTACTACAAACTGAACAGACTCTATTTACAAATCTGGAATAACCATGGACTCCGACTTGATCTCGGTCTTGGGGCAGTTGATGTAAGTCGACATGTGTGGGATTACCCGACAAACTGTCTGTCCAGGCCTTCTTATGATATTGTAGATCAACATCTACGTTTTAAGTCTTAAAAAAGAATAGGAAAATATCTTGAAATGGTAAAATTGTAAACTTATATTGTATATACACGTATTTCAGGTCGCCGGAAAAAGATGTCATGATTTAGGCGAAGAAATCTGTCTGTTGACCCAGCTTGGTTCAAATCCAGATGGAACCGGAAAAGGAAATGGTTATCTTACACGGAAGCAATTCGTCAACCTCCTAAAATACGCTGATGACCGCGGAGTGATGATCGTTCCCTCCATCAATGTTGGAGATAATGCTCGTGCAATGGTTGTAGGCATGGACCGGGCCCTCAAGAAAGATCCTTATAAGGGTGTTAGTTTGTTTGATGCCACAGAAGTTGAAAACCTGAGGATGTCGGGCAGATATCCCAAAAAAGACAGCGCCATTAATCCATGCAGACCTGAAACTGTTCAATTTGTAGATTATATTCTGAAGTACTTTATAGCCCTTTACACAGAGGGCGAAAAAAACTTCACCAGACTGCATTTTGCATCTGACTTCAACACCGAGCAGATGATGACTTCTAAACACTGCTTCCCGACTCCCCCTAGAAATGCTACACAGCTACAGGCGGCTCGTTCTCAACTGACAGCCATCAAAGCTGATTTCTTGGCTAAAATTGGCCAACTCTTTACCGCCAAAAAAATTGCCATTAGTGGCACCGTGGAATTGTTCACCGGATTCCCTGACAGCCAATTTGTTTCTAGAATGACCATCATGGATAAACAAAAGCGATATCCAGACGTTGATGCTTACGTTGTCAATGATGATTACATGAGGTTCAACCCTCCTAGCCCACCCAACACGCCATTGGAAATCCTCTCAGAACGTGCACAGCTTCTGAAAAACAACGGTTACAAGGTACATTACAAACCATACTTGTTATTGCGTAATAAGCTCCAATCTTTTGCATTAATTTTCATATAGTTGAAGCAGTTTTCAGTGTTTCGAAATGATTCTTTTTTTTCGATAAGGTTTTGATTTCCCCTCCACATAAGACCAAGTTCGACACGGCTTACGAGCCCGATCCTAATGCTCCTGGGGACTACAGTGTTGCCACCAGGAATGTCAGTTTGCGAGAGGCCTTTGCTTGGGTGCCTAACAGTAGGTGCTGCAACCTTAATCTGGCCCACGAACAAGTTGCAAAGGAAGTGACCAAGCATGGCTGCATGACAGAACCTTTGTGTGATCCTTTTGCTAAGGGCATTACAGGATTTGATGGTAATTTATCGTATAGAGATATCATTAGAAGTTTGTCGAATATACAATTGTCCAGCAACATACAAAAACTATATGCTTGCAGCCTTGAAAAGAGTAATTAATACAATTAAAACCTTTAAAAATTACCTTTCCTAAATTAAATTATATCTAACAAAACAATGTTGAATATTTTTTACTCTTTTTGACAGGAACTCTAGCCTCCATTGATACACGTAAATTGCCGGAAGTCGAAACAGCAATCAAACTTCTGAGCCCACGATTGATGGCGTTCGCTGAACGATCGTGGCATGAGGCGAGCTGGGAGAAAAGCTTCACTGCCTCCACCCCCTACCAACCACCCCAGAGAGGACCCAACCAGCCTCCTGCTCTGCCCCCACTTAACATTGAGCCCACCCTTAATCCTGACCTAGAAAATTTAGAAGACGACTACCAAAGATTCAGAAGTCTGATCGGCGCAAAGGAAGTCATGAGAATGGCCAGCAAGGGGTTACCTGTATTCTGCGCAGCTCCTGGAGCTAGGTGTGTTGTGACGACATTCTTTAAAAAAATCTTTTGACTTCATTCTAACCATGTTGTGATTTTTTTATACAGGTTTTTACAGGAGTCTTTTAATATTTCTTCATATAATTTTTCATACCCTAGCAAAATGTTTATTTCAATCAGGAAAGATTACTATGAGAAATTGCAAGCATCTGCTGAACAATGCGCTACAAGTAATATCTATTGGAGGAAAAAATTTGTAATCTTACCTGACTGTAAGAGGCGTGTTTTATTATCTTGCAGAGTTGTGGCTGAACCCACTGGAAACAAACTGGAGACATCTTGCATGTATCCCAACATGAAAGTATACTCCAAAGGTGAACGAGGACAGTTTACAGAACTGACGACTGCTCCTACACAAAACGTGACCATCAAGTGCCAGTATTACATGGAACAGTAAGTGATCTCTTTGTTTTAAAGAACATATAATTTTTCGTTATGTCAAAAAAAATCCTATCTTGTAATATCGCAACTTGTTATTTGTAGATATCGACAACTATTTGAGTGCCAAGAACAAGAGTTCAACTCGAACGTAAGTACCTAATGACGGAAATGGAATGTCCAATCTACATAAATATTACAACGATATCAAATCTGTTCCGTATATCAGTTAAGTAAACTGATCGTATGTTTGAATCTTTAGCTGGAGAAGACACCATTCCAACACGTGCAGGATCACATTACACAAAGAGCAGCGGTTCAAGCGGAGGCACTCAGACAGCAACAGCAACAGGCCTTCCTGATAGCTAGACAGCGGGCAGCTATGCTACAGCAGCCGCAACAGCCGCCGCAAGAGCCGCCGCAACAACAACAACAAGGCGGCCGGCAGCGACAAGGTGGCCAGACAGCAGGAACAGCGCAACAAACAGCAAGGCTAAGACCTGCTCAACGTCAAAATCAGGCGGCTCCGAGAACATCCATGACGGGATAAATGGCTCACTTCCTAATCTGATAGGAAGAGCTGGATGTTTACAATTGGTTATGGAACGTAAATCCAATATTGTTCGCAATTGTGTTTCATTTTTAATAAAACTGTTAATTTGTATGGGAAGTTATTTCACTTCAAAATGTTTTTCTTAGTTATTGAACTGTTACTTTTTTATACGTAACGTTTCATCCGATAACTTGTTGACTTTTATATGTAAGTATCTTCGAACTTTTTTTATTTATTTCATACTGAGCACTCTTTTAGGATATATTTTCCGCACACACATACACACACATACAGACACACCATTGTATAAAATATGGGGTCCCTCTACTGAAGTAATAATAGTGTCTTCTCAACAAACTGCTAGGATGATGCACACATGGACATCGTTTACACAACACATTCTCCGCCCAGTGTCTTGCCTATCTTTTATTGACATATTTCTTCATTGTGAAATAAGTCTGATTGATTCGGTAAAATCATATATAAACTGTCGATTCTACTGTATAATTATTTTTTTTTTAAAGTTGAAAAATCTGATATACATCATTGGTTGTATGTAGGATACTTATAATATTTATATATTTTTACAAATTGTTAGCTATTGCATACAAATGATATGTGATCTCATGACGTCATTTTCCATTGACGTGCACATTTATGGTGCATGTAATAAAAATGGAATGGGAACCGTTGTTTTGTTTTTTTGTTTTACGGGAAATTTCAATATACAAATGAAAATAATTCTAATGTATTATTCTTAGATATGTGTCTCTAAAAAGTCAGTCCTAAATGAATAGGGCTGCGTTTTACGGAAGAACTTACGAAAAGTCGTATATATTTTTAGTCTCATGGAATGCTTTTTAATGAACAAAATTTATATAAAACCAATTATTAACAACTATTTTTATTTCTATAATTATATTTTACATCCATTAAATTGAAACGTTGATTAGTTTGTGATTAATTAGCATTCATTAATTTGGTCGTAGTTCCTCTTTTAGACGTTTATGAAATTCATGTAAATGAAAACATCTTTTTGAGAATAACCCTGGTTTATTCTTTATTGTTTTGAGAAGCTCATTTACAAGCGAATTGAATGATATTCCTCTGGAAACCGCTGAGAAAATTAGCATAAAAATCGCGTTAGTCGGACAAAACTAAATTTATTGCTAAATTTGACAAAAAGTTTTTATTATTCTCCTACGATGCAGGTTGAAGGTTAATTGTTAATTTTGTGTTAATGGCATTGCATCAGTCATATACGTAATCATTATGTAGATTTAAATTGAGATAGAACTTAATGAGAAAAAAAATAAATTGATTTTTAATCTAATTATAATCAGCTAGAAGAAAACTAGGTGTGGCTTGTCATAGTTTTAGAAGCTTTAATTTCTTTTGTACCAAACGACTTCTATTGTGCTTGATATAATTAAAAGAAACTACCGCTTATAAAAGAATATTTAGTAAGAGTATGGATGAATGAGATGACGTCATTGTATATTGGTTTTACAGTTAAACACAACTTGATTTTTTATTTACTTCTTTATTACATGTACATAATATAATGAAATCGCGCAAAACATTTCCAGTGATACGCCATAGTCATAATCTGGGTTTTTTTTTTTTATTAAATCAATACAGAAAACAATTAAATCGTTTTCGATCTGTTCTAGTGAACATGATTTTCTAAATCTTTCTTCTCTTGGAATATTTTGATATCTTCCAGGCCCCTCTCTCTCGTATACCAAACTTCTAATTTCCGCGAAACCTTTGAATGTTGTTTTACAAAACAACCTCTGTAATGCACGTTGTAACGAACCACTGTCACACGCTTAATTTGCTACGCTTTATTCAGCATACTTAATGAATAAATAAGATCGTGGTAAAGTTATGAAGCACAGATCTACTTTATGAAATTGTATTCATAGAATCAATTGAAGATTTTTAATAAACCAGTTCGTATCAATATGTTTTAAAGTATTATAAGTTATTTGAGTGTTTAAAATAGATATAATGTAAAATAGAAGTCACTGGGAACATATTTTTGAAAGAAATTCTTTGTGAATTGGTATTTTTTATTTTCCATCAACTTAGTCGTTCCAACTATACACGATTGCTCAAGTCAATCATTATTTGTCTATCGATTTCTTGGTTAATCATGGTAATTAAAGAAATATTTATTGAGAGTTCTATATCTTCTTGAAGTGATTAAATACAACTTCAGTGTCTGCTGTCACAAGTGTAGCGCGGGTCACGCTTTTTTGTTGAATGATTGTGTTTCCAAAGTTTCACAAGGAAATAACATTTAGAAACGCGTTTTCGCTGCAAAGCCATTTTTTTTTTTTTTTTTTTGCATAAATCATTACAACCGATACTGATTCTATTTGTCATTTTAGTGTAAGTTTGTGAATAATTCACTGTAATGTTATTCCTTTCTAGTCTTACACACTTAATTTTCTCATCGAGTAACAAAGAAGAAACCAGGTACAGGTACTGCTGCCGACGCACATATTGTCGTCGACTTTCTCTTTTTTCATTTGACTTCAGTTTTCTCCACAAAGAGCATTATTTTTACTTTAAAGCCTAACTATTTTGCAGACCTGATGTACATCGAGCTGAAATGAGAAATTAGAGCTGTCATCATTCAGAAATCGCAATGGACTGGTTATGCCTTGATTTGAACTGACAGCGATTTCCAGGACTGCCCGTCTCAGACTGTTTATAATAGATTGCTGTTCCTCTGAGTGATTTGTCTACGGTTACTTAACTTGATGTATTATCTTATGCAGGTAAATGTACGAGTATGGTTGTTTCTTGTAATGAATGACTACTTTTAATACGCCTGTCTTTCTCAAAAACCAAGACTACATGCTTACTTAATGTTAGGGACTAATAGGTCATTTAGAACGTAGTGAGTCAAACAAAAATGATATGTAATAACCATATGTATACGAGTGTATTTTCTGTGATTTATTATTATATTGACATCGTAAAAGTACGTACATGTTCTTGTATATGAAGCATGATCATTACATGATGATGACGTCACCGAAAACACCAAAACGACCAAAAGATGTACATTGACTCTAGTGGTCTGGACAAGGTATAGTCATCAGTCTCATTTGAATATTTATGATTCCGTGATAGGTCAATTTAGGGCATGGGTCAGTCCGCTGACTTATAACCTTTTGGTCCTAAGGGGACAATCATTTCTGTAACGTCAATATGATACTCCGGTCTTTGGTGCGGATTTTGGCGATTGCAATCGCATTGTGTAGGGGTAAGCAGCTTAACTTCTAAAACCAGTTAGTTACAAACTAATTAAGAGTGATATCGATATGTAGATCCAGTAATATGATTTATTAGGATAACTTCAATTATTTACATGTATCATTAGATATCATAGCTCAGTTTGAAGCTATTTGTGAGAACAATCTCTCATTTATTCCGTTTCATTAGCAATTTGCTCCAAGAAAAAACTTTTGAAACAGATAAGAAGACATCAATCCTGGAGGATTTGCAATCAATTATTTTCACTATGTAAACTAGGTATGAACTGGGAGAGGAACGTAGACGCATGTAAGGCTTTGAAATGATCTATGCGTACACTATCCATGTTCTGTCTCCAGAAGACTTGGTTGTGTCAATACGTAATTAATTCGTGGTTTTTTTATGGGAATTATTTTCTTTTTTAGGTTTTTAAAAAAAAATAATATTTTTTTCTTTTGTTTGGTTTTTTGATGTTTTTTTTTTAATTTTGTTTTTTTAACTATTTAAAATTTAGGCGATAAAATGCATTGGAAATTTATGCAGCAAAAACAACTACATAGTTCAAGTGATTTTGTTCACGTTTCAATGGCGGAAAAAGCCAGAATTCGGCGTGACAAATTTACGACACCTTAATGAGGATATAGACAGAGTATGACAACTTGTCTTGTATGGCTTTTTGATTTCATGACCAACAATAAAGAAATAAAGGCAATCGTATGTTTAGTTTAAAGGGATAATGGGTTATTTTGCATGATCACAGCTATCGACTGTTGTCATTTTGCCATTACAGATGGTTGAATTTCGAAAGAATGTCGTGAAATTCTAAGAAACGATAGGCAAGTGTTTGTGTTACATTAAAAGTTTAAAATTTATCAATTTAAACTTGACTATAACATAAATTGTTAAAGTTAAGTTTAAATTGATAAATTTTAAACTTTTAATGTAACATTTGGACATGCACTTAGCAAACTGGCCTCGGAACATGTTTGTACTGTTTCTTCCTCCGACTCGCTAAATGTAAGTCAATGGCTGGCGTGGAGTAAAAGCAAAAATGTTTACAAGAAGAACAAGTCTTTAGTCATGATAAAGAATGGAAGGGGTGGGATAAACAACATAGTTGCATTGATCGTACATCGTCCATATCGCTTTTTTTTAAAAGTAAATACCGGATAACCATGAACTAAAAAGTTAAAAACACGTTATAGAATGCCAACTTACGTGTAAACCAGACTTCTAAGAATTTCATTGTTTTGTTTTGTTTTGTTTTTTTTTTTGGGGGGGGGGGGGGGGGTTGGTGGGTTTTTTTTTTTTTGGGGGGGGGGGGTTGCTGTTGTTTTGTTTTTGTTATTGCTTTTGTGGGGGGTTTTTATGGTTCATAGTTAGAGAGAGTGTTAAAGCATTGGTTTCCATCGAAATGAGTTGATTATTATTTTCCTTGATTTTCTTGATTTTGAAACATAGTAGACAGTGTATTCACTTTTGTCGCGTGATATATATGTTTACAACCAGCCTGGGGCCATCAAGAATTGTTTGTTACTTATTTATTGATTCAAACACATCATCATTGTCAAAACAGGCCTTGTTCAAACATGCCACAGGCCTTTGGAAATGACATTACATCAACAATTCTAAAATAAAACCACAAAATACATAACTATGAACAATAATATACATGTCTATCATAGGAAGACACATTTCTCCCCAGAGACGACGTGTTAAGATAGATAAAGGTGTGTCGAAAGGATGTTCTGGTCAGACACACGCCATGTTGTGGCACACGTTTTTATTGTTCCTTGAGTGAATGCATTCATAAACTAACTGACATGTCCGGGCGGCCATCAAGGGGCCTGTAAAAGGGGGCATACTCTAAAACCTGGCTTGGCCTAAAAGTTTGGCCTCAAAAATTGATCTGGCTCCACAAAAATTTTTGGCCTCAATTTTATCTTCATATTTTCCTTACACATTTGATGATTGTATTGATTTTTTTATTAATTTATGTTCAATACACATGAAACATCTCTAGATGGCTTTTAGTGTCTTCTAGTGATAGTTCTATTGAAACATATAATATGACTACAGGTATGAGTGATTGATTCTAGCAGATTTTGATACAGTCTGTTTTTAAATTCCAAAGTACTTTAAGAATACCATGGCATGTATTTTCAATGTACCTTATTAACTCAAACTGCTCTCGGGATCGGACAATACCTTTATCAAATTCATTGTTTGAAAATTAAAAATAATGGCAGAGACCAATTTGTTTATTCTAACCAACATTAAAGGTCACAAAATGTTTTGCTTTGTTCAAATTCTGATATTGAAGTTCCCCAAGAGGGGAACAATTGTTTCTTAAATATACAAACAACACATGCATGAAACTCTACTCTAACCAAGAGGTGATGATTAATGACCATCACTGAATCAAGTTATCAGAGGATGCAATGTTGCAGTCATTCACAAATGACATTAATTAAATAAGACCGTGTGAAATGTTTTATAATGATCAGTATCGTGAAAAATCTTGTAACAATTGTTAGAGCAGGATAATTAACATTAATCTAAAATCTAGTAATTGTTATTATTTATTTATCAGAAGATAATGTTTCCATGTAATCTAACATCTCATGATATTCATTGGTCTGTGTCTGTGGTATTATTCTCCGATAATCAACATCTCATGATATTCATTGGTCTGTGTCCGTGGTGTCAAACTCCGGTAATTATCATATCATGATATTCATTGGTCTGTGAGTGTTATACTCTGGTAATCAACATCTCATGATATTCATTGGTCTGTGTCCGTGGTGTTATACTCCGATAATCAACATCTCATGATATTCATTGGTCTGTGTCCGTGGTGTTATATATCCAGTAATCAACATCTCATGATATTCATTGGTCTGTGTCCGTGGTGTTATACTCCGATAATCAACATCTCATGATATTCATTGGTCTGTGTCTGTGATGTTATACTCCAGTAATCATCATATCATGATATTCATTGGTCTGTGTCTGTGATGTTATACTCCGATAATCAACATCTCATGATATTCATTGGTCTGTGTCTGTGATGTTATACTCCAGTAATCATCATATCATGATATTCATTGGTCTGTGTCCGTGGTGTTATACTCCGATAATCATCATATCATGATATTCATTGGTCTGTGTCTGTGGTGTTATACCCCGGTTATCAATATCTAATTATTGTCATAGGTTATCTGTGGTGGAGATAGAGGTTTCTAGAATCGTGTGGTGATGTACTCGGATTACCCTCTAAATTTATTTCGGGCCTAAGTGAATAATTTTTGGGAGTTGATTTTAATCAACTCTTCTATGCAGTTACTCTGGCAAACCGGAAGTGAAACATGTTTTGAGCCATCACCGCTGACAAGACTTCGTTCTTGAAAATAATTGATTTATTCGATGTAATGTATGCTGAAGCATTGCTTTTCAAGGAAACTTATTTATAAATACCGTGAAAATAGTCAGATTTTATATGGTACGAACAATTAAGATATTTTTTGTAGTCAAATGTATTCCTACGCCAGAATTCAATATAGTCTCGTTCTACCCGACGCTCGACTGTCTCCGTAAATCTCCGACAAGTAGAGAGCCTCTCTTACTTCCCGGAGATTAGCGACTACAGCCGAGCGTCTGGTTGAACGAGACTAGAGTTCAATATTGCTTGGATCCATACAATTTTCCAGAAATATTTCGATTACTGATGGAATTAATTCTATCTTTAAATATCACGCAACATGATTCATATCGAAAATCTTGTCAGAAAAGTCTGAGAATTCATATTTAAAAAATGTGCGTAATTCAAATAAAGATTATAGAAACTACTTGCCATGCAAAATAACATATCGTTGATTTTAAAATATATAATAATCGATAAAATCAACTTCCGTTAGTACTTCAGTACTTTGTTTTATGAAACGTTTGCATTGCTTGGACGAATTCGAACAGTCTGCGCTTTAGATACACTATTTACACGGCTGTTATAAAGACACAAATCTTTTTTATAAGGCAGTGTTTCTATTTTCAGGTTATGTAAACACTGCTGATATAAACAGGATTGCAAAAGATCTAAAAATAACTTATGATGTTGTGCGCAATGGAGTCCTCACTCCGTATGCAACGGTGACGTATTTTGCCAACGTCACTCTAGAGAACATAGGAAGTGTGCCAATTCCTGCAGCAGGATGGAGTATCTATTTTTGTCATCATACACTTATCCAACCCGTGTACTACAATGCTACAATCAATCAGTACATCGGAGGAGGACTCATTTTGTCAGGCAATATCACTCTTACACACGTAAAAGGATGTATGTTTAAATTCGACCCATACAATGGTGATAACAAACTTTTCCAAAATCTTCCCTTACAACCTGGAGATCTCCGAAATATTTCTTTTCTTGCTTCTAACTGGGCCATTACACGTTATGACGTTTTCCCTAACTGGTATCTATCCAACGGCACTCATCATGAAATAATTGAGAACACAAAAAGCCCGGATGTAGCTTTCGTTTCCCCCCACAAGACTTTCGTTGAATTCATGAGAGGAATTCCGAACGACGTGATGGGCATACCCCCGACTCCATTTGAACGGTACAGAGGATACAACTTCACCGATCTGGACACCATTAAAGGTTCTATATTACCGACCCCACTCAAACAGACGATCGGAAATAAAACCATAACCATTGATAAAAACTGGAGAATTGATCGAGATCGATTTAGAATTCTCTCTGACGTCGCTAAATATCTGCAAAGTAAGACAGTTCTTCACTGCATATTAGAATAGGATTGTAATAGAAGAATACAAAATCCAAAATAATGTATAAAACTGTGTTGTGGTTTTTTTTTCAGAGTCTATAAAAGGAACAAAAATTAGAAACCTGAAAAGCACTTCAAACAAAGTCATACAACTTAAGATAAAGAAGAATTCTACAGCGGACAACCCAGAAGGATATACTCTGAACATAACTGCTAACCCTGACAGGGTAGAAATTATCGGTAACTCAGTAGGTGGGGTGTTTAATGGAATCCAATCCCTCTTCAGTTTGCTGGCTTTTGGTGGTACCATACCCACAATGACAATCACAGACGAGCCGAGGTTCAATTACAGAGGCTTGTTGTTAGATCTGGCCAGGAATTTTTTCCCCAAATCAACTGTCATTAAATTGCTGGAAGTCATGGCCCTTTTTAAACTTAACAAACTTCAGTTGAATTTAGCAGATGATGAAGGATGGCGATTAGACATTGAGACGCTTCCTGAATTAGCAAAGGTAATACTAGAATTTGAGTGACAATATCGTTTTATTCAATCGTTACCGTCTGTTTCCTGATTCGCGTAGTCATTTAGCGCAGTTCTATGTGATTTAAAAGGGGATTGTTTTACGAGTACTTGTGAGCACAATTTGCATAGAAAACAACATGTAAAGTATCATTTCATTGTTTTATCATCTTATCTTTTGGCCAGTTTTGGGCATAAGCAAGTCAGCGCAATAAGGTTCACGTAATGAACAAGATGGCCGGACATCCTCCGTAATAGAAATTTAGCTGTATTGGTCAACATATAGGCGATTTATCATTATTCAAAGAGCGGAAATTTTATCCCCCCCCCCCCCCCCGCCAAAAAAAAAGAAAGAAAAACTTCCATAGCGCACTATTTTTAAAGCATTGAATGCTTATTTTTGGATATCGTCGGTCCTATAAGACATCAGGCCGTGCAGACAAAATGAATACCGCGCGTTATGGTTAGTTTGCACGACCTAGTGTGTTATAGGACCGACGATATCCAAAAATAAACATTCAATGCTTATATTTATATTTTGATGTTTTTTTGATAAGAAATATTTTTATTTCGCCGTTTTAAAGCCATTATATACGCTCTTTGTCAGGGATAAGAATAATAGATGGAACAGCCAGTGAACATGTTATTTTGTGTGCTTTCGCGGCTAAAAATATAGTGCCAGAAACTTTGCCGGAAAAACTCTTTTTGAGATCAAATAGATATGATTTAACAATTTTTTTTCAAAAGTACATATCAAATTGGTTATTTGAGTTTAAGATTTTCAGTTAATCTTACACTAATAAATGTATTCAAAACGCGTGATGACATTTACACTTATTCTCATACGCCGTGATCAGATTTGACGTGTTATTGAAAATTGAACGTCACAGACTTCCAATGCAAACATACATGTAATGGGAAATAAACATCGAATGTTAATATTACAATTTATCGACGCATTGAATCAGTTTATCTTGTTTTACACTTGTAAATTTTACCCGATATACGATATCAGTATCAATGCTAGTCTATTGGAATTTGAGATACCATTCGAAATCAGAATATTTTGATGTCCAGTCTCAGTCTGATTAAAGTACCTATCTCAGTGCTTGCGCTGTTGTAGGGATCTGTATTTTAATATGTCCAATATGTACATATATTTGTATTGTATAATACATGTCTTATAGAATCTATTTTCTTATTTTAAAAATACGTCTAATACTCAAATATGGATTCAAGTCGTTTTTATTGTCTGATGTCATTGTCCCTATGATATTTGTAATTGTCGTTTTAAGGAACCAGTTTTAAACTAACAATCATGATTTCATTTCCGTTCAGGTTGGAGGGAGGCGTTGCCATGACCCGGAAGAGAGGACGTGTTTGTTTTCACAGTTAGGGTCTCATCCAAATGGAAGTGGACTAGGGTCAGGCTATTTCACCAAGACAGACTACCAAGATATTCTTAAGGCAGCTAGAGACCGTAACATTGAGATCATCCCCAGCATCAACATAGCGGGGCGGGCACGGGCTGCCATCATCTCGATGAACGAGTATTCCAGGCGAACTAACACGACTGACTACAACCTCCATGACAAACACACCGAACACGTGTACCTCACGGACACGCTGTTCGATGATTCGGCCATCAACCCTTGTATGCCGTCCACGTTCAAGTTTTTTGACACTGTATTGAAGGAGATCAAGTCCTATCACACAGAGGTTAAGATCCCGTTAGAACAGATCAACATTGGAGGGGACGACTCTCCCGCTGCCTCCTGGCTGAACTCCTCTTTCTGTAAAACGGAGGGGTTTAGTGGTCCAGATCCATTCATGCGTATTAAAGTCAACTTCACGACGCAAATTGCTAAAATTGCCGCAGCCAATGGCGTTAACCTTTCTGGTTTTGAAGAATTTTTCATGGCATGGCCAACCACCGACCCGCGGGGTGGGCCACTGGTGCCTTTTGATGTCAGCCGATATCCGAAAGATTTAGAAATTTCTGTCCATACAAGGAACTCACAAAATGATGTTTTTATTCAAAGAGCTACTGCACTCAGTAATAACGGTTACAAAGTATGTAATATATTTATTTTTTCAATTACTTAAATGCTACAATTTCAATTGTTTGTAATGCTAGCTTAAGGAAATAATTACAATATTGAAGATTGATATGACCGACCGACTTTATTTTAAGGTGATTTTGTCTCAGTCCGATTTTCTCAGTTTTGACCACGCCCCTGAGGCGGACCCTGAGAGTAACGGCGATTACTGGGCCATTCGCTTCATTGATCCACTGAGAGTTTTTTCTTATCTTCCTGAGCATCGGTGCTGTAACCTCAATCCTGATGAATTCACATTTGGTAAAATGCCGTTTGCACCATATGGATGTATCGACGATAGCAACTGTTTGGAAGCCAAGCAACCCCAGAATGTAACAGGTGCGTATTGGATTTATATAAATTAACTCGTGAGCATCTCGGCGTAAGTTACTACAATAAGCCAATGCTGTTTTAATAGGAATACAGGCCCAGATCTGGACGTCTAGGGTCAGGAACGAGGAGCAGCTCTTTGGCCTGCTGTTCCCGCGCCTGGTTGTGTTTGCGGAGAGGGCGTGGCACCGGGCTCCCTGGGAAGCTTCCTACAAGGTCAGGACTAACGTCAACGAGGACTATCCTATTCCGGATTTAGCAGCACGTGATGCTGATTGGGCACGTGTGGCCAGTATGATTGGACATCGTGAGCTCAAACGTCTGGAAGCGTACAACGTCAATCCCAGAATACCGCCGCCTGGTGCGAGGTAACCAATGGTGATCGACAAAGTTGGATATTTATTTGAAAAAATACTTTTTAATTTTGTATAATTTGAATTATTCCGTTTTAATTCCTTATAGGAACATGACCTACAAAGATGCAAACAACACCATTAAACACGTGCTTCACACTGACATAGCGTACCCTGGGCTGCAGCCTCAGGTACAGGGAGGCAAGGACCAGTGGGCGGACATCAAGCCAGCCACGGACATCACCAGTCTCAACATGAGAGTACTCAACTATAGATCCAGGTAAGTGCTCATATTTTTGGGACGGGGTCGTTTAACTTATATAGTTAACAAGGGAAATGTAATCTGAATGTCTGTGTGTGTATTACAGAAATGCTGCCAACAACAGATACAGTAAAGTAGATACGTATGTATTAGAGGTATGTATACACTGCTTGGTTCTATGGTGTGTTGATGCTACAGATGCAGATGGACAATTCCATGCAAATTATCTTACTGAAATGCATTTACAAGATGTTTGATCTATATCGATGTCTTTGACTAAGTTTTCCCTATGCACTTAACGATGATTCAAAACAAAGTAACACTGGTATATGTATTAAATCGACGTTCTATTTCTGATGGACTTGATTTTGATCTTTTACTTGATCTTTTTCTCATTTGAAGCATTTAATGCACGGTGCCTTAACTGCGTTATTCATTTCTGAAGAGCCGATGTGCGTGTGGTAAAATTTTAGATTGCAAGAACATAGCAATGACGTCACAGCAGAATATTGTCTGCTGCATTTCATTAATTTTCTTATTATTTTATTTTATATTATTATGTACTTTTATACTTTTATAGAGGCCACGGAATGTGTTGGAGAAGCTGGTAGATGCAGGACTTATCGCACCTCCGCCAGGGATCGATATCCCCCCGGGCTTTGGGACAACTAATCCTTCAACAGACGTGCCCCCCATAGCGGCGGTATAAACCTTGTTCCCGAGCAGATTTCATTGAGGGATAAACAAGCATGTAATACGTATATGTAAATGTAATGCGTGAGAGTGGTGATATAAAGTGACAAGCAAGTGCCGAAAGAATCCGTTGGAAGCCAAACTTGAACACGGGTGTAAAGATGTCAATAAAATATAAAAAATTGAGAACGGTGTGGTTTCTTTGACTCTGTTTTGCTAGGTTTAAGATTCTGTCCCTATTTATTTCTAACAAGCACAAAATTGACATAACACCGAAATGCGAATCATTCCCTTTCAAAGCTGTAAGCACTCCCCATCTTAAGATCTGTGTTATTTAGCATTTGAATGATTATCTTTGGATATCGTAATAAAACACACCAAGCTGTACAGAAAAATCCAATACCGCGTGTGGTCCATTTCCCTCTATGGAGTTAGTTTAGAAAATCAAATTAGATTATTTGCAGATGAATCTTCACTGTTTGCTATTGTAGACTCTGATACAAAAAACTATGATATTTCTTCGACAAATGATATGCAAAAAAACAAATGTGGTCTGGTCAGGTGAATTTTTAACATAATAAAACCACGAATGTTAATTTTACTCCATCTAATAAATGACAAGTCCTAAATAGATCACACAATAAACTACATAGATTGTAATAAAAGTCAGTCACATTGGACCTATTTACTTCAATGCAATTGCCCGTTTGAATGTTTTCCGCTTCCTCCAATAATACGTAGTTATTGTATAATCAATGACCAGTACTTCTCGTGATAGTGACCTCTGAATGTTTATCGCAAAATCGGTCAAAATTGTCCACCCTTAACGAAGTTTTCTTTACTTTGAAATTATTACAAATAATAAAAAGAGTGAAATATGGCAAGTGAGTTTTACTTAAACAGCGTGGAAACAAATGTATGTAACAAGGATAAATGATATTTTTAAAATGCCAAAAATGTTTAAATGAATATTTGTGTTCAGTTAAAAAAACCTCGAAATGAATGACCATCCATATATCATCGAGTATTTATATTTTTATAGTCACTGTACATTACAAATTCTCTAATAAAACCTATACTGTTTAAATTAATTTAATTCTGAATTTTAATCTCTACGTATACCCCCGACCAAAGATGATATTTGCCTTATTAAAATATCATTTGCTAACTTAAGATAACTGAAACTGTGCCTATATAGAGTGAACTTGTTTAGTTTATGAACAAAAAAGAATCAAGAGATCTATAAGAATAAATGAATCTGACCCTTGGCTATCAAGTGTCATGTTGTAAATTTTGAATTTACTGGGTGGGTGTAAATTCAAAATTTACAACATGACACAAGCATGGACGCACAGATGCGATATGGTATGGTCTTGTTAACTCACATTAACCAAAGAATAAATAAGTTTTTTCTGATCTCCCATTGTCCGGCTGCCGATCTGTCTGTCCATCCGTCTGTAAACTTTTCACATATTTGACTTCTTATCTTGAACCACTTGACCGAAAAGGTTATAGCGCCTTTTCCCATTATTTCGCCTACACCCGTGTTTGAACAGAAAGTACCTGTTACTAAAAATAGATACAAGTACCTTTCGCAATACCTAGGTTCTGATTATATAATGATTTCTGTAAACACTGAATTGTCATAAATTCAGGAAACCTGCATCGAGAAATGAATATATAGAACTGCGTGTCTAAAGACAGTTGATATTCTGAACCGTGATAACTTCCAGCCAAATAGAATGAATACAAGTATAAATATAGTGTTATTGAGAAGATCTGTTTATATTGGGTGTGCTCATACTCAGTATTAAACACGAGAATTTTTTTTAAAAATCCAGCAGATTAGATACAATGTACATGTAATTTAAAATCGCTATTCTTCTCATTCTTAAAGTGAATAGGAAAAAAAAATATTTACTATAGCTACTGGATGGAATCGATCCAGCGACCGCAAAATCAAAAGAACCCACGCCTTACTTCTTGACCACGCATATAGCACTTTAATAGGATGTCTTTTCAATGTGTGTGGCTATATATATGGTTGTATTAGAAAAGTCACTAATTGAAATATTTGTCTAACTATTTTCCTATATATACCTTACAAAACCTGAAGATTTTACTGATGTCGTGTAAGATCATTAAATTCCTTTTAACACGGCAATTGTGTGATTTGCGTTTCTTTGAATATATTTTAACTAAATGTTGTATGATACTGAAAATATCTGATGTTTGCAAAAGCGCTATATTGTAGGCCAAATAATAGAAAAAGGCGCTATACCTACAAAATTTAACCAGACTTGCCACAAAGCATCCTTATGGGAAGGAGATGGTGCATTATTAGAGGGTATATCAAAGGTCAAATAATCACGAAACAGTGGAGTATGGTGTGTATCTTAATCAATCTAAGGAACACCAGAAATGTCAACATTTACATCAAAGTTTATATGTATATCGAAGAGATTCTAAATTGATTAAACTGTAAGCCCCGAACCCATACTAGTACTTGACTGTGACCCCTGGCCCCAGAAAGGGTTCAAAGTTCAAGAAATAAATACACATATATAGGGAAAACGCTTGAAATTCCACAAGAGGAAAACAAAATTGCAAAATATAAAGTTATGGTTAATCTTATTATATATTTCGAAATATTATTAAGTCGGTTTCAATAAAACTTATTCACACAATTTACGTAAGTTGCCTCGGATATATTGTAAAAATTCGAAAATTACAGTGATATTGATAGGTTGTGTAATGAAATTAGAAATATAAGGAAAAAAAATATATAATATACAATTGTGTGCATAATAATGAGCAATTAGCAAGGTTGTTGCATGAATGGAACTTTATCAACCAAATTACTCTTTTGTAATTTGTTCTGAGACCCTACAATTATTAATTTTTCGTATACACTGGTGAATATTGATAAAAATAATTGTTTTATATTTCCTAATTATTTAAAATGAATTTATTACATTATTATTGTTATGGGTCAGAATAACCCTAAATTCCAGCAAAGATCTTTAGCACAAAGATTAAAGTGTTAAACTTAACAATTTATTTACAGTAATATATATATATATATATATATATATATATATATATATATATATATATATATATATATATATATATATATATATATATATATATATATACACAAAAATACAACTTACAAGAATCCTAACATAAGAATATCTGTTACAATCTGCTGAATAAATTTCACAAATCACAATGCCCCAGTAAGTAGGTAAGTGTTCATAGTTCAATATCTTCGTACAGAAGTCCAATGAGAGTATCTTCTTTTTCTATAAGCACAGTTTACATGTTATTTGTACTAAAATATAAATCTAGCAAATTCTAGAAATTATATGTACAAGAAGTTACATGAATTATCTGGACACTCAAGAATGTTTTTGAACTTTAGAATAGTCCAGAATATTATATTATACAAACCTTCTATATATAACAATTATTATTAACATGTCATTTATGTATCTGATTGGACCGTTATATATAACATGTTTGTTTTTTAAATTGTTTTAAATGTTTTTGTCGTAACAGGGGCGGCAAGGCCTGTGGTCGTCGCTCCTAATATTTTTGCAGTGAAAAAGAATAAAAAGGGATAATAAGAATAAAGGAGGTTCCTGTACAGATGTTCACAAATTTGTTCAATTTAAGTACCGTTAGTGTAAAACAGTCCAACTTTTTATTTCAAATTTAGATTCGTAATCAAATGCTGGCACTTTATTTTTTATGCACATTAGATTCTATATGCCTATATGCATGTCATTTTGACATTGCAAAAAGGAGGCTATGGGGGATTTTTTAAAAATATTGAACACAGAAACACATTCAAATAGTTTCACTCTCTCAGAATCTGAGAAAAGCGAGACAACTCATACTGTGTCTCCCCACACCTCAGCTGATAGCTAGAACTCTTCAGAAAAGAAGGTAATGTTTGTCAGTTTCCAAGCTAAACATGGCGAATGTTAGAAAAAAATCTTTGTACACAAATAAATGTGAAAGTCAGATAATAACTGGAAGAAAATGTGATTAAATATGATGAGATTCATCATGACAGCAGTCAGCAAAGGTATTATTTATTTTCAATGGACGATTTCCGCTTTTAGTAACAGATGATATCTCTGACCTTAAGTAGGTTGGATCCTGCGATCAAAAGTCCTAAAGTTTTTTGTCTAAAGTATTTTTTTAAAAATCTACAAACACAGCTTAACCGTAATTCTAAACAAAAATTGGGGGTATATATGCTTATTTCGGCGCCACGGTGCATTTAACTTGACAGTTCTGCTTGTGCACTGAAAGTGCAACTTACTTACTTACTGATAAATCGCTTTGGATTAGGCTATTATAAATGATTTTTTATCGGAATGAACCATGGCTTAACATACAAATTTCTTCTATTTAAAATAAATAAAATTCAAATGATTATAAAGAAAACGTTCACAATTTCATCGCCTTATTAATATTTTGACCTTTTTGCACTAATAAAATGCTCTTTTCAGTCATTAACATTTCAACATGCAATGATATCATTTAAAAGTATCAAACTTTTACTCAAATTATAAGAGACTTGTCAGAAAAATCTTATAAATTCAGAAAATAAAACCAAAAGTATGGGTCAATATGTTGGTGCCCAACATGATAAATGGTCGAAGTTCCTAAAATCGATGGGGTCCAAATTTCAACGGTGTTCATCTTTTGTTTACATCTTGTCATCAATGATTGTTCTCGCAGGAATATTCTTATCTTTGTATGCATATGATATTACTGTAGACTAATGACAAGCTTATCTTTTAAAAAAGATAAGGAAGTTACCGCAGTTGGCTATAAACAGAAAAAAGTTGATTAAGAATTGTTTTTAACATCTTTGACTAATTCTTGTCTTTGTTTTCCTGGTTTCTAAACTGTACAATATCATGACAATGCATCGCAAGAAAATAAAATAAAACATACATGTATATGTTTTTACCGAAATTGTGTTTGAAAATACTAAGAAAGTTGTAGCATAAAAGGTTGTCTACATGTAGGTCTTGTTGTTAAAGTCTATATAAGATGAGGTGAAATCAAAGTACAATTTTCGCCAAGGACCTAAACCTTACATGTATCATGCACAATAGACATAAAGTTTTGGTCACCATGTTGTTGTCTACAGTCAACAGATATAAAAAAGGCAGTAACTAAATGCAATCAATTTTCTGGGGTCTTTCTTTCAGACAATAAAAAAATCTAAGCTCTCCCATAAAAACTGTACAAGAAAAATCATGTAGCGCATTTTAAATCAAAGATGACATGACATTCTTGTCCAAGCAAAAAACAAAACTTGCTCTGCATGTCACATGGCAGGTGGGATAAAGCTGAAACAAGTGTATAGTGCATAATAGGCTACAAGATGTCAAATATACGAATTGGCTAGAGTACAAGTGCATATTTCCTAGAATTTCTATTCCTGATTCTAAGCATGTGTAAGTCCAGCAAAAAACATAGATGCAAGCACCCAATCTAGCTAGCTAGCTATCAATCAACAGTATGAAATTAATTCATGAAGTTTTCCCAATAGATAAAAGCAAATTTTGTTAATCCACCTCTACTATGAATTCAAATTATCGTCCTACAAAATTAAAAACGCTATGATGAACATTATGATGCATCGTCTGCTAAAGGTTCATTAATGAAAAACAAGTACATGTAGTGTTGTTGAAGATATAAATTTAACTGACAAGGCAATTAAGTTAAAGCAACAAATTTATAACCTAGTAATGGCTGCACCCATTGTTTTGTTGATGAATTTATTCTTTTTCAATGGAAGTAATGAAATGTAAACAGGTTCATCTGCTAATGTTAAAAAAACAACCTTTGATAGATATTCATGATAAACTTATCTATTGCTCATTTAATTTGTAAAGGAGACCCATAAATTAAGACTGTTGAAATATGGGCACACAAGGATATATTAACAGGTGGGGACCAATTCCCTCAATAGGTTATAGTATGATTGAAAATAATAGTAAATTTCTGCCATTTTAAATCTCTGTGAGAAATCTATTTCCTCTCTTGTTAGTGTATATTTATATATATATATAGCAACAGCAAACATAATGGACTTAGAATTGGTTCACTTTGTGTAAAATGAGATTAATGTTTGAATTTTTAACCTCACCTGAGCTGAAAGCTCAAGTAAGCTTTTCTGATCACATTTTGTCCGTCCATCTGTAAACTTTTCACATTTTGAACTTCTTCTCTATAACCACGTGGCCAATTTCGACCAAATTTGGCACAAAGCATCCTTATGGGAAGAAGAATATAAATTGCAGAAATAAAAGGCCAGTTAGTATTCAAAGCAGAGAAAATCTCAAAATTGTAAAAAAAAAAAAAAAAAAAAAAAGGGGGTGCATATTCAAAAATCTTCTTCTCAAGAACCACTGCACCAGAAATGCCAATACATGTATTTACACGTAGCTTGCATATATAGTGAAGATTCTAAATTGTAAAATTGTAAAAATTGTGACCCCCAGATCAAAACTGGGGCCCCAGGCGGGGTTCAAAGTTTAACATATCTAGGAAAATGCTTAAAAATCTTCTTCTCAAGAACTACAAATCAACAGTGTGTGGGATTACTATGCAAGCATCCATGGCTATTGTAGATTCTAAATTGTTAAAATCATGACCCCCGGACTAATACTGGGGTCCCAAGAGGTGTTCAAAGTTTAACATAGAAGTAAATAGGGAAAATGTTTAAAAATCTTCTTCTTGAGAACTACAATGCTGCAATTTGTGAGATTACTATGCATGCAACATATGATAATGTATATTCAATTTTTTCAAAATAGTTACCCCTGGACTAGTACTGGGGACCCAAGACGGGTTCAAAGTTTAACATAGAAGTGTATACGGAAAATGTTTAAAAATCTTCTTTTCAAGAACTACAATGCTTCAATTTGTGAGATTACTATGCATACATCCTTGGCTATTGTAGATTCTAAATTGTTAAAATCGTATGCATGCCACTGGAGTGTAGATTTTAAATTGTTAAAGACTTAAATTGTAAACCCTGGACCAATACTGGGGCCCCAGATAGGGGTTCAAAGTTTAAAATAGAAATAGCATATGCTAGGAAATAGAATGTTACAAGGAACTGTTGTTCAGGTGAACCATGTTGTCCATGGGCCTCTTGTTTATTTCTCTTCTCAGCAAAACCTCTGCCACTGGGCAGTGGCTCAGGACTTAAAGGTCAAAGATCACACTTCCGGAACTTCCAGTCACAGAGTAGTCCTGTGTATAAACTCCAGTCCGAGTCTGCCAATGGCACGAGGGGAGTCCGCAACAATAGAGTCAAAGAAAGGTAAGTAATATTCTTCCATCAGTTACATTATAGAGTTATTGCCTGGGTATGAGGGCAACATATGTTGCTTTAGGTTGGAAGCGAGGGCAACATTTCTGTCATAATTATGATCCAACAAATCATTTGTTGCCCAAATATTAGTCAACAACTGTTTGTTATACCCTACAGATGCAAGTGGACCAGCCATTCTGATGTTGCATTGCTTTCCAGTTATTTCTGTTCCCCTTAGATCAGACAAATATTAACGAACTGTGATGTAGCGATCTAAAAAAAATTATGTGGACCAGCAGACTGGTGAACATTGAATTTGTTAGACCAGTTGAATTAACATTCATTTTGTTGGACGTTTTGTTAGTAAGAACTATATAAAAGAATGTAAATACGGGTATATTTACATCTACCAGTAATTTCTCCTCTATTTCTTAAGAAAACCGGCCAATTGTGATTCTTAGCTCAATAGAAATTGACAAGACTGAAATCTACTCAATCCAGTTCTTACCAGTTTAATGATCAGTTCGAAACCGTCAGCAATCTAAGAATAATCACGGACTGCACGAAATAATCACGATGATGTCAGACTCAAATTCCCATATAAGACGACTTGGCTATTTCTTTTATCTAACATACTGACATACATGAACAATAATTTAGTTAATTTTACTTACTCTTTACAATCAATCAATTAATTCATGAAAAGGAAGATGTAAATATAAACAATAAAATGCCTTTTTTTATGATTCATGTGGGTTATGAAGGTAGGGATCATTGCAGAAAAAATGAACATGCCCGCTAACGCAGTTATATTTTTTCTGTAATGTTGCTACCTTCCCATATGAATCATCAAAGAAAGCATTTTATTGTTTAAATAAAAATTGAATTTGTTTACATATTATATACCAATACCATATTTGAATATTTGATGAAATTAGATACCGGTGTATAAAGTTAATCCTTTGAGAATTTTTTTGATTCTGAAAACAACAAAGTTGTATTGTTCATAGAATGATACTGTAATTAACTGCAGCAGTATTTTATTCATATAAAGCTTAATAGAAGGCTCAAGTTAATCAAAGTTGATGCAAGTTCATACATTTGCCACACCAATCACTCACTGCCTTGAAAATTTGTATTGCACATATTAATTTATAAGAATAAATTCTATGATACACAATCTTTATCTATGAATTGTGTATTATTTTGTATTTAATAAAGAAAATCATCTTTCTATGAACTGTTTCCCACAGCCCACTATATCAGTAACACCTAATATTCATTGTAATGTCGCCTCCACAGGGTAATACCGGTATAAAAAAATTAATTTCACACATGATAAAACTGATCACTAGTACAGTATCTTTATAAAATGTTCTGAATGATCATCATCAATCATCACTAATAATTGTATGTAACTTGTAGGAGAGGGATCTTTACAGTCGGAGGAAGTCATGACAAGACAAAAGTGAAATCCATGGAGGATGTAGCTGCAGCAATAAAGAATGAGGTGTTTCAGAACATTGTGGTGGTGGCTGGAGCAGGCATCAGTACCCCCAGTGGCATCCCAGACTTCAGGTAGGACTACCGACAGACTATGCTCATTGGTCTGTTTAGTGTTTACTGTAATGCTGTGATTTCATTAATATTTGTGGGTACCAATATTTTTGGATTTAGTAAAAATCACAGTTTCAAGAATCATACATAAATCAATGGCTTATGATCCTATCAATACATTGAATATGTAAAAAATTGTTGCACTTCAGTGAACATTTAATTTCATAGATCAACTCAATGATAAAATCCATGAAAATTGGTATTTAACAAATGGTGTTGAAACCACAGTATTAATTTAAAACCATATCCCTAATCATGAAGTAGAAAGAATACCCCCAAAATTGTTGTCCTATCTAAAACACTTAATGTTTTGTCAGTATTGATGTTGTATGAAATAAATTATTCATATTAAAATGCAAACATGAACCTCACCTACAGGCTATTGTACTCAGGTGACCACCAATGCCTGTGAGCCGCTTGTTTTCTATAATATTCTGCTAATATAAGGTTTTAATTTTACCCCAAAAATGATAAAGGAGAAATATTTCTTATTTTATAAATTCTTGCATAAGCCTAGCCTTCTCACAACTATGCTAACTATATATGTGTGTATCAGAACTAATACAGAGTTTATATCAATCCTTTGTGAAGATGATCTCTATATATTCTAGGACTCCTGGTACTGGTCTCTATGACAACCTCCAGCAATACAGAATCCCCTACCCAGAAGCCATCTTTGATATAGACTTCTTCCATCAAAATCCCAAACCTTTCTTTACTCTTGCCAAAGAACTGTATCCCACTGGAAAATACAGGCCTAATTTCATTCACTACTTTGTTCGACATTTACACGACAAGGGGATGTTACTCCGCATGTACACACAAAACATTGATGGCCTTGAGAGGAGTAAGTTTACTCACTGTTTGTAATAACTGTGCCATAATTGTTAGAACAAGTACATGTACAAAAGTGTTTTCTAAAAGTAGTAATGGTACAACATTATGCATAAACGTATGGTATATAAATGTTATATACAAGGTCATGTATAATACATGTGCACAGAGACACATGTAGGGGACATGTATTGCCTATGCAGTAGGCAGAATGCTTGTTATTATAGGAGTAAGGTAACACTGTTATTGTTAAATGTACATTAATATTTTGTACATGTACTTTTTTTCATATGTTTTCGAAAAGTACCAGATGATGCATAAATGTTAATTTGCCAATGATTTGAGATTTTGATACATTTAATTACATATTCACAAAGATTGTTTATAAATTTTACAGTTGCGGGCTTGCCTGCTGACAAAATGGTGGAAGCTCATGGAACGTTTTCAGATGCCACTTGCCTTATATGTAGACAGAGACATGACAAAGAGGATATTAAGGTGATAAAACAGTAACAAGATACCAAATCTTTATGCTGTATCGCTTAGATGACCTCCATTACTTTTAATCTAGCTTTTTTCTGTCAAAGTGTGTTTAATGTCGGTGGTAAACATTTGAATACTTTAGCTTCTTTCATAGAGAACTAGACAGTTAAATTTTGATCAACTTTATAATAGCATCTTAAGGTGGAGGGAAACATAAAATGTAAAGTTTATAATCCCAGGATTAGGATTTTGAAGGGTTGCAAATCTGTATTTTCTTTACTTTTGCTTGTCAAAATTTGAATAAGTCTGGCCCCTCCTCCCCACTTTTTAAAAACAATGCTACGTGCCTGATTTGTGAAAGAATATCTCCATAACTTGAAAGTTTTATTACAGGATGCAATATTTTCAGACAAAATCTCTAAAAATAATACTACGTGCCTGATTTGTTAAAGAATATCTATAATTTCATGTTTCATTACAGGATGCAATATTTTCGGACAAAATCCCAAAGTGCAAAAAACCAGGCTGTATGGTAGGTCCCTGTGTTTTTTTACATCTGGTGGTGTTGTTTAAAATAACCATATAAATCCAGTGATTATTTAAGGAATAAGGAATCATTCTTTGAGTATTATGAGGTGATAATTTCGGTCGGGCGTGATCAAATCCAATAAAGCACGAAGGGCTTTGTGATAGATTTGAACACGCCCCGACCGAAATTATCACCTCATAATATTCAAAGAATGATTCCTTATTACTTATATTTATATAATTTTCAGCAGTTGTACGATTAAATATTATAATATTAATTATGCAAACCCCCTTGCATCCCCAAACAATACGTCTTTTGAATTTATTGGGCTGTATAGTACAAAATCGATTCGTAGTGTTATCACAGACAGACACACTGGAAAATGTAAATATTTTTATTTATTGTTCCACAAAAATAGATTTATCATGAATAGAAAATATCAATATATTTCAGTGCTTATAATCCTTGTTGGAGTCGAACCACATAACTATCATTTTCTGCATCCTTATAGTCAGTTCTACGGGTTTGTCAGTTGTCCAATTAAACATACATAACTCTTGCAACAAATTGCAGTGGTATAATGTTTTCGATCCATTCATTCTTCATTCACATAGTGAGGTTTGTCTTGGTTCTTTGTCAGTGCAACTAAAATCACTAAACAGAATTTCATCAAACTTTGTAGCTACTAATAAGGATGCGTAGATGTACATGTACATATTAACCAGAAACTCGGATTCCATTACCTTTTCAGGGAATTTTGCCATTTTTGAAATTTAAGTTTGTCCATCAGGAATAAACTTTGTCAGACATAACTTTGTCTCTCATAACAATGAAAAGAATGACATCAATTCTTGTAATTAATAAGGTTATAATATGTAAATATGCATATATATAAACTTCAGAAAATTCCACTTAAATTACTTTTTTCTGAGAGCTATATGCTCCTTTTATTTAATTATTTGTTGTATTTAAGGCAAACCTTGCTATAATGCTATTGTAGCATTGTCATACAATGTGAGAGTGTAGGGTATCTTAGATTTATTACTTTTTTTCTTTCATTGCATTTGATTTTACAGGGAGTTGTCAAGCCAGACATTACATTTTTCGGAGAAGACCTACCAAAGAGATTTTATTTCTACATGAGAGACATGCTACAATCAGACCTTGTCATTGTCATGGGAACATCATTAGAGGTTTGGATTTTTACTTGTTTTATCTGAATCATGAAATTTCACAGTGGTAAAAAAAAAACTAAGGCTTTAAGAAATTTTGATTAATGATATCCATGTCTTTGCTTCAAAATGATGGGATTTTTAAAAAATCTGGACTGATTTTTAAAACAATGTTATTATTCATGAAGGTACAACCCTTTGCTGGAATTATTGACTCAGTGAAATGGGGAGTTCCTCGAGTGTTATTTAACATGCATGCTGTGGGACCATTCAAATATCAGAGGCGGGCCCAGGACTTTATCTCCCCAGGTAATTCTGTCAGTCTGGAAATCAGGGTCATATGCATCACTTTAGTTATACAAGCACATCTTATACAGTCAAACTTGTATTAAGCAGTCACCTTTGGGAGGCACCCAAAATGACCTCTTAACAGAGGTGACCTTTGAATAGAGACTTGGGAATTTTCCATCATCAATTAGTACCTTATTAAAACAATTATTGCAGTTTTTTTATACTTACAATTTAGCATACTGATTAAAATGATAAAATAATGAATAAAGTTATTGATTTGGTTTTTAATAGCATTTATTATATTTAAAAATAAGTGTAATTACATAACAAAGAATTGTGCATCTAATTGTTTATTTCTTTTTCATTTTTGAAAAAGTCACTTATTTTCGTCTGCACTCCAGACTCGCACTTGATAGAGTCTTCTGTTATCATATCATTAATATCTCAGGCCGTAATTTTATCCAAAATTTGGGCATGGCCATGAACATTTGCATAAACTTTTCAACAATGTATTTCTTAACCGACCGTATCTGAACTCAAAATCATATTATAAAATTGATCGATTTTCTCTAGCCTCATCGCAGTCATTTTTTACCCCCATTTCATGAAGTTATATATATAAAACAAACACTGTAAATACATGTTTAAACAATTTACTTTTTTGCCATCCGTATCTGAACTGACAATTATATAATTACATCGATCAATTTGGCTTCTTTTGCCTCAGGTGTATAATTATTGTGTACATTTGTTGCCTGACTTTCGGAAGCCATGTTTAAAATCCCCGGGTGTAAATCATGTGACCGACCAAAATGGCCGCCTAATGCATGTCGAAAGTACAGTTTCGGATCAAAATACGATGACCGCTGACCGCGTTAGACAGGTGACCACTCTTTAGAGGGCAATCATATAGGATTTTTAATCGGGAGGAAATAAAATGACCGCATACGAAAGGTGACTGCTTAATAATGGTGACCGCTTATTTATATCCTAATGACATTGTTTATATCCTAATGGCATTATTTATATCCTATTGACATTATTTATATTCTAATGGCATTATTTATATCCTAATGACATTGTTTATATCCTAATGGCATTATTTATATCCTAATGACATTATTCATATACTAATGGCATTATTTATATCCTAATGGCATTTAGGACTTAGCATTAAATTGATATGTTATTTTATGGAAGAGACCTTCAGTGATTATATTAACACTCAAATATGTCCAGATATTTTGTATATAGTGATTATATATTTTTCTACAAAGCTTGATGATATGGTGTATCTTGATGTTGTAGGTGACTTAATTAACAGTGTCCAGAAGTTCACAGATTTAGTTGGCTGGAAAGAGACTATGAAAGAACTCATTACCAAAGAAGAGGGCAGATTTGTTCTGGTATGTACTGGTGAAGGGAGAATATTAACTGCTATAATCAGGAATATACAAATGAATTGAATTTTATTAAATTGTTATCTGAGAACATTTATTTGCTCTAGGAATTCAAAATTCTTAAGTTAGACATTATATTGCTACTTTGATTTGATAGATCACATTAAATTCCAGAAAGTAATACACTCATTTTTGTTGACTGTTACAGTGCTCACCAGACTACGCAAAGAAAATGAAAGAAATGCAAAGTAAACCACCCCCACCACCCCCCAGAGAGCCACCAGTCAGATTCTGGAGGCAGCCCGCCAAGCTCAATTTATTTGACTCTGATTCTGAGAGTTCTTCAGAAATGTCAGAAACAGAGTCTGAGTCTTCTGAAGAAGACCAAAATCCACGAAATGGCAACAAAAATAACAACTACAGAAGAGGAATTGGCATATCAAAGAGTGCCCCGAGAGGAGGCAACAAAAATGACCTGGACATGAAAAGAAACACCAAACCTGGAGTGAATGGCAAGAGAAACTACAGCACGGATTCCCAATTAACCACCAGGTCAGAGAGACCTATAAGGAACAATCACAATCATACCACTGCTGTGAAGGTCACAGCAGGTGAAGTAAACCAGGTTGCTTCACGTCTAGACCGAGTCATTATACGACCCAAATCCAATACTCCAGACTCCGGGAAAGGGAAGTTGTTTAACGAGAAGCCTATACGACGAACTGTTTCAGATAGAAATCTGAAATCTAAGGTACCAGGTGTTAATCGACCCCTACTGCAGAGATCAAATTCTGCAAAATCTGTTAACGAGAAAGAAGCTAGAAGTAGGAAAGAGCCGAAAGTGTCTTCTGTTGGCAAGTCAGTAAGTGAAACAAAGAATGAGAACAAAGTTAAAGCTGCTGATTCATTGGTGCTAAAGAAAGGAAATGAGGAATTATTTCAAGAGAACAGGACTGTGATAAACGGAGTGATTAATGGTTCAGAGTCTAGTCAAACAATGACAGAGAACGCTGGGAACAAAATAAGTAACGAGAGGTCACATCCTAGGCCTCCCCTCCCTCAAAATCAAAGAAACAGGAAACCTCCCTTAAATCCCATTAATCCTCGTCCGTACGGATTTGAGGCTCAAAGAAAATTGCCCCACAGGCCGTCTATTCAAGCCAATTTGGTGAGGGAAAAATTCTTTACAAAAGAAGACAGTCGGCCAGCATCTGCAGAGATGCCACGCATTGCGTATCGTCATCGATTGAAACCATCATACGATGCCAGGATCTTTGCCACAAGAGTGGTAGATACCAGTTCTGAGAGCTCAGAAGAGAGTTCAAGTGATGAATCACGGTAAATTTCATTATGAGAAATATATTTTCCCTATTAAAATGTCTCCATACAAAAAAGCACAGCATATCTGGATGTTACTGAGAAATTATGTTACTAGTATTGTAGAGCCTTTTTATGTGACTTTTTCTTTCTGTGAACCAAGAGCCATTCATTTTAAATTTTTTACATGTATAGCCTTTTTGTGATTATTCATTGCCTTTTCTGCTCGCTTAGATGTTTGATACGGTAAAGGTAGCATTTAATATTTATTAACACGGGTACTAGAATCATGGTATATTTTATCATTTCCCCTACATAGTATCTGTTTGCTTTATTGTTACCATATGAAGCCTTTAATTTTGCAAGATATATTATGACGGGTAATCAATAATTGTAATATAAAATATTTGCAGTACCTTTTAAAGATTGGTTCAGAACATGTGCATTGTATCGAGTAACAGACCAATGTGATATATCTTATGTTTCTATTTATGACAGAATAATAAAAAGTATGAAAAAACGGGGACGTATATACGTCCCTGGAAAAAAGTTTGATACAACACAATGCCTTCTCAACAAGCATTATGGTAATGCTTTTATTCATTTCGTGAGATTAATAGAATCATTCATTATTACGAGTGTGGGATAGTGAAATTCCACCTCAGGGCCAATATTCACAGTCTAAACAGTGAATCTTGTCCCTGAGGTGGATTTTCACTATCCCACTACACTCGTAATAATGAATGATTCTATTAATCCACTTTATTTCCATTTATAAATACTGATATCATTTTAGATTGCTAAATCCATATAACTTGTACTGATACCTGTACAATTCAGGACAATACCTTCATCAAACTGTGCATTATTTTTGTTTTTTTATAAACTATATTTTTTTCTTCCATCAATTTCTTTAGATTAGTTACAGTTAAAATTTTTATTATAATTGGGTATGCAAAATACTAGTATATTTTGCAGGTTTTAATTTCATACAAGGTATGCTGAGAAATATACATGTACTGGGTATATCATGCAATTTTATTGATTTTTCTGTCTAAACTAAGGGCTGGTATGAAAAAGTATTTATGAATTCAGAATAAATGCAGAATTGTACAAAGATCAACTTCATGTGTTTTGAAGATTGATTAGAAACTCTTAGCTATACTGGTACTGGACTAGTTATCGGCTAAAATTTAAGATATTTTTTCATTGTATTTTATTTATAATCTGAATATTTCTGCATAAAATTTGACTGTGTAAATGGTTGACTCAATCGATCCTTATCTTTCTTTCTATTAAATTAATATATAAAAGATAGTTTTTCCAGTGCTCCTTAGAACACCCTGTTTATATATAAAATATAGTTCAACTATTTCAAGTCATAATGTTATATATGCAGTGAATAAACAAGTCTTTACTCGTAGTAGACCACTGAGATAACATATCTCAGATAAACATATTCTAAATACCTAAACTCGGGATTTAGCTGATAACTGGTCCTAGCCAATAACTGGTTCAGAACCAGTGTAGACTAGAACTGTGATATTCTTCTTATTTGTGTATAAATGATAGGATGTTTAATTGTAATTTGTACTTAATTAGATATTTCAATTGCATTGTTAGCCTTTTTTTTTAATTGTTATATCTACTTTGAAATCTGTATTATGATATTTTATTCTCCCCAGCCTTGGATGATAATTGGACTATATTGCAGCATTAACCTCAAACTTTGCAGAATATAACATGGAGATTTTGAGAAAATTTATATTTCTTATTTTTGTTACCTCTTAATAGCTGTTGATTGTATGTAGGTCTGTGATTAAAAACAGAACATTTATAAAATATATCGGTTGTTTTCATTCATTGTTCGTGTTTTTTAATCAACCTAATTTTTAGAATAAACTGTAAATGTATTCTTTTTGACATCATATTCTTTTTAAAAGCGTTTTGGTGATGATCGAGTCACTTAATTCTGCTAATTTGAATCGATTGCTAAATATCATTTATGTAAAAATGTACTTCAAAGAAACATACATTCGGTATTGCATTAAATCAGATCAAAGCAAATTCTACAAAAATTAATTTTTGCGAAATATTGTACATGCTATTTACAGTGTTAAAGTTCTTGTTAAAGTTGCAGTGTAAATATTACTGGTAAAAGCAAAACAATTTTTATCGTCCTTTCCAAAAATTCACACGAGATTTTAAAATCTCTAAAACAAAAATAGCATTAAAGGATACATCTACTGTTTATAACACTTGGTCATAGAAAAAGCTGTGATCAAGAAAGCCAATTGTTGTTTTTACATCCCCATAAAGTTTTTGGATTTGGTTCACACCTTTGTAATTACCGGTAGTGTAGTCAGAAAAGACAGTTTCAAGTGATCATGCACCAGTTATCAATAAAGCTGTGCTATTATCTTTGTGATATTTATATTGATGAAAATATACCGTGTTCTAACTGAAATAACTTTATGAAATCTATAAAATGCATTTGAAAATTCTTTAAAAGAAAAAAAATTGAAACTGGAAACTTGAACTGTCTTAATGGGACAAATACCCCATGCACAAGGCTAATTTCAAATGAAGCAACTGTGAATTTCTATATAATTAATATGTATAACTAAAAAGTTTTAATTGAAACATGAAAGTTTGTGACGCGCATTAATAAAAGAAAAGAAAATCCTAGAAATGTAGATAAAATCTCCATACAATTTTTCTTAAGGTGCAGTATCCCTCTGCTATTAATTTTATCATACATTTTTTAAAAATTTTCATATTGATTTTCATCAAAGTCCAATATCAATAGATTCAAATGAAACAAAGTTGAAGTGATGAAGCGCTGCTAGATTTTTCAAAAATTGATTATGTGTCTAATCATGATATGAAGAAAACTAGACATAGTGATTAGAAAAAGCAAAATTTTACCATTGCATCATAAAATTAAAAAAATATTAAATATATATGAAAATAATGTAAATGATAAAAACAGAAAAATAAAATTTGATCAAAATCGTGACCATGCCCCTTTAAACCTTATCTTATCTTATAAAAAAAAAGTCAAAGGTGCACATTTTCATTAAACCACAGGCAGTTCATAAGCCTCACTATTAGATAAGATAATATGTAAAGTTGTGGTTAATTTTGCTTAATATTGTACTTATTTTAGCAGAATTACTAGTACATCACAAAATGGGAGTGTCTGTTACAATCCACTTTGAAAAGTTATGAACTTTTTAAAAAAAATTCAAAGTGTGTTATTTTTTTTATCACGTCAACACACTTTGAAAAAATAATTTTATTTCAAAGTGCATTGATAACATCAATATTAAGCATTTTGAAAAAAAATTGCTAATTAGGGTTTGGTCGAAACACTTTTTGATTGTATATCAATGATTATTTTAACCTTGTTTAGCTCAATGGGATACATTTGAAAAAAATATATTGAACAAATTTTTCAAGGTGCGTTAACTTGGTTCAAAATTTAACACATTTTTAATTTAATTTTTCAAAGTGCGTTACCACAAGTGTCCTTTCCCCCATAAAATATGATTGAAGTATATCATTGATCATTTTAAGACAAAAAGAACTTTTTTTCACACTGCAGAATTTTTCAAATGCTTCTAGCTTTAGACTGCAAAGGCAGATGATATTGGTACAAAAATGAATCCCACCGAATGGCATATATAGACAAAGAGTTTATTACAATTGTATTCATCTGTGATTAACAATTGCTGAAAAATCTTCGTTTGTTTTTAGTCTCAACTTTCAAATTTTCGTCAAAGATTTTTCAGCGATTGTCATTTAAAAGGAAGTTGACGTCTGATTGGTGCAAAAATGACTCCCATCATATGGCATACCTAAACAAAGAGCGTGTTGAAATTTCAAGCATCTGCAATTAATAGTTGCCGAGAAAAATACCAGTATGACAGAAATTTGTTACAGTAAGACAGACAGACACACAAGGGTAAAACAGTATACCCCCCTCTCCTTAGGAGCGGGAGTATGAAAATATAGACACCCCCTCTCCACCCAGTACCAAGTTATTAATTTGTACGGGTAATAGAATCATGTTTTTATCATCAGAAAAATAATTAACAACAGGTGAACACCAACTACCCAAACATACAGAAAAAATTTATTACATGTATTTAAAAAATGAGTTATAAAGATGACTGATTTTGAATAATGTAGTGTTGGGCTTGCAAAAAATTTCATAAATCACAAAACAAATGCAACAATCTTTGTAAAGTTTTATTTACTTAATGATCATGTCATCTTGCATATTATACATGAAACTGTTAAAAATCATTTTAATAAAAAAAAAACCCATTAACTTTCTTCAAATCACATAAGATTTACTAAAAATACTGGAATACAATCAAAACAAAACAAAATGCAACCATCACCTATGAAACTTTGTCATACTATTACATGAACTAGTACATATTATTAATACTGTTACATACGAATATCTACAAAAAACAAAAACAGACTAAAGTTAACATATTCCATATGAACAATGTAGGAACACTTTGCATAATGAACAAGCTATCACTGGGTTTTTTTTTAACATATGTAAAGTAAATATCTCATGCCAAATCTGATTGCAAAACAAAGAAATGATGAACCAAAAACCAAAATCTAATGGTTCAAATACATATGTATGTGGTACATAATAAGTAGCTCTTTTCACAAAAAACCCTAATAATTAAATGATAGTTTAATTCTCCTGTTTAGTGAAAAATCTAACGTGTATAAATAATTGTCGTAACTTTAGATAGCCCTCAATTACCCTCTCTTAAGTATTTTAAAACATACATGATGTAAAATGTATAAGATGAACAAGTTTTGAACCAAATTATAACAATTATTTCACACTATCATACAGTTGTTATAAAAAAAAAAATAAACGAATAACTTCTATAAAAATTCTTACAACAAACATTTCTCATAAGATTTTCCTATGTCAGACTTGACACACATTGTGATTTAAATATTTTGAATCCTACTACATCACATTTATTCACTGGATAAAAGTGGTGTGTGAATTTGAGTTTTTGGTCCTGGCAATGAGAATTTTAACTAAATTATCAATATGCTCCTTTACTTTTATAAAATTAATATGTGTATTAAGATTGTTGCTATAGGGCTCTTAAGTCAAATCTTAGGTAAGTCAGATTTGTTACGAATGCATTCATGAAAATCAGAACAAGAGAATCTTAAGATACGGTCTTACACAAATTCTTAATATTTTTTGTGAAAAGGGCTACAGATATATATCCTTTATACCTGGTATAAATTGTTGGAATATTCTTCCACTAAATTCTCTCAACAATCAAAAAAGAGTACCGTACCTTTTGATAAAAAAATTCAATTCAATTGAATTCAATTTCTTGACAAAAACCACAGTCATGTGGTGCAAGTCATACATACAGTATACAAATATAGTTGGAACATCGATTTTCTTATGTTAAATGCATCACATATGAAGTTACAAATATTTCTTGTTGATTTAACATCTGCTGAATTAAGAATTTTATAAGATATAAAAAATGAAAATTCACAAAAAACATCCAATGGGTTACAATTTTTCTGTGTTACTGGTAAAAAAAAAAAAATTCCTAATGACTAAAACCTGAAAATTCAGTTATATTTCTGAGGTTATATATATTAAATACGGTAATTAAGACTTTTCATATCAGTAAAAAATAAATTTGGTTTGAAACACCTAAAATACAGCAAAAAAGGATTAAAATCCAGTTTAAAACACCTAAAATAGAGCATAAACAGATTAAAAGCTAAAACAAACTTAAAACTAAAACACACTTAAAATACATTTCAAGATCAACAAACAAAATGATACTTCATGTATCATTATAGATATAACAAAACTCTTAAGAGGGCTGGATGTTCATAGCCATTCTTAGGCTATATTGATCTCCTTTAGAAGAAGAGCTCTGTAAAAAAATACAGGAAAATACTCAAATTTAAAAGCTTAAATTTATGGAATTTTCATAGTACAGTAAATAAAACTTTATAACTTCAACATCTGGGTAATTTGTTGACCACCCAACCTCCTTAAACAAAGCCATTTTCACAGTATATCAGATAATAACAAATTTAAAGGCCAAAACAAAAATTAAATAATGAACAACTGATAACATGTGACCTTATATATTCTCAACCAGAAGATTTTGTAATTGTTTTTGCATTTTTTCGTTACATGTATCTTTAATAATGAAATGTGATGACTTCTGGCATGCTAAATATTTGTACATTTTGTAAACAAACATCTTTGGTACTTAAAATGATGAATCCACAGAAAAATACTTTGGGTCAAATTGGTCAAAGCCAACCATCAGTTTTCCGTCTTCTTTGACAATCACAGGATAAACAACAGAACTCACTCCAGGTCTCTTGGGTTGCTTCAAAAGCCCTGTGTCAAGGTCAAATTTCCAACTATGCCAAGGACATCGGACACAGAGGGAATTTCCTGGAAGCTCCTCAATGTCCCCTAAATGTAGAGGACCACCTGACAAAAAACAAACAGATACCAGTATAACAAAGACAGACCATTTCACTTCTGCAATAAAGATCTAAATGAAAATGTTAATAAAAGTTTGAGTTACTAATAATAATTCACAAATCCCCCCTTAAAACAGAGGTAATCAAAGATAACAGAGCTCACCGAGACGAGGCATCACTTTTATGAGACTTCCTTTATCATATTATGTAAAAAGCATAGATAATGATTGATATTAAAATAGTGTATTGATTTCTATGACACATTTATCATATCATATGATAATGTACTGTGTTATATGTATCTGAAACCTATGACTCATATTTAGCATTCAAGCCAGTCACTCGTATTATGTATCACAGGATGCAACATGCATCCATGCATTCATGTAAGTTTGATGAAGATAGGACCAGAAGTAATTTAGATATGGCCATCAAAGGGCACCTGCTCCAAAAACATTAATAACCTCCTTCAAAAACCTTAACCTCCTCCAGCATCTGAAACCTATGGCTCAGATTCAGCATCCAAGCATGTCAAGTGCATTAGTTTCATTAGATACACCATCCTTCCTAGTTCAGTAAAGACAGAACCAGTAATAAATGTAATGTAAAAGAAATTGTTTGAATTACATCGATTTCCAATTTACAGCAGGAATTGTGAACCCCCTGTATGAATCTGCACACTTTTTTGGAATAATATACAGGTATTTGCAGATCTGGTATATTCACTTACAGCATGTAACTATAAAAGTAGTCTGACTGCATTTTTAATACATGTAATTACCTAAATGTGGACATTTCTCCTTAATGGCATACACTCGATTGTGATACCTAAAGACAGCAATCTGTTGTTCATTGCATGATGCAAGGGTCCCTGTCTTGCTGTTTTGTCTTCTTAGACCTGGTTTAAAAGAAACAGCCCTCGGAATAACTTGAAACTTCTCATCCGATTTGGACCAGTCAAAGAGATCTGCAATATGATAGAAACTTTTGGTTTACCAGTATCTAAATGAAACAGTACAACCAACAAACCACTGCCCAATAAAGACATGATCAATTTTCCCTATAGACATGCAACATGTCTATGTCACCACATCTCACACACATCTAAACCATGCCTCAGATTAGGACAAATGAATTTAGCCACACTTGTCTTTGATGTTCTTAAATATTAACGCCTAAGAATTTATTAAGGTATCTCACTTGTCACGTTTTTAGTTCACTTCCCACGTGGTCATTATTTTTGAAATTAGTATGATGATATTTATTTGAACAGCACAAAAAAATTGTTTCAATTTTACACAATATTAAAAAAAAATGATCTAAAATCAAAAAACAAATAAGTTTTACGGAAAACTGTTTTTTCATGCTGAATGTTTTTTTTTTTAGAAAATGAAAACAAGAGGCCCATGGGCCATATCGCTCACCTGAGCAACAATAGCTATAATAAAATCAGCTTTATGGACTCCGAGTCAAAATATCTGAAGAATGTCATATTATAGATCCCGTATAAAAAAGTCCCCTGCATATTCTTATGTTTAACATTGAGCCCCTTTGTAACAGGAAAAATGACAATAACAAACCGCCAACTATCTCAAAAATCCACAAAACGAAATACAAATTCAAAGCAGAGCAACACGGACCTCCAAAAAGATAGAGGTAGGATCATGTGCCTAAGAGGAGTGAGCATCCTCTGCTGACCGGTCACACCCGCTGTGTGCCCCCTGCCAAAATCGGGAAAAAACAGAAAAGCCCACAGACAACCAGATAAATTATGGTCTAACAATTAGTATGAAAAACGTCAGTCAGCATGCGACCCAGTGGATGATTGTATTTGCTGAAAAGGTCGTTGTATCGATCATAGAACTTACGAAAAGATGACTTCAAACGAGCCTGTTGATAGTCCTGTTTTATCAACTTGTTTGTCAGTAGCTTGCCTCGCCTTAGAAACTGTTCATACAAAGAGCATGCCCTTGCATATCGAATTAACTGACAGACAAAAACACCATATGCAGGTGATGAAGGTATATTGCTACATAAGTAAGGAAAGTTGACTATAGAAAAATTGAAGTCATCACCTTTATCATAAAGTTTTGTTGTTAGGTTACCATCAATGTCCATTTCCAGTAAAATATCCAAATATGAAACAGATAATGCAGACTCTGTGGTATCTTTTATTTCAAGTTCACTGGGATAAATCAAGTCGACATAAGTATGGAAATAACAATTGTTAATTGATAATACGTCATCTGAATGTTGAGTTGAAGGCCACAACGATGATTTTACAGTCATATCACATATTGAGCATTGCAGTTCTCAAGAAGATCTTAAACAACTGTTTATATATGGATTATAAACCTACATTAAACTTTGAACTCCTTGTGAGGCCCAAGAATTGGCCAGAGTCTAAACAATTTTAATGAATTAACAATATGTCAAAATGCTTGCATATAAGTAAATTCATATATAATAACATTTGAGTTTTTGTAAATAATTTAAATGTCTCCCTTTGTAAAATTGGACCCCCCCCCCCCTCCATGTTTCTCCATCCTACTCCTAAAGATTATGATTTTGACAAATTTAAATCTACACTATTTGAGCTGACTAAAGTTACATCTTTTCTAGGCAAATTGTGTTTTAGAAGATGATTTTTAAAGTTTTTCCCCTATATAATCCAATGTAAATATTTGAACCCCCCCCCCCCCCCCTTATTGTGGCCCACCCTATCCCCGGGGATCATGATTTGAACAAACTTGAATCTTCCCTACCTGAGGATGCTTCCATACAAGTTACAGCTTTTCTGCCCGATCGGTTTCTGAGAAGAAGATTTTTAAAGATTTTTCTCTATATATTCCTATGTAAAAATTCAACCCCCCCCCCATTGTGGCCCCACCCTACCCCTGGGGATCATGATTTGAACAAACTTTACTCTACCCTAACAGAGGATGCTTTCACACCAGTTTCAGCTTTTCTGGCATATCAGTTTCTGAGAAGATTTTTAAAGATTTTTCTCTATATATTCCTATGTAAAAATGCTACCCCCAATTGTGGCCCCGCCTTACCCTGTCATAATTTGAACAAACTTGAATGTACCCTACCGAAGATGCCTCCACATGAGTAATAGCTTTTCTGGCTGATCAATTTCTGAGAAGAATATTTTTAAAGATTTTTCCTTATACATTTATATTCCTATGTAAAAATTTGACCCACCCAACCCCGGGGATCATGATTTGAACAAACTTGAATTTACCCTATCTGAGAATGCTTCCAAACAAGTTACAGCTTTTCTGGCTGATCGGTTTCAGAGAAGAAAATTTTTAAAGATTTACACTAAATATGCCCATGTTAAAATTTGACCTCCCATTGTGGCCCTACCCTACCCTTGGGGATCATGATTTGAACAAACTTGAATCTACCCTACCTGAGGATGCTTCTTGTCAAGTTTCAGCTTTCTTGGCTTATCAGTTTCAGAAAAAAAGATTTTTAAAGATTTGCTCTATATATTCCTATGTTAAAATTTGACCTCCCACTGTGGCCCCACCCTACCCCCAGGATTCATGATTTAAACAAACTTGAATCTACACTACCCGATGATGCTTCCACACAAGTTTCAGCTTTTCTGGCCAAATGGTTTTTGAGAAGAAGATTTTTGAAAAATACCAACAAATTTTCAATGATTTTTAATTATCTCCTTTTTAAAGAGGGTGTGGCCCTTAATTTTAACAAACTTGAATTCCCTTAACCTTAGGATGCTTTGTGCCAAGTTTAGTTGAAATCTGCCCAGTGGTTCTGGAGAAGAAGCCGAAAATGCAAAAAGTTTAAGAACAGACTGACAGACAGACAGATGGACACCGGACAAAAAGTGATCAGAATAGCTCTTTTGAGCTCACTAGAGCTTTCAGCTCAGGTGAGCTAAAAACCAATCAATTTCGTTTACTTTCAATATACCTATCATACTTTTCATTTGATTAAACTTTTTTTATCACACAAACTTTTAACATGTGATAGGTTTATAGAACCTATCCTGTAGGTCCTGTTTAACATGTAGAAATCAAACCTAGAAAGTTTGATGGACTTTCAGCATAAAATATGGACTTAAACAGGTCCAGTACAATCACTAGATTTAGCTACAAGGCTTGATTTGCGTACATAGCTTTATTTACCTACCTAAAGTAGGTTTTATTAAGCTAGTATACTCGATCTTATTTTTTTCTTTTATGGGCATTTAATCAAAACGTCCTACTTAGGTGCAGCAATAATTTTCAACTTTGAACTAATCTGAAAACAATTAATTCATGAAAAAATCACTCTTGAAAATGTTGCTCTTTCAGCACAATTGCAGTCAAAGTTCTATCAGTTTTGATCCTACCGTTATGTATAACTGTTTATGTGTTACCAAACAAAAAACTTCTTAAAGGTAATGGGATGTTTCGCACCTAAACATGTTTCGTCATGGTTCGCTCTTATTCTGATTCGCCCTGAGATGGTTCATATCGATTAAATGAGTAATTATGAATGATGTTTGAAACATATACATGTAAATGTAAAGTAAATAGACCAAAATCCTTCTGTGCTTTATTTTGATTTTAAGATATCGGCGTTTTGCTTGTCGTCAAATCATATCCACTATTGCAAACACTGTTCACATTAATGCATATTTTGATTATAACAATTTATATAAAATATTACTTTGTAACTTTCAGCATTTTGAAAATGTTTCTTTCAGCTTTTTGCATTTTATCATGTTTATGGGTAACAATTAATTGATGGTTTTTGGATAGAAGATGGTAAAATAGTTGACCATGAATATGGTCAACTATCCGAATATGAATATTTGGAACAAATGTAAGAGTATGAACAGGTCACTACAATATTATTTATATTTTCTAATACTGAATCATAATTAATAAATATGTGGGAATGGACATGATATTAAATATAATATAAAACCTTTTAAGAATAAGTAATAATATGAATAAGACTGGTAAAAATCATAGTTAAATGGTAGATGCAGAGGGGCAATGTAAAGTTCAAGCAGATAATTAATAATCCCCACCATGGATCTGTGCTAATTAATTAAGTTATAACACTCCCTATTTCTTCATTAAAAAATACAGGTAAATCTCATGTGAATGACATGATTTTATTGTTATCACAACACAATTCACACCTCTTGTTCTGAACCTAATAATATGGCATGGCTGCATAGATATGGCCAGAAATAGTCCTGACGTTTACCCCATTAAATTTGTAACCAGTAACAAGGCACTGTTTTCTGGTGACAAAAGTAACATATATGACAAAACTGTTTATTTTATTTCCACTAGATGGTTTAATTTCATCCAGTAACATTGGTAACAGCTATGTTCTCTGGTGACAAAAGGTAACAGAGGTGACAAGCCTTCTCCCATTAAGCAGCTGGTCTTATTTTATTTCGTTACAATGGTTACAACCCTAACCTTAACCTCACCCTAACCCTAACCCCAAACCTAACACTAACCCTAACCCCAAATCTAACTTATTTTGTAACCAATGTTACCAGTAACCACTGCAACCAATCAAAAGTACATCAAAGTTTTAAATCATTCATAATCAAGCATTGTAACCAGTGTAACCAATGTTACTGGTTACAAATAGAAAGGGGTAAAAGTCAGGACTAATTTCTGGCCATATATGGATATTATAACGGTACATTTTACAGTTTGAATTGTCTTAGTCAAAGATATCAACACTCTGAAATGATCTATACTTCAATTAAACAATAACAGTATTTATCATGTTTATCCGATAAAAATAAATACCATGGATCGTAATTTCTAAAGGTAGGTATATTTTCTGGTCATCTTGATCTTGCATTTTCCCATTTCTATATTTACATGAAAATATTTCGCAAACCTTGAATCCGATGTATTTGAATTAATTTACATTGCAGATGAAACCTCGGTCTTTTGTGATTTGACCATGTTTCATAATTAACATATCATAATTCTGTATATTTTGTTTTTAATGAAAACAAACATGAAACGTCGGTGAAGTATTTTTTTCTTTCTGAAATATAGTATGAGTTTACAGATCGGGCTCTACACCACCATTTCTTCCACTTCCGGAAAAAGGGACACAGGAGTCACAGAGCTACTATTCACTGTTAGTACACAACATGTAGGGTTGTTTTAGTTCAAGACACTTTCTTTTTTTTTTGGTCGGATATAATATGCTTTACGGTGCAACCGTTGGGGCGAGCGCAGCATAAATTGAATTGTAAATACACATGGCTACATGATAATAAATTAAAGCGTGATTTACCGTGTGGATGCATCAACGGGAATAAAAATATTTTACGCTCCAGTATACATGTATAAACAGTTATGTTTTACGGTGTGGCGATCTGGAGGGCAAAGCCATTAACAACGATCGCAATTTCACTATCAGATTCATCAGAAAAGTGCACTGTTGGATCCGCCTATCTATTTATATATTCATTACGCTAAAGGTCGCGTGCTTAGTGTAGACATTGTGACGTCACGTTAGTAGAGCAGACATCATTCGACAGTTTCCGTCAAAGTAGCTCCGAACAATTTACCAAGAAAATAATAAAACAAATAGCTGCAAACCATTTTTTAGAAACAGCAGACTGTTTTATTCATCTTTTAAATGCCTAACATTCTTAAAATACACTTTACATGTTCTCGTGTGATCATGACATTTGTAGCCATTTGCAATTTACAGGGAATTGTGGGTTTGAATCTGACGACAGAATTTTCAGTTTGTCAAAGGTAGCAGTAGTCCGAACTATCTCTTCACCCACGCGTTGTCATTAGAGCTCGCTGCGCTCGGTATAATATGTAAACGGTGTGACCATTGGATCCAGCGCAGATTTCACTCAGTGCAGTTTGGTTTGCAGTAGTCCGAACTATCTCTTCACCCACGCGTTGTCATTAGAGCTCGCTGCGCTCGGTATAATATGTAAACGGTGTGACCATTGGATCCAGCGCAGATTTCACTCAGTGCAGTTTGGTTTGCAGTAGTCCGAACTATCTCTTCACCCACGCGTTGTCATTAGAGCTCGCTGCGCTCGGTATAATATGTAAACGGTGTGACCATTGGATCCAGCGCAGATTTCACTCAGTGCAGTTTGGTTTGCAGTAGTCCGAACTATCTCTTCACCCACGCGTTGTCATTAGAGCTCGCTGCGCTCGGTATAATATGTAAACGGTGTGACCATTGGATCCAGCGCAGATTTCACTCAGTGCAGTTTGGTTTTTGTACAACAATTTATTTGAAACTCACACAGTATGATCCGCCTACTCCAATCATTAGCCTAAGTTAAACTAAACGTTGCGTGCTCAGTCTACATTATGACGTCATGTCTTATACGTAAAATGCCCATGGCAAGTTTTGTCTTAGGAATTAGCCAAAGAGAGTTACGTGATTCCGACAAAAATTTAATTCTTCTTTCATTGTTTATCAATTTAATTCACATGTTGACTACCTGTAATAAAATTTCATAATTAATTCAGTATCTAAAAGATCAGTTCCTTGATGTTAATGTTTTTATTTTCCATCTGATAATTTGATAAGACATACGTAGAACTAGTTGTGTTTCTTGATTGAAGCAATATTGAAACTTATCTGCTATTCACTTTAATTTTTTAAAATTTAAATTACATGTACCTTCAATTCAAACATTGGAAAGACTTTAATCAAGTTTAGGGGCAATAAACATTGATAAGTGGCAGTCAATCAATGATCAAACTAACTTTTTAAAATCATAATGGCGGCCAATAAGGTGGCTTTCATTTTTCACTGATTTTCTTATATATACGTGTTACCATTAAGCCTCGCTTTGGGAGGCGGGCTTCCCTCTCGCTACGCTCAGTATAAATCACTGAGTTTCCTATCAAAAAACACACAAATATAAGTTATTTTTAAAGAGCAGATAAATATTTGGGGGTAGTCCTTATATCCTAGGATAAAATTGTGTACCCCCTTACGATAATTATTGACAATGATAAAATTTGCAAGACATATATCCGTCCGTTTTTTTCTAAAAATGATTATCTCAATTTTGGGGAAATTATAACTGGGTATATACAAAATGAGTATAAACATTTAAACCAGGGTGCTGTTTAAACCATACCACATGCATATTTTTGCGCAGATTGTTGTAAAAAAGTACCCTTTATGGGCTTGATGTATCTATAGTGAATACAATACAAAAAAATGTGATGCACGTGTCAATTTTAGTCATTGTTAGCTATTTTATGGACTTGGACCTTAATAAATGGTGGGGTTTTTTTCTATAGAATGACATTTTGGGAAAGTAAATGGTAAATTAATCATATGTTGACAGATTTCTTTCACGCTATAAGCCTCTACCAAGTAGACCCTGGAGAAAAACTCCGTAAAAATCACATTTTGCTAGTTTTCTGCTAAGGTCTGTCAACAATGTTAGATATCTTTAAACATTAATAAATAAGCAGTTTATTGGTACTTTTTCAGTTTTGGCTTTGGTTGGAAAAATGACCATGACAGATTTGGATCCAACCTTTATCAAAGCCCTGAGGTTGCTGCACTCTAAAAGCAAAGACTCAGCTGATCAACTGAAACAATTGTTGGACGATGTGCTCCATTCCAAAAAAGGTCAAAAGGTATTTAAAAACAGGATCAGGAAATTTCCCTGCAGAATGATACAGTTATTTAATTGGGTATTCTGAATTGCTAAATATGTATGAAAAAAAGATTTACAATATTGTGTTTGGTGTTCCTGTCAAGACACAGATCGGTGTGCCCGACAGTTTTTATCTTCATTTCATTATAGTGACTTTGAGACTTTCAAATGAGACATCTTTTTATGGTATACCAGATCACTGCTAGAATTTTCAAATCGGTAGCTAAAAATAATACTATAAACGAATTAGTTTGTACAGTAGTGTATTATTTTTAAGTAATAGAACTATCTTGTAAAGAGTTTCCAAATTAATATGATTGGTAGTCACTGTCATTGTTGAAATTCAGTCGCTCCAGACAGTTGGTTAGGTTTACAGCAGATGCATGTACAATCCTGCTGAGGATGATGAGGTCGGCCTTGCTTTAAGAATTTTGATTTTTAATTTTTGTTGTTTTTGAAGGGAAGTGCAAGTTCTGACACCAGAACTTCCTCAAAATCTTCACACAAGGAAAAGGAGGAAAGCAAGTCCAAAAAACGAGAAGCTGAAAAGAGGAGCATTGATAAGGCATGTCTTTTATTCAAGTTCACAGTAGATTTATGAACAGTTTGTTGGTTTTTTAAGTGAAAAATATATAATTTTATATATGTACACATATGGATGTGCATCTTAAATAGAAAACTTAATAAGCATATAAAATGTATTAGATCTTCTTTTCAATTATAGAAATGAAGAGTAATAAGCAATCTAACAAAATTAATCTTCTGGTAAAAACAATGCTAAAACTCTGATACTTTTAATTGCTTTTTCCATGGGTAGGTAAAGCAGGACAACTTGGAAGCTCCTGTGGAAACTCCACCAAAAAAACCTCGTAATGACTCTCCTAAGCACCAAATCACTCCAGCAAGCGACGAAGAAGTGAAAAGTAGAGAAGTAAAACTGGAACCTGCAGAAAGACCCCCAAACAAGGACAAGGAAGAAAAAGAGAGGCCAAAGAAAGAGGAGGAAAGGAAAACAAAACAAGAAAAGGAGGAGAAAGTGAAATTAAAAGAAGACAATAAAGGTTCAGGGGACAGCGGTGATGAATTCAACGATTTTGCTATCGGGCTGGACATTGCATGTGTCGTGTGCAAGTAAGTTAATTTGTAGCAGGGCTCTTAAGTTTCCAATATTGCTCAATTCGTATAATTCCTTTTCGTCTAAGTACATCTGTTTTTTTAATTATTTTGATATAACTTTGATGTATATTGTTTTTTCAGATCCTTTGATGTAAAGACTGGAAATCAGTTGGTTGAGTGTCAGGAATGCCATCACCTTTATCATCAGGTCAGAATATAAACAAATTGTCTGGTCTGTACCGTCTGAATATACTGTATAGCTATAGCAGGTTAAAATAGCGGTCGGAAAAGATCACAAATTTTATGCCCCTGCAATAAAATGGCTGGGGTATAGAGTGTTACCCCATTCCGTCATTTCGTCCTTCCATCTTTCTGTCATTCTATTATCATTCACTTTCCGATCATTATCTCAACAACGGTTCCATGCATTCAACTCAAATTTGATATATAGATATGTCTTATGAATATACAGGTTGAGTTCGAATTTGGTTTTGGTCTTATGATTTTTGACAGAGTTATGCCTCTTGAACTTAGGAAAAAATGGGAAATTCACTTTTCGATCATTATCTCAAACAACCATTGCACACATTCAACTCAAATGGATGTGTCATAGAAATATACAGGTTGAGTTTGAATTTTGTTCCAGTCCAGTGATTTTTGACAGAGTTGAGCCTCTTGAACTTTGAAAAAAATTAGAAATTCTCAGTTTTCACTCTCTAACTTTTGAAGGGATTCATAAATAAAGCTGATATTTCATATGAAGATTATTTTGCAAGAAAATACAGATCAATTTCGAAATTTGTTCCGGTCCAAAGATTTGTAAGAGAGTTTTGCCTCTTGAACTTAGGAAAAAATAGGAAATTCATAGTTTCTGCTCTCTAACATTTGAAGTGATGCATATGTTAAGTTGATATTTCATGTATGGTTAATTTATTAGAAAATACAGGTCAAGTTTGAACTTGGTTCCAGGTCGATGATTTTTGACAGAGTTATGCCTCTTGAACTTAAAAAAGAATAATTTTCAGGGATTTATAACTTATTCTGCAATCAAAAAAATGTTATACATGTACTATATTTGGCATTTGAAATTTTGGTCGCCTGCGGGGGCATTCATGGTGTTATAACACATCTAGTTTCATTTTGCAGCAAATCGCGGTCGATTGAATAAACAAAAATGTGTAAAACATAAAATTCAAACCCGATTGAATTTTACAAAATACCGATCATGATTATCAGTACATGGTATTTGAACTCACAACAAAAGAAAAGAATTATTTTTTTATCTGAATTTCATTTTCAAAATATGTTTTGTTGAAAACAATCATAGTGATATCTAATGAAACGCTTATGTTTAGATAATACCCGTTCATCATTATTGTTCGGTTAATATAACAGATTTTAAGTGCACCCTGCTTTTATAATGGGAAGATTGCTTCCGTCAAATGAGTTTCACACCCTTTTACGTGCTAGACACTCATGAGTAGCTTGTATAAATACCCTGAGTCCCCAAATCACTTTGAAATTTATCAATAGCACTGGGCACACAGAAATAGTCACGCATCACCACACGTGGACTGGGTACCTGTCAAGTGACATCGTTGTCATGGTTGTTTACTACAGCTCTGATAGGAAGAATGTGCTTAATAAAGAAATGTTTTGCACAATTCTTGTTGGCTATTTGATTATGCAATTGAAAGAAGTTATTAAAAATGAATTGTCTCATGTATGCCTTGTTAGATTTAGTCAAAACCGGTAGTAGAGGAAGAAAAAAAAATGAAAGCATGTCAGCTATAATTAGAAGTTTTTTGGTTGATCATGCAATTTTTCCAGATAGTACATGTAATGGTTAATTTTAGCAATAGTCATTTTCGGTTATTATGATAGACCGGTTAATACCATAAATTTTCCTGACAGAATAACTTTTATATAATTTGTGTTGTGTGTTTTCATGATAAGATAAATGATTAAGTAAATCTTATTTTTTCATTAATAATTTTACTTAGATAATTTTTCACTAGATGTTAAATTCGCGGAATTAACTATGCAAGTTAATTTCCTGCTATACAATTTACACATGACAAATTGTGAATTTTAAAAAACAATATTTTCACCCCACAGATATTTTCTACTTAGATTTTGTACATTGTAGGAATGTCACAAGCCCCCCGTTACAGAGCAGGACGTTCATGATCCAAGATTTGTGTGGTACTGCTATAAATGTACAAAGAGTCTCAAGAAGATGGTGAGTTTAAGATTCCGCTTTATATTCACTTTGGGTATTGAAGTTGTCAAAGGTTTTACACAACATACTTCTTGAAAAAAACAGTGGGAACTGCATGTTCATGAATAACATGATAATCAACTAAGGCAATGGATCGAGTGACACTCTGCATTTTTATATACTTTCTTGCACAGAAAAAAGATTGATTATCAAAGATATATGTAAGATAATGTCATGTTATGAGATTAACTGTACCATTATACATGTATATTTGTTGATAGGTAAACAAACCAAGCAAAAACAAATCAGATGATTCAAAAGAAAAAGTACGTCCCTCTAGTTCCAAATCCAGTTCAAGTTCAAACAAAAATGATCCAGCTGGACTTTTCAACTTCAGGAAGGTAAAAAATTATGTGATTTCATTAGTCAACAGACGTTAAATTTCAGCTAGTTGTGATTTTGACGATTTGCAAAGTTCTGACAGTGATTCATGTAGAATTCCTGTAAATTCCTTTTTTAGCCACGTGAGCTGAAACTGTGATCACATTTTGTTTAGCGTTTGTTTGTAAACTTTTGCAATTCCAGATCCAAGGTACTAATTTTAACCGAATTTGGCACAAAGCTTTCAAGTTTGTTCACAATAAGGGGAAAACCCTCTTTAAAGGGAGGTAATCAAGAAATATAAAACAAGAGACCCATGGGCCACATTGCTCACCTGAGCAACATTAGCCATAATAGAATCTGATTTATGGAGTCATATACAAAATATCTGGACAATGTAGTAGAATAAAGATATAAAAAGATTTTCAAATTCTTCTTCAGATATTAGTAATATGTTGAACATTGAGCCACTTTTGAACTGGATGATTTCAAAGTCATGTCACATAATGAGTATTACAGTTCTCAAGATCTTAAACAAATATCTATAAACCTACATCACTGATGGGGCCCAAATATTGTCTAGGTTCTATAAATCAATTGAGAATCAATAATATGTTAAGATGCTCGCATTTTAGTAAAACCATGTATTATAAGAATAGTTTTTTTTTTCCCTAAGTAAAAATTGCCCCTTCCCACATTGTGGCCCCACCCTACCTCAGGGATCATGATTTGAACAAACTTGAATCTACCCTACCTGAAAATGCTTCCACACAAGTAACAGCTTTTCTGGCCAATTGGTTTTTGAGAAGAAGATTTTAAAAGATTTTTCTCTATATATATAATCCTATGAAAATATGAAAATATTCGTACCCCTGGGGATCTGATTTGAACAAACTTGAGGATCTTTAATGCAAGTTACAGCTTTTCTGGCCAATTTGTTTTTGAGAAGATTTTAAAAGATTTTTCTCTATATAATCTCCCTTTGAAAGAGGGCATGGCCCTTCATTTAAACAACTTTAATCCCCTTCACCTAAAGATGCTTTGTGCAAAGTTTGGTTAAAATTGGCCTAGTGGTTCTGGAGAAGAAGTAAAAAATGTACAGAGTTTACAGACAGACGGACAAACATATGGACGCCGAACAAAAAGTGATCAGAATAGCTCACTTGAGCTTTCAGCTCAGGTGAACTAAAAAGAGGGTGGGCGTTTCTAAAAAAAAATTTCAAATTAACCATACAGACAGTGATATCAAATCTTTCTGATATATTGGAATAAATTTATTGGGAAAAATAGGGAAAAACCTTTACAATTTTTTTGAATTTTTGATTATCCATCACAGTTCACTTAGAACTTGTTGTTGATTGCTGATGCTATTCAGGAAATAGTGATAATTCAAACAGGTTAAAACTAACATCATATAACAAGCATGGATATTTTATATAATTATAATGATATATATTATGATAATAATTAGGGATGGTAATCAATTGCAGAACTGGTAATCCGTTAATCGCAAATTGTTCCAACCAATTAACCAGTTACTCGTATCAAAATACCGGGAATGAAGATTTTTGACATTATTATTATTTTCAATAATTCTTTTAAATAACCAAGAAAGTTCGATAGAAATATTCTGTTTATGTGTAACTCAAAATATAATCACAAATCATATCTCATGATAATTATTTAAAAAGAAATCTTTAACAATGAACAAACCATCATGAAATAGTTTCACTGACCACATGTCGCAATTTCGCAGTCAGTTTGATTTCTCAAAACAAAGTAAGCCCGTAACAAGTTATAGATCTCCATTTGAAATGATTATTCTTTCGAATAGTAGAACATGTAACATATATGTACCCACTTTTGACAATTGCATTTTCTATGTAGCGATTGATGTGGTGTAAATATAGAATAAGCACACTATACGTAGATTGTAACGGTAATATTAGTATCATTTGTTAATGAATTACAAAAAGCTGAACAGACAAAGCAGTGGCATGTTGTTTTAACAACCATTATATTAACACCTACTGACCAATTTTCCTCCTGGAGCCAAGCCCTTAGGTCTTACCGGTCTTCAATTTAACTTGATTTGATAGTCTAAAAAAAAAAATTTAAAAAAAATAGATTTTTAAATTGCGTTAAAATATATATTAATTTTTATTTTATATGACTAACCGATGACTGATTTTGTAACCGGTTACCATTGTTCCGACAGTAATCAGTTAACCGGTTAGAGATTGTCATCACTAATAGCAATATATGTAATATATAATATAACATCACTTTATCATCTGATCAAACAGTCCAGATTGGAGAGAGCTCTGTTGAAGCCTGTCGATGGATATCTTGTTGGTTAAGCTTGTAGAATTATTTACTGTCAAACTTCGTTATCTCGAACGAGATTGGACTGTTGAATAACTTCGAGATATTCAAGTATTCAAAATATTGAGAGTAAAATACAGTGTACATAAAAAAGCACTTTCAAATCACTTCGACATATCCATTGCATTCGGGATATCAGTGTTCGTTCAAGATATCAAAGTTCATCTGTATATCTTTATTTATCTCTTCACCTTGAGGATTGAAGAGAGGTCTGTCAGGTGACAATTGGGTATAACCAGTTAAACACTAACATGGATATACATAGAACAACATACATTTTTCTACTGAAAAAAAGGCTGGATTTTTAACAACTGATATGGAAGCAAGGAAGTACTTGTCTGAAAAATAGAAAATTGATTTACACCAAGAACTCCCTCGGCAGAGAAGGGCCAAAAAATTTCTTTCAGAAATAGATGAGTTTGTCTAGGCCATGATTGTTTTTTTTTTAATAGATTGATTTTGAAGCATTCCGAGTGAATATTTTTCAAATGTTGACCAGCAAGGACCACAAATGAGGTTTTGACACTAACATTTAAAAAATATAGGAATTGAATGGAAGGGGGGAGGGACAATTAATTCCTTTTTGAAAATATATGGAAACAAACCCGAATATAGATGTTGGCTAATTTGCTTATTGACTCTGGTTTCAGAAAGTAGTAATTTTTTATACCAACATGTACAGAGAAAAGAACTTAAAATCAATATCCATAATATCCATAATACCTATATACCCTTGTATACTTGCATACATTATCTCATATATTGATTTTTATTTTTTTTTAAATCTGCACAATATGATGGCTGTCTTAGCAAATTTTATTAGTTAAAATAAGCATGGAATAATTACTTGAGCATTTACATCTGACTGATTTTTTATTTCCTTTATCTGCTTTAGTGAGAATTAGGCCAGCTAGTTGTCTTGTGTTACCCAGCTAGGTGATCGAAGGGCCTTTTGTTTGGTACTATTCTTTAGTATTTTATGAAGTAAATATCATAGCTTTCTTTTACTGATGTTTCATTATATTTTCAGGTTTCAACTTCTAGCAATAATTCTAACAATTCAGGAGCTAAACCTTTGAGTGGTCTTGCTAGTTTAGCAGCAAAACCTACAAGTGGACTAGGAGGTGTAGCTGCAAAGCCCATGAGTGGACTAGCAAGCCTCGCTGCAAATCTCTCTGGAAAGATGGAACAAACAAAAGCACCAAAATCAGAGCCCGGAAAGTCTCCAAAATCTGACCAATCAAAACCTTCCTCTGGAAAATCTGATCAATCACGCTCAAGCAAACCAGAAATACAAAGGTCAAACTCTGTCTCGTCAAAGCCAGAGTCATGGAAACAAAAGACAGAACAGTCATCTGAAAAGCCAAAACTTAGTTCTTTTTACAAACCAAGCTCAAAAGCAGAAGACTCTAAATCTAAATCATCGTCAGAAACATCAAAAAAGAGTTCAGAATCCGGAAAGTCCAAATCAATAGATCCTGCAAAGGTAGAAGCTTTTAAGGCAAAGGCAGCAGGAGGAGAGTCCTCAAAGTCCAGGTCGTCCCCCAATTCATCCAACTCATCATTCGAGGTCCCCAAGTCAAAGGGATCAGGGTCCAGTAAGCAGGCTTCAGGGGGGAGCACATCAGTTGTTACAGCAGAGAAGAGGCTACAAATGATGAAGAAGAAAGCAGCTGTCAAGATTCAAGAAAAACGAGCCTCTTTGAAGTGATTTCATTTATATTCAATCAATTTATTTTTACTCATTAAATATTGGCTATATTGTTGAGGTTCAAATACCAGGTTTTTAAACTTAAAAAAAGACATCTTTAAAAGTCTATTGAAACGTATGTATTGTATTGTTTGATTTTGAATCAAATGTTAATCTGGTTCTTAAAGACCATGTTGTGTCTGTACGTTGTAAATTAAATGCCATAGGAGAAAAATAAATTATATTTTTTCTAATAATGTTTTATTTTTTGCAATATTACAAACAATCAAATAAATATATTTGACATTTATATATATATATATATATATATATATATATATATATATATATATATATTACACAAACCACACACACCAGCTTGCACACATTACTGATACTAACATATTTATGCAATTTATATTTTAATGAAAATTTACATTCCATCTTGATGTAAAAATAAAAGGATCAGAGAAATAACAAGAGGCTCCTGGGCCACATCGCTCACCTTAGCAACAATAGGCATGATAAAATCAGCTTATTGGAGTCATAATATAAACTATCTTGTCAATGTGGTATAATACATGTAGATCCTGTTTAAACAAATATCCATTTTGTAGATGTTCTATTTATCTCATACAATTGATTTGAAGCTTTTGAGACAGCCCCTAATATGACCCGAATTGATTTTTTTCAAAGATTAAACGATGATGCAACGTTGTGTTATGCGGTTGTTGTGACCTTGCGCAATACAATTTAGTACGTCATTTCGGAGATAAATATAACTGTTTTAATGTAAAGTTTCACTGAAATAAACCTTGAAATAATTTTTCATCTCTAAATAATTTTTCTTAGAGCTTAATCACTTAATTAAATGGAAATACTGATCAGAAGACTTTAATAATCAAATTTGTTGACAAACACAAAGTTGTGAATGCTTGTTAGTTTGAATTCACTCGAACGAGGAACAGTTGTTTATGTTTTATAAAACGAACACTAGCCTAATGATTCGAAGTTGAAAATATTGAATAAGGATGCTTACTGCTGGTGAAATAAAAGTCTTGGGATATATTATTTCGGTAAGTTCTTGTATAGAAACACAACCAAAGCATTCTGTTTTCATCGCGTCGTCAGAATGTACTCCTTGATAGATAACGTGATTTGCAGTTTTATAAAGTTATGTGTTTTCCTTTATATTTGTAATTTAAATCTTTGACAATATCCATTTTAAATCAATTTTTGGTAGTAGATATATCTATGTGGGAAAATACTAGAAAGTCTTCAAAAATAGGTCACTGATGCATTGAAGCGGGGGGCTGTGTCAAAAATAGTTCGGACATAAGTATTTGACAAAGCATCACCCATTTGATAAAGCAAAGGTTTATCACACGGGTAGTATACACCACACATATGAGATAAAAACCTACATCAAACCCTGAACCTCCTTGTGAGGCCCAAGAATCATCCAGGGGCGAAAGTCTAAACAATTTTGAAGAATCAGCAATATGTCAAAATGCTTCCATATAAGTAAAACCATATATGATAACATTTCAGTTTTTGTGAATAATTAAAATTTTTTCCTTTGTAAAATTGGATTCCCATTGTGGCCCTACCCTAACCCCGGGGATCATGGTTTGAACAAACTTGAATCTACCCTACATGAAGATGCATGAAGTTTCAGCTTTCCTGGCTGATTGGTGTCTGAGAAGGAGATTTTTAAAGATTTACTCCATATATTCCTATGTAAAAATTCAACACCCAATTTTGGTTCCACCCTACCCACAAATTTGAATCTACACTACCTGAGGATGCTTCCACATAAGTTTCAGCGTTCCTGGCTGATTGGTGTCTGACAAGGAGATTTTTAAAGATTTACTCTATATATTCTTATGTATAAATTTGACCCCCATTGTGGCATCACGCTACTCTCGGGGGTCATGATTTTCACAACTTTGAATCTACACAACCTTAGGATGCTTCCACACAAGTTTCAGCTTTTCTGGCCAATTGGTTTGAAAAAAGATTTTAAAAAATTAACTAAATATATTCCTATGTAAAAAAAATTTGTCCCCCAATTGTGACCCCACCTAACTCCTGGATTTCATGGTTTGAACAACTTTGAATCTACCCTACCTGAGGATGCTTCCACATAAATTTCAGCTTTCCAGGCTGATTGGTATCTGAGAAGAAGATTTTAAAAGATTTCCTCTAATATTAATTCCTATGTAAAAAATTCTCCCCCCATTGTGGCCCCACCCTATCCCCGGTGGTCATGATTTTTACAAAACTGAATCAACCCTACCTGAGAATGATTCCTCATAAGTCTCAGCTTCCAGGCCAAATGGGTCTTGAGAAGAAGATTTTGAAAAATTCTCAATTCTTTTTCAATAATTCTTAATTATCTCCCCTTGTAAAAGGATGTGGTCCTTAATTTTCACAGCTTTGAATCCCATTTCCCTAAGGGTACGTTGTGCCAAGTTTGATTAAAATTGGCCCAGTGGTTCTGGATAAGATGTTGAAATATGAAAAGTTTACGGACAGATAAAATGTGATAAGAAAAGCTCAGGTGAGCTAACAACTGTACAGATGTGTTCAGCAAAGAAATATTTCTAAGATTTTAGATTTAAAATTTAAACATTATTTATATTTTCATACAGAGTTCTCATAAGGGAGATTGATATAGTTGCCTTCTAACAGTAGTGCGTTAGAAAGTTTCTGAAGTTCTTGAAAAACACAACTTTTGAACCACACATCATAAACTTCGGACCGATTGGGATGGAAAGGTTTACCTTGGCCAATCATAGAGCTCAATGGTCATTTAAAAATCTGTGTATTTTTGGTTTTCATACCTCTTTTTAGCTCACCTGAACCAAAGAGGTTCAAGTGAGCTTTTCTGATTACCTGTTGTCCATCATCCATCTATCAGTCTGTAAACTTTTCATATTTTTTACTTCTCTAGAACCACTGGGCAAAATTTAACCAAACCTGGTATAAATCATAATGGGAAGGGGATTCAAAATTTTTAAAATAAAGGGCAAAACCCTTTTTAAAAGGGAGATAATTGCACAATAGTGAAAATAGGGTGTGTGTCTTAAAAAACCTGTTCTCAAGAACCACTGGACCAGAAATGCCAATATTTACACTAAAGCTTGTTTTTATAGTGAAGATTCTAAATTGTTAAAATTGCTATCCCGGTCTAATACTGAGGCCCCAAGAGGGGTTCAAAGTTTAACAGAGAAATATATAGGGAAAATGTTTAAAAATTTTCTCAAAAACTACACTGCTAAAATTTGTGAGATTACTATGCAAGCAACCTCAAATAATGTAGATTCTAAAATGATAAAATTAGTGACCTCCAGACAAATACTGGGGCCCAAGAGGGGTTCAAAGTTTAACATAGAAATATATAGGGAAAATGTTTAAAAAACTGAAATAGAATGATACAAGGAACTGTTGTTCAGGTGAGCGATGTGGCCCATGGACCTCTTTTGTTTGAAATACTATTTCAATGATGTAATTGGACTTCTAAAAACATTTTTAAAATACATGTAGTCTGTGAGTCCCTACCTTGAAATAATTATAGAGCATGCCCCTATTGTATGAAATGCCCGTTATTGTTACTACTCTAAAACCATAAGAGATAGAGACTTTGAACTTTTACCAATGTCTTAACTTCACGTAGAGGATCTTGCAATCTATTCATACATGTACTCAAAGGGGCTGAGGCCTCCTTCAAGCACTCATTGTCCCTGAAAGTTTTAAATTTTCGATAAAAACACTCCCATTACTTTTGAACCATATGTCTTATTAAAACCTTGGCCGTTAAAAATGACATAATGGTCAAAGGTCATGGTCAAGCAATTAATGTACATAAAACGATTAAGAAATAGTAAGCGACTGAGCCCCTCTTAATCGCTAAAATTTTACGCAATATGATCCAACTACATAGAACATAACCCACTTTTGTATTGGCTTTACGCCAATCAAACATTAATTATCACTCTTTTGTTTTTGGCTCTCTAAGCTGTCAATTGAACATTTGATGTTTCTTAAAGAAATTAAATTCTTAAAGATTAAGAACATCACTGAAAGGGACACTGTAACAGCTCATTTTGAATTGCTCAAATTCCATGTAATTACACTTTTCTCATGATTTAAATGAATTTTCTTGCAAAGTTCAAAGACGGATATAGTGCCAAAGTGTGGCTAAATCTAAAAATTCTCAAATTATCGCTAAAACTAATCACTTAAGCTGGCCATACAATAAATATTGCAAGCCTAGCCTTTCGTTCAACAGCCCATGGAGTGTGTCGATTTACCCAAATGGAACATAAAATGACCCAGATGGAAACAAATGGAAATAAAATAGCCTAAATGAGGATTTTATTCAAAAATATAAAAAATTTTATGATTTTGATGAATGATCATTAATTTAAAAAAAATAAAAACAACAATTTACTGACCCAAATAGAAATAGAATGTGCATAATATTAATAATAAAAAATTAAAAAATCAATGATAATCTGTCTTATGAGTTAAAAAAATGATTCATTATAAAAAAAAAAAACCTTTTTAATGTGATGGGCGACTATTTGTATTTAGTGATTGTGGCTTGATATTTGTGTTATACATTGTATGTATAATATATACAATATATATTTTAACATGAATACATTTGCGCATCGATTATGAACATGTCAGCGTATTTTTCATCAAGAGAGTGAAACTTAGACCATGAATTTCGACAGATTTGGCTATAAAAGGAATAAAAGGAGATGGAGACAAAACATAAAAGTGCCAACTTTTATTCGCGTGCAAGAAATTTTCGCGATAGCCTTTTTGTCGCGCATGTTTCTCATCGCAAAACGATCCTTGTCATATAGGTATAACAACAACATGGTTGTAGATAAGGATTGATTGCGAAAATTAGTCGCCTCGACCAAGTTTAACTCAGATTATTCGTGAAAGAAAGTCGTCGTGAATAAAAGTTGGTTTACAGTATCTTGTAAGAGATACGGGTAGAAATAATAAATCTACTTTTGCCATCAATACATCTTTTTATTGTGAAAATATCTTAACATCTACCGGTACATCGCTCCAACTGGTGGAATTTCTTACTGACACTACATGTAATGCCAACGAGTCCTACCATATATCTGCAAATGTTATAACATGCCTGAGAATGTAATTCTCAAGAACAATGGAAGGCCGTCTGCACTCCAAGATTCACAGGAGGAATATCTTACCAGGAACCTCCACCACACTCACGTGTGAATCTGCCGGTGTCCAATACTCGGACTCCGACAAGAGGCGACTAGCCATGATTGACCAGCAGTTCGAATACAGACAAAAATACCATTATGTAAGAAAGAAAAGTTAAAGACAAGAAAAAACAAACAGCAGTGTTGGAAAATGGAAGAACACCAACTGTATCATCAGGAACAAGGGACAATGTCAGACTACCAGAAGGTACAGCTGGATATGAATTTACCCGCAGCACAAGATCATCCTTATCACAGGAGAGGAGCTTGCCAATATCATCTCAGGCCTCGCTCGGGATTTGACTGAATGACTTAATACCCTTTTTATGAATGACACTGACTATTACTAACCTTAAAGGGGCATGGTCACGATTTTGGTAAAATTCTATTTTTCTGTTTTTATTATCTACACTGCTTTAGGAATGCATTTCTAATATTCAAATGAAATTTGAGAGTCAGTCGTAGAGTTATGAGCAAAGATACAGGGCTCACAATTTTTTGTCATGTAAACAAGACTTGTGCCCCTTTTTTGTTTACATAGATTCAATATACCAGTAAAAAAATCTTTTTTAAGCTGATTTGTGTATCTTCTTTTTCATCTTCAGCATAACTCAACAGTTCCTAAAGTTTAACACATTCATTTTAGGTCTATACTTGAATTTTCACCTCAACATTCAAAATGTAAACAAAAGCTTTGTTTACATAGCAAATAATTGTAAGCGCTGTAACTCGCTTATAACTCGACGAATGACTCTCAAATTTTGGTTGCCTATTAAAAATGCCTTACTGGAGCATATTGTCAAGATTAAAATTGGAAAAATAATTTTTGACCAAAATCGTGACCATGCCCCTTTAAAGCTTGAACTGAATCCATTATTATGTACCACATGCATATACTTAAACCACCATTGTGAGGACAGATGCATGACTTTCCAATGTTAAGCGTTGTAACTTTCTAATAAATGACATGTGGTGATGACGAGCAGTGTTCAAATTCAAAAGTAAGTCCAAAGGAAAATTACAAAACAGGAGCAGAGCAAACACGGACTTCTTAAAAAATAGAGGTAGGATCATGTGCCATGGAGGAGATAATACGTCGTCGATATACCTAAATGTTGAGTTGAAGGCCACAGCGAGTGAATTATTTTTTTCACGTACAACTTTTTGAATAAATTCTGCTTCATATAAATACAAAAATAGGTTTGCTAACAATGGGCACAATTGATACCCATGGGAATTCCGACATATTTTGGAAGACCTGATTTCCAAAAACTACATAGATGTTGTCTATCAGAAATTCAAGCATCTTTTTAATGTCAACTTCAGAGTACTTGTGTGCACAATTCGAATGGCTTTTAACAAAATAGTTTTGCAAATGACCTAAGGCAAGATAAGAAAATTTACGTGATCCATTTTTATTAAACAAGCAGCTATCAACGATGTCAAAAAGACGGGACTTTAATTTATCATGGGGGATGGTTGTATAAAGTGTAGAAAAGTCATAAATTTTGTTGCTATTGATTTTGGTAAAATTTGGAGACTTCAAGTTTTCTAAAAGTTTCTTGGAATTCTTAAGTATCCACATCTGATTTACACCGCTTCTTGAATATACTGTTGCACAGTACCCTTGAAGTGTTAATATTTTGGTAAGGAGTAAGGAAAGAGGCTTGGTAGAACATTTACTGGAACCCGCTATACATGTATATCTTTGTTTGTAAGGATTTTTATGAAGTTTAGGTATCCAATAAAGATAAGGTAATTCAAATTGATTTTGGTTGTTGGGAATATTGAAAATATTCAAAACTGACATATGATTTTGAAGAATTCCTTCCATGGAAAGAGAGCTATGAGTATAAGTTGGATTTCCACTTGCAGAATTAAATCCAAGTTCTTCTAATATACAATTTAAATAATGAGCCTCACAAACAAAGACAAATTGAATGTTGTTTCCTGCTTTGTCAGCAGGGACCAGTAGAAACTGATCGTGTAATCTATCTAGTTCTTTTTTCACTTCTAAATTATCAAATATTGAAGGATAGATGGTTTTCATACTGCGCTTTAATCGCTTAATACGAGATTTTAACATGCATCGAACAGTTTCGCTTAATACGAGATTTTAACATGCATCGAACAGTTTTTGTCCATTCTGGCAACGTGTCAAGGTCTTCTTTTTCATGTTTGGCCCATCATCTTGCGTATTCCTCTACAGAATTCATAATATGTATGAAATTAGAATGCCAGTTGAAAGATCGGGGTTCCCTAAATTGTGGACCTTTAAGAATAAGTGATTTAAGGTCATCATTGTTTACTATATTTACGTCACCAGTAATGACATGTCCAGCAGGACTATAGTTGAAGGGTGAAGAAGAACAATGACATGTTGGAGGACTATTTTTCAGATGCTCGATGTCGAGGCATTCTAGAGTTGTTTTTGTGATTAAAAAGTGTGGAAGCAATGGTCCATGTATAATTGTAAGAAATACAAGGAGTCGTTTTCAACTTAAAATATGGTGAAACACAAGACTGGACCTTTTTGTGATTAAGGATATTGCTAATATGTATTTATAGCGTCAATGCCTTTGTTGGCATATTGAAGTTTAAAGAACAAACATGGTTATTAAGCAGTTTCTTCTTCACGTGGCGGTTTAAAAAGGTTGGCAAATGGTTAGCAATATCCATAATCACCAAAATGAGTCTGTATTCGGGTGTTGAAGATTCAAAAATTGGCATTTCCTTTACTTTTTCAAGCATATTATTTAAAAGTTTCAAAGGGACAGAGTAAAGTTTGGTTCGGATGTGATGAAGACCTAACTGTTTATTTACTTAAGGTAGAAGTGAATCAAAAGAGACTTCGCGTATATTGGGTTTATTGTTAGACCGATGTCCATGGCTATGCTTACTTCTCTGTGTATTTTAAAAAGTCTCATCACATTTATGATAAACATACCTAATTCTTTATGTTTTTAATTCATATCAATTATTAAATCAAGCCTACAAGGCAGGTATGGATAGTGGCCCAGGCAGATGCCCATAGCTCTGCAGGTCTGTTGCTGGTTGTTTATACCAAATGGTTCAAGAGAATTATGTGCTCTGGAACAACACAGTGTGTTGTGGCACATTAGTGTGACGCACCAATGGATGCATCCAACTCATGATAACCGTGATGTAGCATGACACTGAGTCTATGTACATGCATGCTTAGCCACTTGTTCTTTACCGGATGCTTGTAGCATACATATACTTGTTGTTGCTGCTTCTAGCAACAGTCCAATTTAAAAACTCACTCAGAACTTTCAAACCAGGACCAGAGCCCGAGCGTACTTTTCCTCTATATTTCTTGAGAAATTTGCCCATATCATGCATGAAATGAAAGTAACAGGCGACAGAAAAAGTGCTAACGTGTGGCTACAAATAACTACGAGCTACCTGATTTGCATAATACTAATTACCAATAATAACAACATCCCCACCCCCAATTTTCCTGAAATACTTGGATGCTGAATCTGGGCCATGAATTTCAGATGCTGGAGCAGGTTAAAGTTTTTGGAGCAGTTGCCCTTTGCCTATCTCAGTTCCTACTGGTCCTAACTTCACCAAACTTGCATGGATGATGCATCTTATGATGCTTATGCACTTGGCAGGCTTGAATGCTGAATCTGAGCCAAAGGTTTCGGATGCTGGAGGAGGTTAAGGTTTTTGGAGCTGGTTAAAGTTTTTGGAGCAGGTGCCCTTTGATAGACAAATCTTTGTTATTATTGGTTCAGTCTTTACCAAATTTGCATAGATGGTACATCTGATGATACTGATGCATTCCACAGACCTGGATGCTGAATCTGAGCCATAGATTTCGGATGCTGGAGGAGGTTAAGGTTTTTGAAACTGGTCACATGTTTATGTACTAAATAATAGTACTTATTTAAACTTGCATGGTTGATTTAACTATGTAAATGAATCACAGAGGTAGCTTCAGATAACGAGAGGGATCTTAATTATCTAGATGCTAAGGCTGGTTTAAAATTTTAGAACAACAAATTGTGATAGGGTCTTGGAGCTGGTTACAAAATGAAGTAAATTTCATACCTTATCAGACTTAATAGTTATTATAACTATGGGTGTGTAAATAGAGATAGCTTCATATACAGAGCTTGATCTCAATTATCTTGATGCTGGAGCAGGTGTTTTTTGAGTAGTTAAATACAGATTTGATTGTTGGAAAAAAATTTGTCCTGAATAACATTTCATGGTACATTTAATTTCAGTTTTGAAAAATAAGGCTAGCCCCAGACACAGGGCCTGATCTCCATCATCAAGGATGCTTAGGAAACCTTGTCCTACCTCACTCAAACTGCTTAGTAGATGTGATTGTGGATATATGATATATTTTATCATGATTCCTATATCTATTGTATTAAATCATATGATAAATATTTTATTATATAATATGATATTGTATCATATAATATGATATTATAAAATAGTATATGATACAATGTGAAATTGAATCATATTTTGTATAAATCATATGATATGTGATATTGCATTATATAATAATATAATATTGTATTATATCATATGATATTGTATCATATTATATAATATTGTATCATATAATCTTCTTTGATATGAAATGATATTGTATTATATAATATTGTATCTTATGATATTGTATCATGTTATATGATACAGTGTTGTATCATATGATACATTAAAATATGTTGAAATATCATATCATATAATACAATATCATTTCTATAAACAAAAATATAATATGAAATGATATCATAATATATGATACAATATAATATAATAACATATCATATTACATGATATCATATGATACAATATCATTACATGATACTATATTGAATTAATCGATATGATATTATATCATATGCTATAATATTGTATTATTTGATATTGTGTTATATGATATTGTATCATATTTATCATGTAATATGATGCAATATCATATCATATCTTATCTATAGATATGATATTGTATTATATGATATGATAATGTATCATTATCCAAGCAAGAGGAAAAGGTTTTTTTACCATCCTTGATAATGGAGATCGGGCTCAGTTTCTGAATCTAGCCTTATAATTGGTCTATACAGCATTTTTTCCAATATTATAACTTGTTTTTAACTACTCAAAAAAACTCCAACATCAAGATAATCAAGATCAAGTTCTGTATCTGAAGCTACCTCTATTTACACATAGTTATATCAACTGTGTAATTCTGACTGGGTATGAACAGAATTTACTTCATTTTTAACCAGCTCTAAGACCCTAACACAATTTGAGTTGTTCCAAAGTCTTAAACCTGCTTAAGCATCTAGATAATCTAGATCACCCCCAGTATCTGAAGTTACCTCTGTGTACATAGTTAAAACAACTATGCATATACTTTTACTTAAACATCTGACCTGCTCCAAAAACCCTTAACTATTTCTGCAACCGAATTAAAACTATGGCTCAGATTGAGAATCCAAGCCTATGGAGTGCAATCAATATCACAAGATGCATCATCTATGCAACTTTGGTAAAGATTAAACCAATAGTAACTATCTTTGTCTATCAAAGGGCACCTGCTCCAAAAAAAACTTTAACCATCTCCAAAAACCATAACCTCATCCAGCATCTGAAACCTTTTACTCAAATTTAGCATTTATGCCTGTCAAGTGCATCAGTTTCATAAAATTGCACCAGCCATGAAAGTTTAGTGAAGATTGGAAAAATGTTAAATTAGCTATGGCCATCAAAGGGCACCTGTTCCAAAAATTTTAACCAGCTCCAAAAACCTTAACCTCCTCCAGCATCCAAAACCTATGGCTCAGATTCAGCATTCAAGCCTGTCAAGTGCATAAGTATCATAAGACACACCATCCATGCCAGTTTGATGAAGATAGGACCAGTAGTAACTTAAATATAGCCATCAAATGGCACCTGCTCCAAAAACATTAACCTCATCCAGCATCTGAAATTCATGGCCCAGATTCAGCATGCATCCAAGTCTTTAAAGTTCATAAGAAGGTTCAGGTGCACCATCCATGCTGGTTTGGTTAAGGTAGGACAAGTAATAACTAATAGATACAGGACCTGCTCCAAAAACTTTAACCAGGTCCAGATGCCTATGCTGGGGATATAGCATAAGACTATGTCTCGGTGAGCTAAAAATTTCACTTTTGACCTGATAGGACATGTACACAGACCACAATTATTTTTCTCTATTTTTCCTTTATACAACAAAAAATCATATAAAAAATTCCACAATTTCAAATAAATTCAAATTTGGCACAACAATAGAAGAACATTTAAGTCCAACAACATATCGAAAGTACAAGAAAAAATTTTGAGGGGCCTTAGATATGGCCCATACAATAACCCCTACTCTACAAAATCCACTTTCACTTCGGAATATTTTTAAACATTGGCTTCTTTACACCCTTCCTATATTTGCTTGTTTAAAGATCAATTTCCCCATTTTTTTACTAGCTAGTATATTTTTCCAAATCTTCATCTTTCCATGCATCCATACTGTGTTATAAACCAAATTTGCCCATTTACCACCCCTGAGAATTTTTGGGGAAAAAATACATTTTTAGAATGGAACTACATGTGTGGTCAATGAGCACAGGGTAAAAATAATGGTATGTGACCTATTAATTACACATACCTTAATTGATTTTGATAAAACTTGGTAGGATGGCTTCTGAGTCTCATTGAAATCTTCATCCTTACATGGGCTCCTGAAACACATACAGGAATAGATTGCATGCCAATACTAGCATTTCACACAGAATTCACTTCACTAAAATACTCAAAATGAACCCATTTTACAATCAATTTCATTGAAATTGGAATATGTCGTATATTTCAAATCTTTGCAAACAAAAATCTAACATTTTTCTCAGCAAGATCAATATTATGTAATTTTAAGAGGAACAAAATAGGCATCTCTTGGAAGTACAATATAAAATGTGTACATTGTTAATTTAATTTACCTCTCCAACATTCAACCTGTTTTATGAGATTCATCAAGAGGGACCAGGCCGTAATCCATCAGCAACCAACATCGTGGTCACATATGCCATTCAAGACACTGCTATTGGGGCCGAGAAGCTGACTGAACTGACCTCACCTGTTTGGACATACCCGCTCCCAGCAAATCATTTATGCAGACACTACTGTGCAAAACAAGCAAGTATAAAGTGGAGCTAAACAAATTGGACATTAATGACAAGACACAAACATTAGGTAATCACAGATAACAGAATTCACCGAGATGAGAAATCACCTTTATGAGACCACCTTGATCACAATACATGTACATGTACATGAAAATCAAAGTTGATGATCTCTTATATTGGATATTGGATATTGTAGCATAGTTTAACACAATAACATATAATATCACATAATACAAAATGACACATAATTATATTATAATCAGACTTTATGTCAATATCATTATGTATTGTTTGATACAATATTTATCAATACCATATACAATTGAATTGATTGATTCTTTATAATATTATGTCGTTTGATAATATAAATAATACAATATAAAACTGTATAATATCATGATATAATATGATACTGTACTAAATGACATTGTATCATATGATATTGTATCATATGGTATTGTATTTTATGATGTGATATTGTATCATGTATTATAATACGATTTTGTATTGTGTGATATGATATCATATCATATCATACGATATTGTATCATGATATGATATCATATGATATTTTATCTATTGATATGATATCACATGATAAGATATCATAACATGTAATACAATATCGAATCATATTACATGATCCGATATTGTCTCACATGGTATGATAAAATTCTGTTTCATGAATTAAGATATTGTATCTGAAGTGTTGTATTATATAATATTGTATCATAGGATACAATATAATATGATACAACATTGTATCATTTCACATGATACAATATCATAAGATACAATATCATAAAATACAATATCATATGATACAATATCTTATAATATTAAACAAGATTATATGATTCAATATCATATCATACAATATCATATTAAAAAAGATTATATGATTCAATATCATATCATTTGATATATATCATATCAAATGATACAACATCATTTAATACATGATCATATTATATGATACAATACCATATCATATGGTATTATTTAAAAAAAAAAAGATACAATATCATATTGTATCATATGATATTGTATCAAATCATATTATATGATACAATATCATATGATATGATATAATATCATATGATATGATACAATATCATATGATATGATACAATATCATATGATATGATTTGATACAATATCATATGATATGCTAAAATATCATATCATAATATTCAATATCATAAGAATAGGAATCGTGATAATATATATCATAAATCAACAATCACATTTGTCAAGCAATTTTTGAGTGAGGTAGGACTAGTAGAATCATCAATTATTACTTGTGTGGGGTATTGAAATTCCACTGAGGGGAGATGTTTCACAGTCTATGACGAGGCTTTGATGTAAACAGTGAAGTACAATCATAATCAAATAATGATTACACATCCAGTTATTTGTTACACTTAAGCATTGAATGCTTATTTTTGGATGTCGTCGGTTCTGTAACACACCAAGCGGTTCAGACAAATTGAATACCGCGTGTTAGCGCAGTTGATAATTTGTCTGCACCGCTTGGTGTGTTACAGGACCGACGACATCCAAAAATAAGCATTCAATGCTTATATTTATATTCATACTGATGTCTATTTTTATGAAATATATGTGTATTGTCGCTGTGAAGCCATTATATATGCTCTCAGTCAGGGATATGAAACATACATGGAACAGCCATATTAACATGTTATTTAGTTCGCTTCCGCGACTGAAAATATAATGCCAGAAACTTTGTAGAGAAAAATCTTTTTTATGAAGGAGTAGATATAATTTAATGATTATTTTCCAAAAAGACATATCAAATTGGTTATGTAAGATTGAACATTTTATTTAATCTTGCAAAAATACTCAAAACGCGTGAAGACGTTAATATTTGTGCACATGGCGCATGAATTATCAAAGTGTATTCATAGAAAATTGAACGTTGCAGATTTCCAATGCAAACATAAGGGGAAATATACACTGAATGTAAATATAAATCTTTTAATGTTTTATTTCCCCACTGCAAGTTAATTTTCATTTTGAATCATATTAAACTAGTTAAATATGTATTGCTAAAAAACAATGAAACTGACATGAACCAAATTCACATATTAACTGCATAAATAACAAATTAATTAACGCTTAGCCATTTGGCACTTCAACTTTTTTGAAGAGTTATGTTCCCTTGGTAAAAATTTTGTTATACATTGAATTAAATTGGTTGCTAAGATTCAGAGCATCCATGTCTCTTAAAAATTAAAAAGTATCTACTGATCATCTATGCATGCAAGTTTTGTGAAGTATAAGGACTAGTGACATCTTAAACCCAGCAGGAATCTTTTTTTTTTTAATGAGGGTTTTTCTACACTACAGTTTTAATTATGATGACAATCATTATATATTTTGCAATAATTTTTAGTTTCTAGTGGATTAAATACATGAAGGTTACTCATCCTGGCCAACTCACAGTCTCATTAGAGGAAATAACAACCTCCACAAGAATTTGAATGCAAAAAGAATTTATAAAAACAATTTGTCAAACCAATGCTTGTGGGGGCAACCTACAACCAAAACAAAGCAATATTGGCAAAAAATCAAAACACAATCACTATGATACTGTATGTCTGATTATTCCGCAATGATATAACTTTCACATTTTTTTCAGAATCACAGAAAAAAATAACCACATGTGTACGCAGAAATAAATCAAATAATGTTTACACATCCATTTGTTAGTCATTTCATGCATATCTTTTACAATTTCATGCTATGCTATGGTATGTGAGATTTCAATGCAATGCTATGAGATTTGTATGCTATGCTATGAGAAATTGAAATGAAGGGCCTAATGATATGGTATGCTATACTATGCTATGGTATGCTATGAGATTTGAACAAAAATGCCTTCATACACAGAAGAGCTCCACATATTTCGAAGTAAAATGATAAGAAGCCAAAGTTTACTACTAATCTGCAATGTGAACATTTATTATTTCAAATAAAAACATTTAAAACTGAGTTAAAATCATGTTATATGCTATGCTATGGTATGCTATGACGAATGAGATTCTATGAGATTCTATGCTATGGTATGAGATTCCAATGCTATGTTATGAGATTTCAATGCTATGCTATGTTATGGTGTATGCTGTAAAAGATATGCTTGAACTGAGTGTACACAAATCTTTTAATGAATTATTTCCTCACTGCAAGTTAATTTTCATCTTGGATGCTCTCTAACTTTTTGAGTTAACATCCTTTGGATACAGTAATTCTATCGTTGACCCCCCTTTACACCTTTACATTGCCCTCCTCCAAATCTTTGTGTTGACATCCTTTGGTTGCAGTAGTCCATCATTGCCCCCCCCCCCCCCCTCCCCTTTATGGTGCCCTCCTCCAACTCTGTATTGACATCATTCGGAATCAGTAGTCAATCATTGGCCTCCTTTGGATACAGTAGTCCATCGTTGCCCCCCCTTATGTTGCCTTCCTCCAACTCTTTGTGTCGACATCATTTGGATGCAGTAGTTAATCATTAATTTTATCCTCCTCCAACTCTTTGTGTGGATGCTGTAGAACATTTTTTGACCCCTGTTGAGTTTGTCTTCCTCCAACTCATTGTGTTAATATTAGTTGTCCTTCACCAACTGTTAACATCATTAGTGGGTATTCTCTCTCAGATTGAGTTTAAAAAGAGATCTTTGAAATAATAATTCAGTTTTTTCATATTATTATTTATTATAAGCAACTAATTATGTAGGGACATATCCAGAAATTTCCGAACAAGGGAGGGGTTAAATTATCTTTTTGATGGAGAAATGGTTTCTGGTGTAGAATTTTCATTTATTCTTTCTCAGCTTGAGTTTATTTAAACAATAAAATACTTTCTTTGGTGATTCATGTAGTAATGAAGGTAGCGACATTGCAGAAAAAATACATAACCCGCTGGTATATGAGGTTCATGTTCAACATAAATACATGTATTCAAAATGAACACAAAAACAGGCAATGATCACAAGTACATGAATATATTTTTTTTAAAATACAGTAGGTTTTATAAGGTTTTTTAAGGAATAGTAGACTTTGAAAGTTTTCTTAATAAATTTTGACAAATTTGTTAAGTTTTTCTACATCATAAGTATTCATCAGCTCGTTAAACTTTATAATAATACATTGTATCCCTTGGACAAAAACATTTTTCCATCGTTTGCAAAATATGTACATTCTAAAATATTATGAAATTCATCTCCAATGCTATTACAATCACATTATACATTTATTGCATGATGGTGAGGGAGATACATGTATACCAGTAATTTAAATAAAGATATCTTCCCCCAAGGAAAATTGTATTTCCCGAGGGCAACGCCCAAGGGAAATATGATTTTTCTGGGGGAACAAATCTTCATGTCTCTCTCACCATCATGCAATAAGTTGTTATTATGCTGAACGCTAGATGATATTATAAAATGCATCGGGTTCTAATCGTTTTCAACACAAAAACTTTGTAAATGTTTACCAGTTTCTTTCTATGTTAATTTCTCTTTTTTTAATAATTCGAATTAATAAGTTTTTTTTATATAAAAGGATTAAAATTTGATATAACCATTTTATTACATCGTATGCTCGTCCTCAGGATTTTTATATGCATGGAATGAAAATTCATCTGGCTTCTGAAGGGGTGGGATATGATTAAAAAATATGACAATGACAGGGATATACAAAGTTTTATTGCCCTGACACTTGATTGTCTTGAACCAATCAGATAACACAGTATATTGAATTATAATAATGAGGTAGACCTATATTAATATATTAATACGGGGTCATTTTTCAACAGCTTTTTTTTCTTCTAATTGCTGATGACCTCAACATGTTAAAAATTTATTCTGTTGAAAATTGATAATTGTACCCTTCATTGATATATCAACCCAACAAAAAATGTGTTCTTTTGTGTTTCTTGTGGGTATAATGGTAGCTTGCTTTGAAGAAAAAATATATAATAATTATCCGCGATCTGCAATTCTAGCTACATATTGTACCTTCATATTATAGCCCATATGAAACACCAAAGAAAGCCCTTTACTGTTTATATTTACATATATCTCTGAATGACCTAAGATTTATTAATACGCAAGTAAAATTTCAAAAAATCACAGAAGGAGAAGCCAGTTCTCTTAATGATTATGTGAAGTTTACAACGGTACTGGCAACTACAACTAATCAAGGTACATGGGGTCAGAAATAATCCACGCAAAGTTCACATGCAATAAAGTTCAAAGATAGTTTATCATAGTGCCTTTTACTAATTAACAATTCTTTAGTTGTCAAAGAGTCCATGACTTATTAGGACTCATTGACAATTAAAAAATTGTTAATTAGTAAAAGACAATAACAAAATGATTTGAAGTTGATATTTGATTAGCTAACCAATGCATATGAAAGCAGTATTTAATTGATGCGTACAATAATCATACGAGAATAGGACGCTTTATACTCAGTCTTGTAGATTAAACAGCTAACACAAATTAAAATATTCGTTTATATATACATGTAATTACTTTTTGGGGAATTTGGGGAATCAGCATACCATGCTCATCATCAAACAGCACTCTTGAGAGTCCATCATGACATATCATCTGCTCTAGACAAAGGAATGTGTGTTGTTCTGTTGATGCTGGACTTATCTGCAGCATTTGATGTGATAGACCACACTATTCTTATAAATCGCCTAGAATTTTCTTTTGGAATAACAGGTGCTGCCTTGTCATGAATACAGTCATACCTCAGTGATCAACATCAAAGTATTGCTATAGGCCAATCTAAGTCTAGAGACTTTCAATTGAATTTTGGTGTTCCACAGGGTTCGGTCCTTGTACCAAAGCTTTACAGCCTGTTTGCTAAACCAATTTGTGATATTTGCCGTAAACACAACATGAGTTTTCAGTGCTATGCCGACGATACTCAATTGTATATGGCAATTACACCTACTAGCAACTGGATAGATATAGTATCTCGTCTGCAGATTTGCCTGTCTGATATTGGTTCTTGGATGCGTTCCAATTATTTGAAGATTAATCAGGAAAAAACAGAGCTAATTATCTTCGCTCCAAAACACAAAATCAATTACTTCAAAGAACTCAATTTTGACGGCAACAAAATTAACGTCTCATCAATTGTAAAAAATTTAGGTGTCATTTTTGATTCGGTACTGAACCTGGATCACCAGGTTCGAAACATCGAAAAATCATGTTACCACCAACTACGGAACATTGGTCGCATTCGACCCCTAATATCAGAGAGCGCTAGTAAAACCCTTGTATGCTCACTTGTGACATCTCGTTTGGACTACGGCAATGCCTTACTACATGGTGCATGTACCAGTTCCTTGTCAAGACTTCAAAGGATTCAAAACACAGCTGCTAGGATTATAACTCGTACTTGGAAATATGACCACATAACACCAGTGCTAGTCAAGTTACACTCTGGCTTCCAATCGAGCAGTGAATTCAATACAAGCCGATCCTACAGACTTTCAAAGCCTTACACAGAACATCGCCATTGTATATACAAGAACTGGTCCAGGTCTACAAGCCAAATAGGTCTCTGCGCTCAGAGAGCTCTATGCTCCTTGTTCAGTCGCGTGCGCAGACTAGGTCGTATTGTGACAGGCGGTTCGATGTGGCCAGTTCTACATAGTGGAACAACCTTCCCCAAAATCTTAGATTAGAGGGAAATTTTATTCATTTTAAAAAATTATTGAAAACTTATCTTTTTAGCAAGGCTTATCCAGACTATTCTTAAGTATTTATGCATCTTAAACTTTATTTTATTGAGTACAGAGACAGTACAGCATTGATTTTTACATGTAAACAAAAATTAGTTATATATGTATGTAGTTTTTAGTTTAGTGTATTTAGGTATATTCTTCATGTTCTTAGCTCTTATGCCAATAACTTTCATATGTACAGCGCTGTAGAGTAATTTAATATAAATTAAATATGGCGCTTTATAAATTTTGTATAATAATAACAATAATAATAATTGTCATGTTGTAAATTTTGAATTTACATGGTGGCAGTAAATGCAAAATTTATAACATGGCGGAATAATCAATGTAATCAATGATTTTATCTTTAACTAACATGACCTGGGGGGGGGGGGGGGGGGGGGTATTAAAATTTGATATATTTATCATATTTTAACTTAATTTCAATCTTTTTTTTTTACACTGTCTAAAAAAAATTGAAACGCCTGCTGTGCATGCTCAATACTTCATCATTTTGTTATATTTACATTTATAAGGGGGAGGGGGTATCAGGTGAAAACGTATCCTGGAGAAAACGTACCAATGACTTAGGGTCCTGGAGAAAACGTACCAATGACTAAGGGTCCTGGAGAAAAACTGTGCCCCAAAGGATCATGATTTGAACAAACTTGAATCTAAACTACCTGACAATGCTTCCAGACAAGTTTCAGCTTTTCTTGCCAATTGGTTTTTGAGAAGGAGATTTGTAAAACCCTAACCCTAACCCTAACCCTGACCCCACATTGTGGCCCCATCTTACCCCCAGGGATCATGGTTTGAACAAACTTGAATCTAAACAACCTGAGGATGCTTCGATACAAATTACAGTAACTGCTTTTCTGGCCAATTGGTTTTTGAGAAGAATTTTTAAAGATACCAACAAATTTTTAAGAATTCCTAATTATTTCCCTTTGAAAGAGGGCATAGCCCTTCATTTTAGCAAACTTGAATCTCCTTCACCTAACGATGCTTAGTGCCAAGTTTGGTTGAAATCGGCCAGGTGGTTCTGAAGAAGTTGAAAATTTAAAAAAGTTTACAGACGGACAGACGGACGCTGTACAAAAAGTGATCAGAAAAGCTCATTTAAGCTTTCAGCTCAGGTGAGCTAAAATCTGCCTTAAATTAAAAAAAAAGGCAATTTTTTTCTATTGCAATATACATCTGAATGTAAAAGTGAGTGTTAATATTAAAATGGTTTCTTTAATGGTGTCAGAGCTGCTATTATTTTTACCTTGACTACTCCCAAAACATCCAATCCAGTCCTTAGACTTTTTATGCACAATGAAACTGAATCTTTACTGGAAAACAGGTCATTTCGAATATCCTCATTTAGAAAGCTTGGCATTGGTCCATTTTGCAGGACACTTAAAGCTAAAGAAATTAAGAAACAAATTTGAATTCTCACTTTGTACATGTACTATTTTTGACAGACTGAGCGATCATAAAGACACTTGCTTCAGCTCGACACAAAAAACCACTTTTGGATACTTTTTCTACTGATTCTGTTTTAAGGTAAAATTGGGATGTAACATGCTATTTAGTTCATAATAAAACTTAACTTGGGATTTTAGCTCAAGTGAGTTAAAGAGAAATACTGTATACAGGGAAATATTAACCCCCGTTTTATTTTCGCCCCTCCCACCCTCTTTGTCAGCGGGCGATTTTAAGACTGGGCGAATTCCGTTCTTGCATATAAAATCTCTTAACACAAAATTGTATTTGGGCAAATTTAAGACGGACGAAACCGTTTGCAAATGTAGAAGGGCGAAAATAACACAAGGTGAAAATAGCCCTACATACAGTATTAATGAAACCAAGGAAAAATATTTTCACTTGGCAGGATCTTCTTGGGTTACTTGAATTTTTAGGAAGAACATACTGGTATATTACTCTGGCCCAATTTCAATTCAATGTTTTCTTTGATATATCAATTAAATTATTACAATTGCCTTCATAACCTTGCAAGAACAACATACATGACAACAGAAAGCACATACACATTCCTGGTAATCAGCAAACATAACATTTAACCCAGCATAATAATGTACTACATGTAGTTAAAAATAAATTAACTTCATTGCAGTGTAAATAGTCATACCACTAGTTAAACTTACCCATAATTTTTCCAACCCTAACATAATCTTTTGCCAGGTGTTCTCTCAAACCTTTGTCAAAATACTTTTCTTTGACAGTACTGAGCACTAGACAAAAAATTCTTAAAAGGCCCCCCTTGATCTGAGCACACTGTGAAATAATTAAAAAAAAAACCCACAAAATAAAACACTTAAATTACATAATATGAATATATGTGCTTCTACTGTAGATACATGTATACATAAAAGAGCAGGCATTATCCAAAATGATTTAAGAAAATACCTCATTATAGAAGTTAACTTCCAATGCTTTTCTGAGGTCTTCGTCTGTTATGCTTTTAATTTCATCAAATGCTGTCTCCAAAATATTTCCTTGATCCACCATGATGAAAGAGGTGTCTCCTGAATCACAGTTCAATAAATCGTCCAGTTCCAAACTTCACCCAGTCACTATTACTTTTTGCATATATCTTCCAGGATTTCCACTGGGTAAGTAATGTTCTCAGTAAGGCAGTGATCAATTGCACTAGATATGACACTATCTATCAAACATACAGTTTCTGTCTTTTGATACATGGTAGGAGAGATTGTAGTATTCTGTGTAGAACTTGTAGTGCTGTTAGAGCGGGAATTCATTTCTTCCCCAGTATGGATATAAGCATTACTAGAAGACCTAGATGCATGTTCACTATGATTGCAGCATAATTCCCTTCAGTTTGGGACATTTCATCAATCACATCTGTAACTGAAGTTGAAGCATTTATTGGTACTGCATCACTGAGTGGATCTACTGCATCTACTGCTGCAGGCAAAAACTCTATGTTTGCAGCACTTATAAAACTCCAAAGGCCATCATGATCATTCAAAGCAGTATTATCAGTTGGTGTTGTACTGAGGCTTGTTTGGACTGGTCATATATAAATTTTGGTTTGACTCCCTAGAAATATTTTAAGTTGAGTAACCGACCTCTCACAATCAATAAGAGAAAGTTCTCTGCTGTTCTGTGTGTTTGAGCAGTTCAAACCCACCACAGTTATCAAGCTGAGGAAATCCAATAGTCTGACCACTTTCTGTTAATCTGTCAGAAGTTATTGTCTTTAAAACATCAGCCTCGGTGTCAGATGTTAAAAACTGTAATTTGCGGGTACCTAGGCCTGCTTTAAACAAATTTCTTTCTCTGCAGATGATGGCACCCTTGAAGACTCTTTATCTGCCAGACAAACAACAGTCATTGTCCACGTTCTGGTCACCTTACGGCGCTTTGGGATATCTGAAAAGTTATGAATATATCTATAGTATGATACAATACAAATATTTTAAATTTTAGCACACACACACAAATTACTAAGACCAACATATGCAGAACACATTATTTTAATAACACATCAGTATAAAAGATGAGCGGTTGTTTTAAAATCAGATGAAAAGATAAGTGCTATTAAAGAGGTATAGAGCCTTTTCCCATTATTTCTCTTACACCTACACCCATGTTTGAACGAAAAGTACCTGTTACTAAAAATAGGTACTGGTTTTATAATGGTGTCTGTAACCCTTGATCTGTCATAATTCTAGGAAACCTGCATCAAGATATGAATATATATAACTCTGTGTATAAAGGCATTTGATATTCTGACTTCTGAGCCGTTATAACTTCCAGCAAAATAGCATGAATATAATTGAAAATAGAGTTCATATTTGCATAGTGTAACATGTATTGAAAAGATCTGTTTATATTTGGTGTGCTCATACTCAGAATTAAACAAGAGAATTTTTTTAAAAAAATAATTCCAGCAGATTTTATACATGTAATTTAAAATCACTGTTCTTCTCATGCCTAAAGTGGAAAAAAAAGATTATATGTACTTGATGGAATCGATCAAGCAACTGCAAAATCAAAAAGACTTTAAGACAACTAAAAGTTCATGAAATTTAATGAAATTTGCAGAAAATGTCTAGTGGTTATCTATCTCCTATATGCTAGTGTATGAAAACCTACTTTTGAACCTAAGGGATTAAAATGTAGGAGATAATTCTTCTTAACAGATTGCTGAATTCTGGAGTTGTTAAAATTCATCTACAGTACATGATTTCAAAACTCACTAAAATTTAACCAGTGATTATTGTGAAAAGAACTTGGAATGAAATGAAACCTGAAATTTTAGAGTTTATGTGTATGTGCTTTAAAAAAATATCAACTCTAATTAATAGACATTAATTAACTAAGAAACAGGAAGACTGGAAAAAATGGTGCCAGAAGAGTCTTCAATAATGTACCTTGGAGCTTTGATAACGGTGGTCACTGATTAATGGCTAGTGATTAAGATAAGAGGTTCTTAAGCAATGGGGGGTGATGAGGCTTTTCCATCAGTCATCAAAGATGGGGTTCCTCTTAGAAGACATGGCAGCTCTAAAATAAATAAACATTATGAAAGTTTACAATACTTAAAAATTTGCACCACACACAACATCATATTTCTTAGAAAAAGTCTACAAGTGTACAGTTCAATATAAATCATGCCAAAGAAAGAACCAAAGTGGCTGCATCGACATCATTACAAAAAAGGAAGCATTCCTCACAACAAGGGCCAGAAAACTACATGGATGCAGAGTCACCGAACCCCAATTCCAAACTTTACAAAGTACTCCATCAAGAAAAAACTGCAAAACTATGGAACCATGCATTTAAAGAGCACTCAAAGAAATTCCCGGACTGTGATGGTTCACTGGACTGGAACCAGCATGGGGAGGAAAAGCAAGGCCTGGCATGGATCCTTTCCATTCGATGTAAGAAGTGCCATTACACCAGTCACCGTGAAAAGCTGTACGAGGAAGTCAGTCGATCAGGAAGGGGACAAAGAGCCGCACAGCTTAATGTGGTCATGGCTGTCGGCCACTTGGGTACCAGCCTTACAACAGAGGGTATGCGTGGTAAGCTTCTTGGCGCAAACATTGAACCAGCATCAGCCACCAACATTCATCAGACCTGCAACAAAGTAGGCAAAATCATCACTGATGTGAACAAAAGCAGCATGAAGAAAATAAGGCAAGACATTCAAGAGCTTAACGAGAAATGCGGCCTTGCCAATACACCTATAAGAGCGGAAGGAGATGCCCGGTATAACAATGCCACCTTCAGTGCCATTGGGAAAACACCATTCCAAGCTGCCACACAAGTGACATAAACATTAAGTGAAAATGTTACCAAGAAGAAGAATGTTGTGGCAGTGTTTTGTGACAATAAACTGTGCAAGAAAGGCACCCATCTTAGAGCCAATGGAAAGGAAGTTACCTGCCCAGGACATGAAGACTGCACTGGAAACGTTCCATCATCAGCTGCTACCAAGGACAGTGCGGAAAGTCCTGCCAACTTCATTCCTTCTCCTGTCGCGGACTGAAAAACAACAAATGGAACTCTTCAGTGTTGCCTAGTGACTTTGAATTAAGCATGACAGAAGAAGACAGATGCTTGTTAAAAGACTGTGTAAATTTGACTTTGGGACCTAATAATCTTGATGAATTAAATATCACACTTGTACATAAAAATCTGAATCTGTGAATAGGACATATTTAAAATCAAATCCAAAATGTATTACTAGTAGTAGAAAGTTTGAAAGTAGAATACATAAAGTTGTGCACTCACTCAATCGGGGCCATGGAAATTCAACATTGGAACTTTGTGAATCTATAGGGGCACCTGTTGTAAAAGAAAGTAGAGTGGTCCATCATCTAAAACAACAGCAAAATAGGCAAAATTACTTTGAAATGAAACAAAAACTAGTAAAATATAAATTTCAAAGAAAATTCTACAGATCTAAAAGATATCAGCTATACGATAAAAAGTCTGAAGACACTTATAGTAAATCACTAACAGATCCAAAATTAAACAGGAAGTAGCTAAGTGTGAAAGGGGAGGGGGGTCATCATGGGTGGGTGGGGTAGGGGGTGTATGTAGTTAACATGTATGAAATGTTTGTTATATTATACCTATCATGTGAATTTTGTATTACATTTAATGATTGCTATGTTTTCATAATGTGCACTGAATGTATGGTAATGTCTGAATGATGAGCATGTGTAAAATGTGACATGTCCTTTTATGAGGGACTCTGTTCATGTAAATATGTTATATTTTTCATTGTTTATCTAAATTACAATGATTTCAAACAATTATCTTGATTTTCTTACCTGTCTGATGTACACAACAAAGAGGACATAGACGATTGGTAGAAATACGGGTATACAGGTGTCAAATTTCACCACTGATGACAAGACAGCATCCCGCATGGTTAATCCGCCATTGTTGATCTTTAACAATGGAGACAACTCTTGAAATTAGAAAAAAAGCAGTATAAATAAAAGTTACATGTTTCTCTTAAGGTATCACACAAGGAATTAATTTCACTATATGTTACTATATAGCTTTAATTAAGTTAATTGATTAACTATACTCTCAGCATATAATTCAAGAAAGAGAAATTACGGTTAAATGCTTCAAGAAAAATTTTAGTTGGAAAAATAACGCCTTATGCGGCTTTTAAGAGAGATAATTGATAGTAAACATACCTACCCCCAAATACACGTGGGTTTCACATGTTGACAAACAGACTCAGCACCATCCAGGAAGTTGCATCATGCGCATCTAAAAAATAGTTCCATTAAAATTAGTGTGACAATTCCACTGAAGTAATAATTCTCCTAGCCACTGAGTCCAAAATCAATACTGAAGGCCTAAAATAAAGTGCCAAAACAGGAAGAAAGAAAAGAAATTGTCTCTATATATTGAACTACAATTGACTAAGTTCAGTTTGATTGGCTATTTCCTTGCATAAGATTTTAAGTGTTACCTAGGCCATGCATATAACATTTTATGCAAATGTCTCTTCAATGTATGTCACTATATCTATGGTTTTATTAGAAAAGTCACTAATTGAAAAATTTGTCTAATTTTCATTATGAAGACCATGTCAAACCAAAACTAGACATCATTAAGATAGTGAACATTCACTATATCATGCCATTTTGAAAATTTACATAGAAAACTTTAGTTTAAAATCTGCATGATCTATAATCATGTTTTAACTTTATTTTCTGCTTTGTGATGCACAAAAACATGTGCAACATTTTTCTTTTGCCATACATCTAATAATACAGTGAAGTCGCCAATTCCGGTGTCATATAATATTTTGATACCGCGAAATATTGAACCTGGGTTCAATATATTATGCGATATTATGAAACCGGGTTCAATATATCGCTGCGAAATATTGAACCCCCCTGAAAAATATTGAACCCCGGGTTCAATATATTATGTCCGCGATACTTTGAACCCCCCTCTGCTTTTCATTTGCTATTGGAGAGGGGGTTCAAAATATTATGGCCGCGATATTTTGAACCCTCCTCCAATTTCCAATTCCCAATGGAGAGGGGGTTCAAAATATTATGGCTGCAATATATTGAACCCCTCTCCTACTTCCCATTCCAATTGGAGAGGGGGTTCGAAATATTATAGCCGCGATATTTTGAACCCCCTCCTATTTCCAATTACCGTTGGAGAGGGGGTTCAAAATATTATGGCCGCGATATATTGAACCCCCCTCCTACTTCCAATTCCCTTTGGAGAGGGGATTCAAAATATTATGGCTGCGATATTTTGAACCCCCCTCCTACTTCTATTTCCCTTTGAAGAGGGGATTAAAAATATTATGGCTGCGATATTTTGAACCCCCCTTCTATTTCCAATTCCAGATGGAGAGGGAGTTCAAAATATTATGGCTGCGATTTTTTAACCCCCCCTTCTATTTCCAATTCCTTTTGGAGAGGGGGTTCAAAATATCATGGCTGCAATATTTTGAACTCCCCTTCCTATTTCCAATTCCAATTGGAGAGGGGGTTCAAAATATTATGGCTGCAATATTTTGAACTCCCCCTCTTGTTCCCAATTCCCTTTAGAGAGGGGGGTCCAAATATTATGGCTGCGATATTTGGAACCCCCTATCCAATTGGAATTGGAAATTGGAGGCGGGTTCAATATATCGCAGCCAAAATATTATGAACCCCCTTTCCAATAGCAATCAAAATAAGAGGGGGGTTCAATATATCGTGGCCATAATATTTTGAACCCCCTTCCAATTGGAATTGAAATTAGGAGGGGGGTTCAATATACCACGGCCATGATATTTTGAACCCCCTCTGCAATTGGAATTGGAAGTAGGAGGGGGGTTCAATATATCGCGGCCATAATATTTTGAACCCCCTTTCCAATAGCAATCAAAATAAGAGGGGGGTTCAATATATCGCGGCCATAATATTTTGAACCCCCTCTCCAATGGCAATTGAAAAGAAGAGGGGGGTTTAAAATATCGCGCCATAATATATTGAACCCGGGGTTCAATATTATAAGGGGGGGTGGGGGGGGGGTCAATATATCGCAGCAATATTTTGAACCCGGGCTCAATATATTGCAGGGTTCAAAATATTATATGACACCCGGTCACGTCAGACTGTTTCGTTAATATTTTGCAAAGTCGTTCAATTTTTATAGATAAAAAGTACAGTTTGTGAGCTATTAAACAGTCATTTCTTTTTTTAAATAAATTACCGGGAACAATACTTATGGAGGTATTTCAACAAGGCCTGGCTTCCCCACTTTTGAATCATTTTCTCCATTTCCGGGTCATGTGACTTTAAGGTCTCTGTAATGTTGAGGAATCATTTTGGCAAACGATTTTTATTAATTTGCAGCATTGAAAAAATATTGCTGCTCAGGAAAAATATTTAAAACCACTGGAACACAAGTAACAGGGACCCATTTCTAAATGTAAATGAGGTCAGTGATTCAGAATGAAATAATCATTGTTTGACACTAAATACAATAAAAGCAAAGAAAAATAATGAACAACATAAATATAATGACAACAGAGCGGCATGGACAATTTTATTCAATTGAATTTCTTTCTCTCCCTCTTACATGTTATCATAAAACTACAAAAAATATGTTTCAGGTAAACTGACCCACAATCGGGGAAACTCCTTCAGTTTGATTTATCAATAATTAAGTGTAAATTTAATTGAGCACTTATTATAATGAACAATTTCTGACGGATAACTGAATGCATGTGCAATATTGTGCAGCTATTAATACTCGGCCACAACTTTCACATCAACCATGCTGCAGCGTAAATAACAAAAATAGCATGTCGAAGATGAGTGAAAATCTCGATCTCGAAAGTGCTTGATCCTAATTTCCTTTCTTGGATGGTCTGTAAATGTTTTCCTTCAAATACTTTTAACTGATCAAATACAGAAAGGCCCATAGTTTGTGATCAATGTACATGTATTTATAAAGATTTTTCTGCTTCATTTTAAACAATATGACATGAAAGTTATAGGAGTGACCCGGAATTGGAGATGACCCGAAATTGGAGACTTCACTGTACATGTCATTTTCCATTATAGTTTCCATAAACAGTAATAAATAAACAGAGAGAGACAAGAGAAAGACTAAAATGGGTAGCAACGCCCAGGCTGGTTCAGGATTTTCAAAACTAAAAACCGGGTATTGATGACTTTATAAAAAATACTATTTTTTTCTGCACAAAATTTTCAGAACTTAACTTAATTACATCATATTTTGTCTTTGCTGAGATTTTATTGTCAAACAAAATGTTTTTCATCAGTCCGGATTTGTGCTACCCATTTGAGAAAACTAAAATGAGATACCTGATTTTTCGGGGTCATGATTTACGGGAAAACTGTGATGTTTTTTGGACTTTTTGTTTCCAGAAAGCATTTTTCTTTGATGTGACAAATTAGAAGCGATTGGATTTGAATCTGTTGCTACCAAATCGTCCGCGTTTTCCAGAACTTGTGACTTTTCTTGTTTTTTCCCTTTCTGTGAGTTGGATCCTGTCTCCAATTGTGTTTATTCCTAAATTGTTATTCACATCGATTCTTTCCTCTTTAAATCTTTTTATGGCATAGCCCATTTTTAAATCCTCCAATATTTGCTTCATCGACATCGTGGATGTTGAATCTGGATTTCAGTGTATTGCGATCCCGATGTTTATCTATTTTTAGAACCACCACATAATGAAGTATCATGATATAATGAAGAAGTATCATCATGTAATATTGAAGTATCAGCATGTAATGTTGAAGTATCAGCATGTAATGTTAAAGTACCATCATGTAAGGTTGAAGTATCAGCATGTAATGTTGAAGTATCAGCATGCAATGTTGAAGTATCAGCATGTAATGTTAAAGTACCATCATGTAAGGTTGAAGTATCAGCATGTAATGTTGAAGTATCAGCATGTAATGTTGAAGTACCATCATGTAAGGTTGAAGTATTAGCATGTAATGTTGAAGTATCAGCATGCAATGTTGAAGTACCATCATGTAAGGTTGAAGTATCAGCATGTAATGTTAAAGTACCATCATGTAAGGTTGAAGTATCAGCATGTAATGTTGAAGTATCAGCATGTAATGTTGAAGTATCAGCATGTAATGTTGAAGTATCAGCATATAATGTTAAAGTATCAGCATGTAATGTTGAAGTATCAGCATATAGTGGTGAAGTATCAGCATAACATGACTTTACTCAACATAAGGTAGTTCTGGAGTTCCATAGGTTTGTGTTTATTAAGCTTGCACAGATAAATACACTAACTTTGCCGTTTCACACTGCAAGTTGTGAATGAGTGTTTTCCTATAGCAAAACATTATTCTTACCCAGCAGAGAAATTCTTTTATTTTTTGATAAATGTTTGGACTATAATATACACAGCATTTATAACAGAAATGCATTTCTCATAGGAGATCTTGTAAAGGTTAAGCTCGGATGGATCTACAATTATTTAATGAATGGCTGGCCTTGTGAATAGGACATTTTGGTTGTCGTTCCTGTTTGATTCCATCATCTGTTGTTAGTTCATCTTATTTCGTTAGTTCTTTTCTCTGTTGTTGATGTCAGAGATACTTCAGTCTGGAAAGCTGGATCATTTTTCAGAATGCTGAGTTCTTGCATGAATTTCACAACGAAGCTGAATGACGGAAATGGGACACAATAGCATCTCATACTTGGACGCTTGAGACACCCATTTCTCTTGTAGACCTCAAGGTAACTTGCTGATGATAGGATTGAAACCAGAGGATGAGTCATAGTAAAAAAAAAGTGCAATGGTTTTTTCTATAATCCCATGCAGGTTTTGCAAATTTTCCAGTCACAAAAAGAAAAAGAAGAGAAGGAAGTAGACATCCATAAAATATCTCTCCTGCATGTAATGTTCTAAAAATGGTTCTGTCATGGTTCTGTCCGATGGGGGTTCAACCTCAGTGGATGACTTGGCATATGTGAATCTGTCTTAAGTTTCTGTATGATAGTTATAATTGTGTGTGTAAATCCATATTCTACAGAGGGTCTGATGTTTTAAAAATGTTTGTTTTAGGTAATTTTGTGCAATGAGTCAATGACTGTATACAAACTAGAGATACTGTGAGCAAGCTCACAAATGATACCCCCCCCCCCCCCCCCCCCCCCCCCCCGCAAAGAAAAAAAATCATAAATCAAGTATTTTTCTATTAAAGAAAATGATGGATGCTATGATCTATTCATCTTCGCTAGCCAAGGGTTTACGATCCACTATGCTCCTCTACAACCCTTGGCAGATTTAGCCGACAAAATCAAAACTCGTGCAACAGAATCTGATTGGCTGTGAAGACAGGCCATCGCAGAGAATCTACTAGTTCGTTGTGTTTTTAAACAAAATATAAAAACTAGATGCTGTCATTAGACAGTAATACCAGCACCAAGTGTTTGCCTCTAAATAACACTCTATTGTATCAGTTTTAGTCAAAAAGAAGGCCACATGCAATTTTCCGTACTTCTTAAAAATTATAATTTTCATAAATGATGAGTTCACATCCCATAATACACATATTGCCTTTATGTACAATTTGGGGTTGAACTGTTTGCATGTGAATTTTAAATTAATCATGTTGTAGAAAGTATGGTCTATATAATTATTACAAACAAAATTAAATTATGCCCCCCCCCCCCCCCCCCCCCCCCCCCCCCGGTTGCCTGCTTTATAGATGCTTTTGTGTGCCAACATCATCATGTGCGTGGATTTAGAGAAAGGGTGGGGGTTATTACTCTGAACCCCCCCATGGATAAATAAAAATCAGAATATTTTGACAACAATGAAAGCCTGTACATGTAATTGCAATAAAGAATATTGTAAACAGTGCAAAATAAATGTCATATTGCGCAATGATTTCACTGCAGGACTGCTTTAACCATTTTAAAAGGTGGTATCAAACACATGTCGATATTTATGTGGATAAAAGTGCGATATTTATATTATATGTAGTTATATTTTTTTTTCGCACAACCATTTCTTCTAATATCTCTTAGATGAAAAATTTGTATTTTAGCTGCTCCAATTTAACTCAACGGTGCTGTTTCTGTAAACATTGGCTAAATCTGACAAGGGTTGTAGAGGAGCAGAATGGATCGTAAACCCTTGGCTAGCAAAGATGTGATCTATTTAACCATCCATATTCTATCAATAACAAGAGGCACATGGGCCACATTGCTCACCTGAGCAACAATAGGCATGATAAAATCCGCTTCATGGAGTCATAATACAAAATATCTGGACAATGTGGTATAATACATGTAGATCATGTACAAATAAAAATCCATTTTTCCCCCTGGATATTCTTTTCTATAGTCATATCACATGTTGAGCATTGCAGTTCTAAAAAAGATCCTAAACAATGGTTTATATATGGAATATTAACCTACATCAAACTCTGAACCTCTTGTGAGGCCCAAGAATCATCCAGGGGCCAGAGTCTAATCAATTTTAAAGAATCAGCAATATGTCATAATGATTGCATATAAGTAAAACCATAACATTTCAGTTTTTTGAAATATTAAAATGTTTTCCTTTGTACAATTGGATCCTCAATGCGGCCCCACCCTACTCCTCAAAATTTTCATTTTAACGAATTTGAATCTACACTATCTGAAGTTGCTTTCAGTAAAGTAACAGCTTTTCTAGGCAAATGGTTTTTCAGCAGAAGATTTTTAAAGATTTTTCTCTATATATTTCTATGTATAAATTTGCCCCCCCCCCCCCCCCCCCATGTGACCCCATCCTACCCCCGGGGATCATGATTTGAACAAACTTGAATCTACCCTAAATGAGGATGCTTCCACACAAGTTTCTGCTTCTCTGGCCAATTGGTTTCTTAGAATATTTTTAAAGACTTTTCTCTAGAAATATCTATGTAAAAATTCGACCCCCCATTGTGGCCCCACCTTATGCCAGGCGGGAGGGGGGGCTTGATTTTCACAACTTTGAATCTACACTACATGAGGATGCTTCCAAATAAGATTCAGCTTTCTTGGCTGATTGGTTTCTGAGAAGAAGAGTTTTAAAGATTTACTCTATCTATTCCTATGTAAAAATTTGACCTCCATTGTGGCCCCACCCTACCCCCGGGGATCATGATTTTCACAACTTCACAACTTTCACAAAATCTACACTACCTGAGGATGCTTCTGCATTAGTTTCAGCTTTCCTGGCCAAATGGTTTCTGAGAAGAAGATCTTTAAAGATTTACTCAATATATATTTATATGTAAAATTTTGACCCCCCCCCCATTGTGGCCCCACCCTACCCCCGGGGATCATGATTTTAACAATTTTGAATCTACACTACATGAGAATTGCTAAACATAAGTTTGGGCTTTCTTAGCTGATTGGTTTCTGGGAAGAAGATTTTTAAAAATTTACTCTATATATTCCTAAGTAAAAATATTTGACCCCCAATTGTGGTCCCACCTTACCCCCGGGGATCATGATTTTCACAACTTTGAATCTACACTACCTGAGGATGCTTCTACATAAGTTTCAGCTTTCCTGGCAAAATGATTCTAGAGAAGAAGATTTTTGAAAATTTCACAAAAATTGTCAATAATTCCTAATTATCTCCCCTTGTAAAAGGGCGTGGTCCTTAATTTTAAGAACATTGAATCCCCTTTGCCTAAGGGTGCTTTGTGCGAAGTTTGGTTGAAATTGTCCAGTGGTTCTGGAGAAGATGTTGAAAATGTGAAAAGTTTACAGACAGACAGACAGACAGACGGACGGATAGACGGACGGACGACAGACAAAATGTGATCAGAAAAGCTCACTTGAGCTTTCAGCTCAGGTCAGCTAAAAACTGCTCTATTTTGTTTTAAATTGTTAATGCTAATATGAGTACACAAACCAATTTCTATTTTCAAATTCCATTCTATTTCAACTTAACTGTTATTGCATGAAGACATTTGCATTCATATGATAACAAACATGACTGGAATCAAACGATAATCCTTATGTCAAGCAGCCATTAAATGTTTTGAATATTTGGTATACCGAGCCCGATTTTTGTTCCGAAAACATTTTCCCACACAATTTATTTTTCAAAAAAAAGATAAAATACTTTAGGTCAGGCGGGGATGAGAATCTAACAATTAATTTCTGACACAAGCAAGATTTGTGTCAAATTTTACCTTCTAATCATTTCCATTAATACAAGACATGACACAGACAGGAATTAAGCATTTTTTAAACAATGACCTTGCACTTGCCCAAATGACCTTGGATCACAGGTAATGACACACCCTCAGGTCATAAGCAATCTTTGTGTGAATTAAGAACTTCTAATGTCTCTACATTAGAAAGGTATAAACGGGACACAAATTTTGCACTTTCATGCCAGTGACCTTGACCTTGCCCATATGACCTTGGATCACAGGTAATGACACACCCTCAGTTCATAAGCAATCTTTGTGTGAAGTAAGAACTTCCAATGTTTCTTAATAAGAAAGATATGGACAGACAGACAGACAAGGTGATTCCTATCTAACCCCCCCCCCCTCCCCCCAACAGAGTATTAAGTGACTGCTGATTGGATGAAAAAGATGGTTATATTCTAATTATAGTTTTACTAATAATAACCAGTGGCGGATTAAATGAGGGAGGGGGTGCACCCGGTGCACCAGGCATCCCCCTAAAATTGTAAAAATTAAGTAAAATCATATTCCCTTTGGCAAAGAAAATGTACAACTTGCGAGTCTTAATCATCAACTTTTTGGAAACTCCTGAAATTTCACTACAATAGACTGATTTCAACAGTGTAGTATGAAGAAAACCCATGGGGTTAATGGTGTAACGTACATAGAAAGCCCATTTAAGTTATGCTCTCCTTGGATTCAAATGTGACCAGTCACCCACCTTTAAGAAATTGGAAAATACTAGCTAGTGTTTTTAGTGACTATTCCATGTTTATTATACTACAAGCTGGCATGGTTATCTTTTTAAAACTTCATTTACCTCGTCCCATTGAACTTGATTTTTTTAACTGAATACGGTAATTTCGACCATTCGTATAAAAAAAGGAAATGTTTCTTAATTATATTTCTGCATGGCAGAGTTTTTTGATAGGATTACTGCAGGTCTTAAATCTACAAATTAAAAATGGAAAATAATAAAATCACAAGAAGAAGCATCACAAGTCTAAATTTGAAGACTTTTTAGTAATACCCTACAAAATCTCCAGAATCCAGAGCTTCCAGAGGCTTCGCCTCCTTGGTCCCCATTAAAATAAAAAGAAATGTTTCCTATGTTTTTGCAAGGAAGAGGATTTGATAGGGTTAACTGTAGGTTTTTAAATCTACAAACCTTTAAAAACTGTAAATTATTTTATTACTTTTAAGTACATGTATAATTATGAGAAGAAAGTCTAAATTTGAAGACTTCATTTTTGCCCTACAAAATCTCTAGAAATCAGGAGCTTCCGGGGGCATTGCTCCCTGAGCCCCCACCAGATCTTTGCCCTGGACCCACTGGGGGCCTTAAGGTGGCCCCCAGACCACCTGCCTAAATCTGGCCCCCCATCTAAAATCAAATCCTGGATACCTTCCCTGATAACAATTATATGAGAGATAAATGTAGAGTGTCCAAAAAAGACAAAAATATTTTATGAAGAAAAAAACATTCCAGTAGGATCATGCAATATCTATGTACCTTAAAAATAAAAGAAACCTGGATCTTTGAGAAACAAGAGGCCCATGGGCCACATCGCTCACCTGAAGAACAATAGTTATGATAAAATCAGCTTAATGGAGTCATAATACAAACTATCTGGACAATGTAGTATAATACATGTAGATCCTGTATAAATAAAAATCCATTTTTTTCACCCTGGATATTCTTCTGTTTATAATCAAGTCCCTTCTCTAACAGGATAATTCTATTGTCATATCACTTATTAAGCATTGCAGTTCCCAAAAAGATCTTAAACAATTGTTTATATATGATATATAAACCTACATCAAACTCTGAACCCCTTGTGAGACCCAAGAATCGTCCAGGGGCCAAAGTCTAAACAATTTTAAACTGATAATTAATAATTAATAATAAATTAATCAGCAATATATCAAAATGCTTGCATATAAGTAAAGCCATATATTATAACATTTCAGTTTTTGTGAATAATTAAAATATTTTCCTTTGTAAAATTGGATTCCCAATGTCGACCCCCCCCCCCCCCCCCCCTACTCCTCAAGATTTTGATTTGAAAGAATTTGAATCTACATTATCTGAGGTTGCTTTCAGTAAAGTAACAGCTTTTCTAGGCAAAAGGTTTATGGAAAAAGATTTTTTAAAGATTTTTCTCTATATTCCTATGTAAATTTTTGCCCCCCCCCCCCCCACATTGTGAACCCACCCTACCCCCGGGGATCATGATTTGAACAAATTTGAATATATCCTACCTGAGGATACTTTCACAGAGGTTTCAGCTTTTCTGGCCAATTGGTTTCTGATAAGATTTTTAAAGATTTACTCTATATATTCCTATGTAAAAAATTAGACCCCCATTGTGGCCCCACCCTACCCCCAGGGATCATGATTTGAACAAACTTGAATCTACCCTACCTGAGGATGCTTCCACACAAGATTCAGCTTTCCTGGCTGATTAGTTTCTGACAAAAAGATTTTTAAAGATTTACTCTATAAATTCCTATGTAAAAGTTCGACCCCCCCCCCCCCCCCCCCCCATTGTGGCCACTCCCTACCTCATGGGTCAGTATTTTTACAACTTTGAATCTACACTTCCTGATGATGCTTCCACACTAGTTTCAGCTTTCACAGCTGATTAGTTTCTGAGAAGAAGATTTTAAAAGATTTAAACTATATATTCCTGTGTAAAAGTTTGACCCCCCCCCCCCCTCCGTTGTGACTCCACCCTACCCCCGTGGGTCATGATTTTCACAACTATGAATGGGAATTCTTTCACACACGTTTCAGCTTTCCTGGCTGATTAGTTTCTGAAAAGACGATTTTTATTGACTTACTCTATTTATTCCTAAGTAAAAATTCCACCCCCATTGTGGCCCCATCCTCTCTCTTGGGGTCCTAATTTTCACAACTTTGATTCTACACTATCCTAGGATGCTTTTACATAAGTTTCAGCTTTCACATTTTGATTAGTTTCTGAGAAGAAGAATTTTAAAGATTTACAATATATATTCCTATGTAACACCCTCCCCCCCCCCCCCCCCATTGTGGCCCCATTCTACCCCCGGGGATCATGATTAGAACACTTTAAATCTACACTACCTGAGGATGCTTTTAAATAAGTTTCAGCTTTCACGGCCAATTAGTTTCTGAGAAGAGGATTTTTAAAGATTTACTCTAGGTATTCCTATGTAAAAGTTTGACCCCCTCATTGTGGCCCCACCCTACCCCCGGGGGTCATGATTTTCACAACTTTGAATCTACATTACCTGAGGATGCTTCCACACAAGTTTCAGCTTTCCTGGCAAAATGGTTTTTGCGAAGATTTTTGAAAATTTCAATAATTCCTAATTATCTCCCCTTGAAAAAGGAGGTGGTCCTTAATTTTCACAACTTTTAATTCCCTTTGCCTAAGGGTACTTTGTGCCAAGTTTGGTTGAAATTGGCCCAGTAGTTCTGGAGAAGATTTTGAAAATGTGAAACGTTTACAGATGGATGGACAGACAGACGGACGGACAGGCGGACAGATAATCAACAGACAAAATGTGATCAGAAAAGCTCCCTTGAGCTTTCAGCTCAGGTGAGCTAAAAATTAGAAAAATACACAATTAAGTTTGCATCAATTGATAGCATTGTTAGAAACTATGAGGTATTCAGTGTATAATTGAAGGGATATTGAACAATATTGAATCATTTTAAACTGTCTAGTTAATAAATATGTGTTGCTAGATATTTACAATGAACGCCAAATTTTTTCCATAGTATCATTTATTTTACATCTGTCCGAAAAATAAAAGCGAGATAAATCCGTGTGATGTGCTTCTAGCAATTTTACGCAGATATCAATTTCCCCATTTAATTAGGAATCTACATTAATCAAAATTTTGAAAATTCCTCTGGTGGAGTATCTTTTATTTCATAAAACCTGATACATGTACTATGATTAAAAATATCAGACCATTGATTTTTTAGGTACAAAATGTGGTCATTATACATTGAATTAAATTTGTTGCTAATTAAGATTCAGCATCCTTGTCTCTTATTAAGTATCTACTGAGCAGAGTCCATGCATGCAAGTTTTGTGAAGCATAAGAACTAGTAATATTTCTAACCCAGCAGGAATCTTTTTTTTCATTATGGTTTTTCTAATCTTTATGACAATCATTATATACTTTGCAATAATTTTAAGTTTCCAGAATCAAAATAGGTTACTCACCCTGACCAACTCACAGTCTCATTAGAAGAAATAACAACCTCCACAAGACTTTGAATGCAAAAAGAATTTGCAAGAACAATTTGTCAAACAAATGCTTGTGGGGGCAACCTACAACCAAAACAAAGCATGGCAAAAATTAAAACACAATTACCATGATACCGTATATCTGATTATTTTGCAATTGATATCTTTCACATTTTTTCAGAATCACAGAATGAAATACTGTGTACGCAGAAATTAATTACTATTTATTAGAATCTTTTTAAATCATAAATTACTGGTGCAACAATTCTTTTTTTTCCAGATATATGGTATCATCAGTTTATTTTATTATAAACAATGAAGTACACTCATTATCAAGTAATGTTTACACATCCACTTGTCACACAAATCTTTTCATGTATTATTTCTCCACTGCAAGTTAATTTTCATCTTGAGTGCTCAGCTTTCAGAATGCAGAAGTCCATGGTTGCCCTCCTCAAACTCTTTGTGTTGACATCCTTACATGCAGTAGTCCATCGTTGGCCCCCCTTTATGTTTATCCTCCTCCAACTCTTTTTGTTGACATTCCTTGGATGCAGTAGTTCATTGTTGGTCCCCTTTATGTTTATCCTCCTGCAATTCTTTGAGTTAACATTCTTTGAATGCAGTAGTCCAGCGTTGGCCCCCCTTTCTGTTGCCCTCCCCGACCTCTTTGTGTTAACATCAATTGGATGATGTAGTTCATTGTTGGCCCCCTTTATGTGTTGATGCTATAGAACAATTTTTGACCCCTGTTGAGTTTGTCTTCCTCCAACTCGTGTTAATATTAGTTGTTCTCTACCAACTGTTTTTGCTAACATCATTTTGTGAGTATCTCCTTACCAACGACAGAAATGGCTTTCAATGAAATCCTTAAGTTTTATTCTTCTAATTGCTATTAATAAATCGATATTTTTGGAAATGTTCATGATGAGTGCTGTTGCCAAGTCACAATTGCTCCCTTAACATTAATGCTGTCATCATTTAATTCAGATGCTAAAATCATTGCCACTTGGAATAGTCACATTCTCAAAAAGTTGTTGGAATCAAGCTGCTGCTGCTGATGATAATCCCTTACCATTTCACATTTAAGTTGCACACATTTCAACTGTTGACAAGGTACAGCACCAGAAATATTTACCGGAAAGTAGAAATTGAGAATAAGTTAGAACATGAAATTTAAACAAAGTCCACAGGGGGTGATTACTACTAGCCCTAACCTAAATTCTATTTCACTAACCAGAGGCTCATGAATAGAATTCCCTAACCAAGATGGGAGGAGGGTGGGGTGGGGGCGGGGCGGGGAGGGGTGGGGAGGGGGAGGGGGAGGGGAAATAATATAAAGAAAAACATACTGACCAAAAATAGCTGGAATCCAACGCTGAGAATGGCGATGTTGATCCGCATCGACTTCAACCCATGGCTGCTGCTCTTCTTAGCTCTTCTTAGACTTCATCCTGTCGGCTTCATATTCAGATGCTCTAACCGCTGCCACCGGTGTGGCATCCCAAATTCACCGTTAAGTCGAAATTGAGAATAGATTAGAAACACAAATACATCTTAAGACACGATTAAGAGACAAAATTCAAAACACCGCGTTCTCCATTTAGTCGCCTCTTACGAACAAGCAAGGAGCGGTGCTGAGGACTTATTCTTTGATACCCACCCCAGTCCTCAGGGGTGGGGTAGCTGGAATCCAACGTTGAGGATGGAGATGTTGATCCGCGTCGACTTCAACCCATGGCTGCTGCTCTTCTTAGACTTCATCCTACGGCTTCATATTCAAATGCTGCGCAACCACTGCAGCGGCGCAGCAATGAATATTTACCGGAGAGTAGAAATTGAGAATAGTTTAGAACATGAATTTTAAACAAAGTCCCATCTTAGCTAGCCAAGGCTTTTCGGTCCACTCCGCTCTCCGTTTCATGATTGGCTGCAGCTGCGAGTAGCTGATCCAATCACAGCATTTAAAACAGGTGTTTGTAAATAAACTTTAAAAGAAACACACGTGTGATCTTTGGAAAAATATTCGGTGCTTTTAACAAGTTGAGACACAAGTGCTCGAGTACAGTGCCTCCCCAACGATAGTCTAATCAGATCGCTTAAAAAACAAAATACTTTTACTGGGATTGAACAGAGATTTAAAAACTTGTCAAGGTTCGCGTGATAGTATGGGAAGTAATGAGATCTGCCAAGGGTTTATGGGGAGCGGAATGGACCAAAAACCCTTGGCTAGCGAAGATGACAAAGTCCACAGGGGGTGATTACTACTAGCCCTAACCTAAATTCTATTTCACTAACCAGAGGCTCATGAATAGAATTCCCTAACCAAGATGGGAGGAGGGTGGGGTGGGGGCAGGGCGGGGCGGGGCGGGGCGGGGAGGGGGAGGGGGAGGGGAAATAATATAAAGAAAAACATACTGACCAAAAATAGCTGGAATCCAACGCTGAGAATGGCGATGTTGATCCGCATCGACTTCAACCCATGGCTGCTGCTCTTCTTAGCTCTTCTTAGACTTCATCCTGTCGGCTTCATATTCAGATGCTCTAACCGCTGCCACCGGTGTGGCATCCCAAATTCACCGTTAAGTCGAAATTGAGAATAGATTAGAAACACAAATACATCTTAAGACACGATTAAGAGACAAAATTCAAAACACCGCGTTCTCCATTTAGTCGCCTCTTACGAACAAGCAAGGAGCGGTGCTGAGGACTTATTCTTTGATACCCACCCCAGTCCTCAGGGGTGGGGTAGCTGGAATCCAACGTTGAGGATGGAGATGTTGATCCGCGTCGACTTCAACCCATGGCTGCTGCTCTTCTTAGACTTCATCCTACGGCTTCATATTCAAATGCTGCGCAACCACTGCAGCGGCGCAGCAATGAATATTTACCGGAGAGTAGAAATTGAGAATAGTTTAGAACATGAATTTTAAACAAAGTCCCATCTTAGCTAGCCAAGGCTTTTCGGTCCACTCCGCTCTCCGTTTCATGATTGGCTGCAGCTGCGAGTAGCTGATCCAATCACAGCATTTAAAACAGGTGTTTGTAAATAAACTTTAAAAGAAACACACGTGTGATCTTTGGAAAAATATTCGGTGCTTTTAACAAGTTGAGACACAAGTGCTCGAGTACAGTGCCTCCCCAACGATAGTCTAATCAGATCGCTTAAAAAACAAAATACTTTTACTGGGATTGAACAGAGATTTAAAAACTTGTCAAGGTTCGCGTGATAGTATGGGAAGTAATGAGATCTGCCAAGGGTTTATGGGGAGCGGAATGGACCAAAAACCCTTGGCTAGCGAAGATGACAAAGTCCACAGGGGGTGATTACTACTAGCCCTAACCTAAATTCTATTTCACTAACCAGAGGCTCATGAATAGAATTCCCTAACCAAGATGGGAGGAGGGTGGGGTGGGGGCAGGGCGGGGCGGGGCGGGGCGGGGAGGGGGAGGGGGAGGGGAAATAATATAAAGAAAAACATACTGACCAAAAATAGCTGGAATCCAACGCTGAGAATGGCGATGTTGATCCGCATCGACTTCAACCCATGGCTGCTGCTCTTCTTAGCTCTTCTTAGACTTCATCCTGTCGGCTTCATATTCAGATGCTCTAACCGCTGCCACCGGTGTGGCATCCCAAATTCACCGTTAAGTCGAAATTGAGAATAGATTAGAAACACAAATACATCTTAAGACACGATTAAGAGACAAAATTCAAAACACCGCGTTCTCCATTTAGTCGCCTCTTACGAACAAGCAAGGAGCGGTGCTGAGGACTTATTCTTTGATACCCACCCCAGTCCTCAGGGGTGGGGTAGCTGGAATCCAACGTTGAGGATGGAGATGTTGATCCGCGTCGACTTCAACCCATGGCTGCTGCTCTTCTTAGACTTCATCCTACGGCTTCATATTCAAATGCTGCGCAACCACTGCAGCGGCGCAGCAATGAATATTTACCGGAGAGTAGAAATTGAGAATAGTTTAGAACATGAATTTTAAACAAAGTCCCATCTTAGCTAGCCAAGGCTTTTCGGTCCACTCCGCTCTCCGTTTCATGATTGGCTGCAGCTGCGAGTAGCTGATCCAATCACAGCATTTAAAACAGGTGTTTGTAAATAAACTTTAAAAGAAACACACGTGTGATCTTTGGAAAAATATTCGGTGCTTTTAACAAGTTGAGACACAAGTGCTCGAGTACAGTGCCTCCCCAACGATAGTCTAATCAGATCGCTTAAAAAACAAAATACTTTTACTGGGATTGAACAGAGATTTAAAAACTTGTCAAGGTTCGCGTGATAGTATGGGAAGTAATGAGATCTGCCAAGGGTTTATGGGGAGCGGAATGGACCAAAAACCCTTGGCTAGCGAAGATGACAAAGTCCACAGGGGGTGATTACTACTAGCCCTAACCTAAATTCTATTTCACTAACCAGAGGCTCATGAATAGAATTCCCTAACCAAGATGGGAGGAGGGTGGGGTGGGGGCAGGGCGGGGCGGGGCGGGGCGGGGAGGGGGAGGGGGAGGGGAAATAATATAAAGAAAAACATACTGACCAAAAATAGCTGGAATCCAACGCTGAGAATGGCGATGTTGATCCGCATCGACTTCAACCCATGGCTGCTGCTCTTCTTAGCTCTTCTTAGACTTCATCCTGTCGGCTTCATATTCAGATGCTCTAACCGCTGCCACCGGTGTGGCATCCCAAATTCACCGTTAAGTCGAAATTGAGAATAGATTAGAAACACAAATACATCTTAAGACACGATTAAGAGACAAAATTCAAAACACCGCGTTCTCCATTTAGTCGCCTCTTACGAACAAGCAAGGAGCGGTGCTGAGGACTTATTCTTTGATACCCACCCCAGTCCTCAGGGGTGGGGTAGCTGGAATCCAACGTTGAGGATGGAGATGTTGATCCGCGTCGACTTCAACCCATGGCTGCTGCTCTTCTTAGACTTCATCCTACGGCTTCATATTCAAATGCTGCGCAACCACTGCAGCGGCGCAGCAATGAATATTTACCGGAGAGTAGAAATTGAGAATAGTTTAGAACATGAATTTTAAACAAAGTCCCATCTTAGCTAGCCAAGGCTTTTCGGTCCACTCCGCTCTCCGTTTCATGATTGGCTGCAGCTGCGAGTAGCTGATCCAATCACAGCATTTAAAACAGGTGTTTGTAAATAAACTTTAAAAGAAACACACGTGTGATCTTTGGAAAAATATTCGGTGCTTTTAACAAGTTGAGACACAAGTGCTCGAGTACAGTGCCTCCCCAACGATAGTCTAATCAGATCGCTTAAAAAACAAAATACTTTTACTGGGATTGAACAGAGATTTAAAAACTTGTCAAGGTTCGCGTGATAGTATGGGAAGTAATGAGATCTGCCAAGGGTTTATGGGGAGCGGAATGGACCAAAAACCCTTGGCTAGCGAAGATGACAAAGTCCACAGGGGGTGATTACTACTAGCCCTAACCTAAATTCTATTTCACTAACCAGAGGCTCATGAATAGAATTCCCTAACCAAGATGGGAGGAGGGTGGGGTGGGGGCAGGGCGGGGCGGGGCGGGGCGGGGAGGGGGAGGGGGAGGGGAAATAATATAAAGAAAAACATACTGACCAAAAATAGCTGGAATCCAACGCTGAGAATGGCGATGTTGATCCGCGTCGACTTCAACCCATGGCTGCTGCTCTTCTTAGCTCTTCTTAGACTTCATCCTGTCGGCTTCATATTCAGATGCTCTAACCGCTGCCACCGGTGTGGCATCCCAAATTCACCGTTAAGTCGAAATTGAGAATAGATTAGAAACACGAATACATCTTAAGACACGATTAAGAGACAAAATTCAAAACACCGCGTTCTCCATTTAGTCGCCTCTTACGAACAAGCAAGGAGCGGTGCTGAGGACTTATTCTTTGATACCCACCCCAGTCCTCAGGGGTGGGGTAGCTGGAATCCAACGTTGAGGATGGAGATGTTGATCCGCGTCGACTTCAACCCATGGCTGCTGCTCTTCTTAGACTTCATCCTACGGCTTCATATTCAAATGCTGCGCAACCACTGCAGCGGCGCAGCAATGAATATTTACCGGAGAGTAGAAATTGAGAATAGTTTAGAACATGAATTTTAAACAAAGTCCCATCTTCGCTAGCCAAGGCTCTTCGGTCCACTCCGCTCTCCGTTTCATGATTGGCTGCAGCTGCGAGTAGCTGATCCAATCACAGCATTTAAAACAGGTGTTTGTAAATAAACTTTAAGGTAGTCCATCCATAACTATCATATTTCATTTCTAATAGATTGCAAGTTTGATCTCTAATATTTTAGTTGATTTTAAGGGGTTTATTAAATAATAAAGATTCACCTGCGAAATTTAAAAGAAAAATGAATATTAATGAATTTATCATATGTTGAAGTTAACGTTGAAATCTATGGGAAAAATGCATTTTTGAATATATTTTTTTAGTACAAGTAATTATCTCACATTTCTCTTGGTAAAAATTTGCAAAAGCTTTCCCTTTCTTCGAATATGCTAAAATGATTCATAATTTACCACATATGTTTTCAGAAAATGATTTTTTAAATTTTCTTAAAGGGCAGACAACTCTTTAAAAAAGTTTTAAGTGCAAAAAGTTTATTTAATTGAATACATACATAATCCCGAGTTTGGTTTATGTCAGCATCATAATATCTTTAAAATACATATTTGATGTAGTAAAGATCAATCAAAATTGATAAATTTGCCTTAGTTATGGATGGACTACCTTAAAAGAAACACACGTTTGATCTTTGGTAAAACATTCGGTGCTTTTAACAAGTTGAGACACAAGTGCTCGAGTACAGTGCCTCCCCAACGATAGTCTAACCAGATCGCTTAAAAAACAAAATACTTTTACTGGGATTGAACAGAGATTTACAAACTTGTCAAGGTTCGTGTGATAGTATGGGAAGTAATGAGATCTGCCAAGGGTTTATGGGGAGCGGAATGGACCGAAAACCCTTGGCTAGCGAAGATGACAAAGTCCACAGGGGGTGATTACTACTAGCCCTAACCTAAATTCTATTTCACTAACCAGAGGCTCATGAATAGAATTCCCTAACCAAGATGGGAGGAGGGTGGGGTGGGGGCGGGGCGGGGCGGGGCGGGGAGGGGGAGGGGAAATAATATAAAGAAAAACATACTGACCAAAAATAGCTGGAATCCAACGCTGAGAATGGCGATGTTGATCCGCGTCGACTTCAACCCATGGCTGCTGCTCTTCTTAGCTCTTCTTAGACTTCATCCTGTCGGCTTCATATTCAGATGCTCTAACCGCTGCCACCGGTGTGGCATCCCAAATTCACCGTTAAGTCGAAATTGAGAATAGATTAGAAACACGAATACATCTTAAGACACGATTAAGAGACAAAATTCAAAACACCGCGTTCTCCATTTAGTCGCCTCTTACGAACAAGCAAGGAGCGGTGCTGAGGACTTATTCTTTGATACCCACCCCAGTCCTCAGGGGTGGGGTAGCTGGAATCCAACGCTGAGAATGGCGATGTTGATCCGCGTCGACTTCAACCCATGGCTGCTGCTCTTCTTAGCTCTTCTTAGACTTCATCCTGTCGGCTTCATATTCAGATGCTCTAACCGCTGCCACCGGTGTGGCATCCCAAATTCACCGTTAAGTCGAAATTGAGAATAGATTAGAAACACGAATACATCTTAAGACACGATTAAGAGACAAAATTCAAAACACCGCGTTCTCCATTTAGTCGCCTCTTACGAACAAGCAAGGAGCGGTGCTGAGGACTTATTCTTTGATACCCACCCCAGTCCTCAGGGGTGGGGTAGCTGGAATCCAACGTTGAGGATGGAGATGTTGATCCGCGTCGACTTCAACCCATGGCTGCTGCTCTTCTTAGACTTCATCCTACGGCTTCATATTCAAATGCTGCGCAACCACTGCAGCGGCGCAGCAATGAATATTTACCGGAGAGTAGAAATTGAGAATAGTTTAGAACATGAATTTTAAACAAAGTCCCATCTTCGCTAGCCAAGGCTCTTCGGTCCACTCCGCTCTCCGTTTCATGATTGGCTGCAGCTGCGAGTAGCTGATCCAATCACAGCATTTAAAACAGGTGTTTGTAAATAAACTTTAAGGTAGTCCATCCATAACTATCATATTTCATTTCTAATAGATTGCAAGTTTGATCTCTAATATTTTAGTTGATTTTAAGGGGTTTATTAAATAATAAAGATTCACCTGCGAAATTTAAAAGAAAAATGAATATTAATGAATTTATCATATGTTGAAGTTAACGTTGAAATCTATGGGAAAAATGCATTTTTGAATATATTTTTTTAGTACAAGTAATTATCTCACATTTCTCTTGGTAAAAATTTGCAAAAGCTTTCCCTTTCTTCGAATATGCTAAAATGATTCATAATTTACCACATATGTTTTCAGAAAATGATTTTTTAAATTTTCTTAAAGGGCAGACAACTCTTTAAAAAAGTTTTAAGTGCAAAAAGTTTATTTAATTGAATACATACATAATCCCGAGTTTGGTTTATGTCAGCATCATAATATCTTTAAAATACATATTTGATGTAGTAAAGATCAATCAAAATTGATAAATTTGCCTTAGTTATGGATGGACTACCTTAAAAGAAACACACGTTTGATCTTTGGTAAAACATTCGGTGCTTTTAACAAGTTGAGACACAAGTGCTCGAGTACAGTGCCTCCCCAACGATAGTCTAACCAGATCGCTTAAAAAACAAAATACTTTTACTGGGATTGAACAGAGATTTACAAACTTGTCAAGGTTCGTGTGATAGTATGGGAAGTAATGAGATCTGCCAAGGGTTTATGGGGAGCGGAATGGACCGAAAACCCTTGGCTAGCGAAGATGACAAAGTCCACAGGGGGTGATTACTACTAGCCCTAACCTAAATTCTATTTCACTAACCAGAGGCTCATGAATAGAATTCCCTAACCAAGATGGGAGGAGGGTGGGGTGGGGGCGGGGCGGGGCGGGGCGGGGAGGGGGAGGGGAAATAATATAAAGAAAAACATACTGACCAAAAATAGCTGGAATCCAACGCTGAGAATGGCGATGTTGATCCGCGTCGACTTCAACCCATGGCTGCTGCTCTTCTTAGCTCTTCTTAGACTTCATCCTGTCGGCTTCATATTCAGATGCTCTAACCGCTGCCACCGGTGTGGCATCCCAAATTCACCGTTAAGTCGAAATTGAGAATAGATTAGAAACACGAATACATCTTAAGACACGATTAAGAGACAAAATTCAAAACACCGCGTTCTCCATTTAGTCGCCTCTTACGAACAAGCAAGGAGCGGTGCTGAGGACTTATTCTTTGATACCCACCCCAGTCCTCAGGGGTGGGGTAGCTGGAATCCAACGTTGAGGATGGAGATGTTGATCCGCGTCGACTTCAACCCATGGCTGCTGCATTTCTTAGACTTCATCCTACGGCTTCATATTCAAATGCTGCGCAACCACTGCAGCGGCGCAGCAATGAATATTTACCGGAGAGTAGAAATTGAGAATAGTTTAGAACATGAATTTGAAACAAAGTCCCATCTTCGCTAGCCAAGGCTCTTCGGTCCACTCCGCTCTCCGTTTCATGATTGGCTGCAGCTGCGAGTAGCTGATCCAATCACAGCATTTAAAACAGGTGTTTGTAAATAAACTTTAAAAGAAACACACGTGTGATCTTTGGTAAAATATTCGGTGCTTTTAACAAGTTGAGACACAAGTGCTCGAGTACAGTGCCTCCCCAACGATAGTCTAATCAGATCGCTTAAAAAACAAAATACTTTTACTGGGATTGAACAGAGATTTACAAACTTGTCAAGGTTCGCGTGATAGTATGGGAAGTAATGAGATCTGCCAAGGGTTTATGGGGAGCGGAATGGACCAAAAACCCTTGGCTAGCGAAGATGACAAAGTCCACAGGGGGTGATTACTACTAGCCCTTACCTAAATTCTATTTCACTAACCAGAGGCTCATGAATAGAATTCCCTAACCAAGATGGGAGGAGGGTGGGGTGGGGGCAGGGCGGGGCGGGGCGGGGCGGGGTGGGGCGGGGCGGGGAGGGGGAGGGGGAGGGGAAATAATATAAAGAAAAACATACTGACCAAAAATAGCTGGAATCCAACGCTGAGAATGGCGATGTTGATCCGCGTCGACTTCAACCCATGGCTGCTGCTCTTCTTAGCTCTTCTTAGACTTCATCCTGTCGGCTTCATATTCAGATGCTCTAACCGCTGCCACCGGTGTGGCATCCCAAATTCACCGTTAAGTCGAAATTGAGAATAGATTAGAAACACGAATACATCTTAAGACACGATTAAGAGACAAAATTCAAAACACCGCGTTCTCCATTTAGTCGCCTCTTACGAACAAGCAAGGAGCGGTGCTGAGGACTTATTCTTTGATACCCACCCCAGTCCTCAGGGGTGGGGTAGCTGGAATCCAACGTTGAGGATGGAGATGTTGATCCGCGTCGACTTCAACCCATGGCTGCTGCTCTTCTTAGACTTCATCCTACGGCTTCATATTCAAATACTGCGCAACCACTGCAGCGGCGCAGCAATGAATATTTACCGGAGAGTAGAAATTGAGAATAGTTTAGAACATGAATTTTAAACAAAGTCCCATCTTCGCTAGCCAAGGCTTTTCGGTCCAATCCGCTCTCCGTTTTATGATTGGCTGCAGCTGCGAGTAGCTGATCCAATCACAGCATTTAAAACAGGTGTTTGTAAATAAACTTTAAGGTAGTCCATCCATAACTATCATATTTCATTTCTAATAGATTGCAAGTTTGATCACTAATATTTTAGTTGATTTTAAGGGGTTTATTAAATAATAAAGATTCACCTGCGAAATTTAAAAGAAAAATGAATATTAATGAATTTATCATATGTTGAAGTTAACATTGAAATCTATGGGAAAAATGCATTTTTGAATATATTTTTTTAGTACAAGTAATTATCTCACATTTCTCTTGGTAAAAATTTGCAAAAGCTTTCCCTTTCTTCGAATATGCTAAAATGATTCATAATTTACCATGTATGTTTTCAGAAAATGATTTTTTAAATTTTCTTAAAGGGCAGACAACTCTTTAAAAAAGTTTTAAGTGCAAAAAGTTTATTTAATTAAATACATACATAATCCCGAGTTTGGTTTATGTCAGCATCATAATATCTTTAAAATACATATTTGATGTAGTAAAGATCAATCAAAATTGATAAATTTGCCTTAGTTATGGATGGACTACCTTAAAAGAAACACACGTTTGATCTTTGGTAAAACATTCGGTGCTTTTAACAAGTTGAGACACAAGTGCTCGAGTACAGTGCCTCCCCAACGATAGTCTAACCAGATCGCTTAAAAAACAAAATACTTTTACTGGGATTGAACAGAGATTTACAAACTTGTCAAGGTTCGAGTGATAGTATGGGAAGTAATGAGATCTGCCAAGGGTTTATGGGGAGCGGAATGGACCGAAAACCCTTGGCTAGCGAAGATGACAAAGTCCACAGGGGGTGATTACTACTAGCCCTAACCTAAATTCTATTTCACTAACCAGAGGCTCATGAATAGAATTCCCTAACCAAGATGGGAGGAGGGTGGGGTGGGGGCGGGGCGGGGAGGGGCGGGGAGGGGGAGGGGGAGGGGAAATAATATAAAGAAAAACATACTGACCAAAAATAGCTGGAATCCAACGCTGAGAATGGCGATGTTGATTTGCGTCGACTTCAACCCATGGCTGCTGCTCTTCTTAGCTCTTCTTAGACTTCATCCTGACCGCTTCATATTCAAATGCTGATGATATAATGATATGATACTAATGATATTTTTATTTGTGTTATAATTTGACTACTCCAAATTTTGTAACAATCATAACATCATTATGCACTGGCATTTGAGGCCACCAGTAAAGCAAAGGTTTTTAAACTTTGACTTAATTACTTTTATATTCACTACATGTCCTAAACCTCATACTGAATGTATTAAAATCTTAATTAAATAATAGTTCAAACAATAAGTATTTGTTTGATTTCTTCACATAATCAATTTCCATGCCAAATTTTATCATCATTTCTGTTTTGGGCTCCATATTATAAAACAAAGTGGCATGTGACATGAGTCACAAATAAAATAGACGAATAGTTTGATGGTTTTCGGATGATTGACACTACTTGTGGTTCAGGTGCCAACCTCCTTAAGTCAAATTCTTTAAGACCTATCTTCCATTTTTCTCCAGGGGGCCTCTCACAACAGAAATTTTTTCTTTAAATTTACTAATAAATATTTAAATATTGGGGAGCATGTAATAAATAGAAGTGAAAATAAGGAAATTAACAGTGAAACTGAAGTTAAAAAACTACGCATAGTAACCAATTTTCTTTATATTTCATACATGGACACACCTAGGTGTAAAACGCAAAAAAGACACTAAATGTTGGCTGCTGGGGGTAACCATTGCCAAAGTAACCATGGAAAAATAGCAAAACTTATCTACTTTAAAGCCATATAAGAAGGTTTTTGCCTAGTATTGTAAACTATCAAAGACATACTGGTAGAACAATCTTTGTATGATTGTCAATTCTTATTTCACAGAAGAAAATTGATGGAAAAACCAATACTTTTAAAATGTTACCATGGAAACCGTAAGATCTTTTTGAAATTGGTCTTTTGCATTTTTTTATTAGCTGAAATAGGAAATTATTTATTCTTTATATCCTTACCAATATTCATGCAATATACATTTTATTTAATTAATTAAATTAACACCTGTTGCTATAGTAACAAGGCCAAATAGAACAAAATGAAAAAGTGAGGATTGTAATTCCCGATTGTAGAAATTTTTAGCAATTGTTTTTGTTGTAACTTGTAAACATATCCCTGTATTTTTATTATATACCACAAACAACTTTGTAATTCAACACAGACGTGTTGTTGCTATGAAAATTAAAGTTGCTTAAAAAATCACACAGAAATTCTTACTTTTTGAAAAGTCCATAGCAACGCCAATTATTTTCGGCAAATGACAGATTTTTTTTCAAGTTTCTTTCAAGTTCAGGACATACTTGATATTTTCTCATCAATTGATATAATTTATCTATACTTTATATACGAATATTACCCATTAAAAATGCCTCAAAATATTAGAATATACCTTATTTTTCAGCTTGTTACCATAGCAACGAACCTCAATTTTAATTTTAAAATTTGTAATTGCACAACCATAAGAGTGTGTATCAAAAGACTAAAGATTTGCATTTTTTATATAAATTAAATGAAGAAATCATATTTTGAAATTTCTCTTTAGTTACCATGGAAACACTTTTAAAATATGTGTTTCTCCATAAATGTTTTTTTTCTTGAAAAATGACAATTTTGTTTAATGATATATTCTACCCTAGAAACCCAAAATTGTGCACATTACTCGCAATATGTTCTCAAATAAGCATTTTTAAAAATGTCATTTTTGCATCTTTACCCTCTGTTACCATCGCAACAGGACCACATAGCAACAAAAAATGATGTTAGGCTTTAATACTTTTCAAATTCTATCAAATTATAAAGTATGAAGAAAATCCGTGACTCTGCGTGGCCATCGAATTTTGATTCTTACATAGAATTGATCTTAAAATAAAAGTTCAAAATATTATAGCTCCAAAAATTGCCTGGTAATGCACCCTGGATTTTTTAACATTAACTGGTTTAAATGCAAATAAAGAAGAAATTATTTATCAAGGAAAATTACCTAAAACTGAGGAACGTCGCGTGTGTCCTTTACCTATGTTATACAATGACATAACTTGGGGCAATTACTATCAATGATGACGTCACTCGAATAGGGACTTCTATTTCTACCAGATTGCGAACCATCAATCACTATAATGACATTGCCACTTTGGTGCGCATCCCAAAAAATTTTTAAAAATTAAAATAAGTGCATTTTCGCGGGCATGCGCACCTGTAGCCAACTGGTTTTGTGAAACTTGTACACATTTGACTGAAATCATATGTGAAGCGGAAGCTCAGGCCCAATCGCAACTTCTCGGGCCTTTCCGGGGCAGAGCTCGGAAAAACACGTTTTATTTCGCTTGTCGGATACGCCCGAGAATTTTAAGTGTCTTGGCGATTACAAAGTAGAAATTTATTCCAACTCAAATTCTGATGTTTTGGGGCCTTTTTGCCGATATTTGATATATTACGCTTTGAAAAAGGTTCCGATTGGAAAAATTAACTAAGTTACATGTAGGTACAATGACTTTAATAGCTAAAACAAATGACAATGTCTTCTCGATTCACCGGTATTGAAGCACAAAAGCCGGGTCCATTATTTTTATATAGTAGTATAGATAAGACACCGTTGATTATCTTAAATTTCAAACAAAATCTAGTTTAACACCCCTCCCCCTCCCCTCCGACAGACCTTATTGAATTCGCCGCCTCAGTAAGTAATACCCTCCGACGCCCCCCTGAATACGGGAACACTATTTCATCTTTCCATACTAATGCCAGACAAGGCCGATTTTTTAAGGGGGTGGTGGCAAATTTAACATTGTTAATTTAATTATATTAGCTGCAGATAAGATGTGTTTTTCATTTATTAAAAACAAATTAAAAACAATACATATATCAATAATATTAGAGAAAGAATTAGTTAACATTTATGCATACCTGTTGTACAAAGTTTTAAAACAATGAGGACTTTCTTCGGCAGGAACTTCTGCGACTTTGCAATTGTCACCTTCACCGGGTCAATGCTCAGAAGAAAGCGTGCTTCAATTATTGGTCACGTGGTCGGTGAAATTGACTGTGAAGTGAGTTAATATCAGCCGATGACAATGAAGGTCATGAACTGTGATTTACATAAACCTTTATTATAAATATTGCACACTAAGACCAATAGCGTAGATAGCCCTGTGGTTGGGCACTGGAACATAAATTCTGTGGTTCCAGGTTCAAATCACAGATTCCTCACTATTATTTTTCCTTTTCCCCCTTATTTGAAAAAAAAAGTGATGATTCTGTCAAATATTAATAATCTTTTTGGTTTCTGCTGTAGAATTTTCATTAATTCTTTCTCAGCATGAGATTAAAAAGAGATCTTTGAAATGATATTTACAGTTTTGATGTTATTATTTACAATTAGTATATGGAACGCCTCAACTGTCTTATGTGGGTAATCTCCATTACATGCTGATACTTTAACATTACATGCTGATACTTTAACATTACATGCTGATACTTCAATAATACATCCTGATACTTTAACATTACATGCTGATACTTCAACATTACATGCTGATACTTTAACATTATATGCTGATACTTCTTCATTATATGATAATTTATCATTACATGCTGATAGTTTAACATTACATGTTGATATTTCATACAATGATGGTATTTCAGTGTGCGGTGGTTCTAAATTAGCTATCAGCAGCGGGATCGTGATTCCGTAAAACTGAGGAATATTACGAAGAAGAGAGTATAGGACTAAAATCAAGCTACTCAACAATGTTCAAACAAACTTCATTTACGTTCATTTCCTTATATAAAAATGGACACTCTTCGAACCCGATTGGTTATTATTAAAGTCTACATTGCCAAAACTAGGGCTTGTAACACTCAGGTGAAACTGGATTCTAGAGGGAATGGGGGCACTGTCAGCTTCATTATATTTGTTGGAACCTGCGCTGAAATCTTTCTGTGTCAAGCGACCCCCAGTCCCTAATCAGTACTCGTCCTTGTTTAGGCGCCTTCAAATTCTATGTCAATTTTATTTATAAGTACGTTTTATGTCGTAGGTTGATTGTTTTAATCCTGCAGGCGGGCGCCTTCAAACGGCGGTAAAGTTATCCTTAGTTTTTGGCGCTTCTACGCCATTAAGCAGTGACTTAACTGTTCCTTTTAAGGGAATCGGAGCAAAAGCAATCATCTAGTAGATCACTGCGCATGCACGTAGCATCTTTTATTGGGAGGGGCCAGACCTACCCCTCAATCTCGACAATAGAAGATTTTATTTTAAAATATTTGATCTACTAGTATTGATCTATACATATGATCGAATTTTCATATATACATATATCTTTTCGCCTTGTTTGAAAAAGTTAAAATAGTTAAAACTTTTTTTTATATTTGATGAAATGAAAAATGTATGTTTCCACAAAAAGTGTGTTGATTCAAAAGAGTTAATAAAATGATTTTGGCTTCATGAAGCAATTAATGTGCTTATATTGCCTAATTTCAGTAACTTAGCGCATCTGCTAACATACATGTAAACAATATGCTGGCACCGAAGAAGTACACAGTACAGCTTATAAGAGAGGATCTCAACTGAATAAAAAATGATGTCGGAAAATAAGATATGTTTGGGTGTAATGTATTAAGGCATATGACAACCACACATGCTGCTTATAAGATCATGCCCCATTCATGCAAAGGATAAAGCATTGCGTTCTCTGGATTGCAATATTTTACATGAAGTCGTATGTCAGAGACTATGTGTGCTGTTGGAACTGATTTTAGCAATAAATGTACTGTTGAAAAAATCAGTGCTTACATTGCCCACTCCTACACGTGGATCTCCAGAGAGAGAGAGAGGAGAGAGAGAGAGAGAGAGAGAGAGAGAGAGAGAGAGAGAGAGAGAGCATCAATCCCCATAAATCCAATCTCACCTGAATGACAGAAGTCTTTGTTTAGGTGTTATTAATATTTTTAGCGATCAACACTGACAAAGCGCCAAAAGATAGGGTTCAGAATGCACATTTTTGGTTTTTATGCGCTGATCGCGAGCGCCAATGGTCTCACCAAGTATGCAGGCATTCTTTAAATGTAAATGACCCTTTTACAGACAACACGTAATCAAATAGTAGTATTTGTTGTGTATCTTGATCTAGACTAGTCTCAGTGGACCTTAGTCCTATCTGATCTATCTCCGAAACAGAGAAACAGCCCATGGTTAAAAACTGTACAGGCATCCACCTGTTCTGAATTTTAGCGTATTTCGATCCCAAGGCAACGCTTCAGCCACTGCATAGTGAAGTACCATCCTATAATGAAGTATCAGCATGTAATGTTGAAGTATCAGCATGTAATGTTGAAGTATCAGCATGTAATGATGAAGTATCAGCATGTAATGTTGAAGTATCAGCATGTAATGTTAAAGTACCAGCATGTAATGTTAAAGTACCAGCATGTAATGTTGAAGTATCATCATGTAATGTTGAAGTATCAGCATGTAATGTTGAAGTATCAGCATGTAATGTTGAAGTATCAGCATGCAATGCTGAAGTATCATGACATCATATAATGAAGATTATCCACATAAGGCAATTGAGGCGTTCCATCATTTGCCTCATTTGCCTTCATAACGCAAAGTGGTCACGCACTTTGAATTTTTCTATATGGTGTAACATGTAAAACATTTATTAAATCTTGAGAGCGTGATCCTGGTGATAGACTTTTAGCATAAAATCATGCGAATTAATAGAAATTTTGAATCTCTATATTCAATCTGATCATTGTACAAAACATCCTCACAATGTCAGGGGTCCTGAGTCCACTCGTGGCCGTGTCAGGGGTCCTGAGTCCACTTGCGGCCACGAGTCGACTCAGGACCCCTGACATTGTGAGGATGTGTGCAAAATCAAAATCAATATTTCATTAAGCAATTTTGCTTAATTAAAAATACTGGCAACAAATGTCAATCGAGCTGAACTGAAATATAGTCTGTTATTTTGAAGTAGTTGAAATGCATATAACGTTATCATGAGTACAGTAATTATCTCCCCATTGAAGAACTCTTCAGTGTGTGATTTCAGTAAATTTGCTCAGCGATCGCCATATTGCAATTTTATGTATTGTTTTGAAGCAATCAAGTGAGATAAATCGCTAAATTACAAAAAGGCAACCTTATACAACCAAACTGGACAGGCTACCAGAGTATCTTCGAGATACTATGGATTGGTTTATGGGGTAAGTGCTTTTTATTGTCCCTTCACATAGAGAAAGTGGATGCGTCAGATGATACACATTTGGTCGTCTGCATGTGTCAATGAAAAATCGATTGGAGCATTTTTAACTGACAATTTTCATAAATTCTTATTCAAAAGGCCATTTTCTCCTGATATTTAAGAGCTTTTGTTTTGATAAAAGTGTTATAAAAGTAAAAAAAAATATAGCAGCATATAAATTATTATGAACGCTGATAATGTGTATTTTTTCGAAGGTCATGGACACTGCAACTCATTTGTATTTGTTATAAAAAAGAAATAAGGAAGATTTTAATGTGTTTTATTAACCAAACAAGTTTTAAGCTGTTGTTGATGCTTGCTGGTGGTTTTCATTATGGATATATAGGTATTAGTTTTAATTGATCAACAATCAATGTATTAAATATTCTTTAAAAATCACAATCAGACAAGGGGATTCAACAAGCATTTTGATTGTCATTATGGTTGTTCAACATCGGTATTAAGCATTAGAAATATTGATTAACTGCGTGTATAATGATTTTCTAGCTCTTTTATGAACGTAGTTTGAGCACAAAGGTATTTATGATTATCGAAATATCAAGCGAAAAGTGGTGGAAGCAAAAACTCTGGACAGAGTATGGTTGTATTTAAATATGATCATATGAAAACATGATTGTTATTTCTATAATTAACTTGTATAAAAGTATAACATATTTATATCAACTATTTAGCTCAAACTAATCAAAGTTAATGTATCTAGAAAGTCCTCCCAGTGGCAGTAACCTGAAATTAAAAAGTAAAATGTTGTTATTATTGATGTATTAAATTGAATTAAGTAGTCAATGTCACAACATGAGTTGGGGAAAATTTAACATTTTTTATTTCAGAAATGTAAATGTACATGCTCAGGTTGATATATGAAGTTTTAAAAAAAATTTCATTGAGAATTTTTTATGTGCCGGCCATCACATTTTGTTCAAATTTAGAATCAAGCACTCCAAAATTTGAAGTGCTGATTTAATTAATATTTTAATAAAATTATGATGTTGCTATGTAAAAAAGCCAATGTTGTAAATAATTTTGAAATTTGTTTCCATTCTTAAAATTAATGAATATAATTTGCAAAAAATTCCATCAAATAAAATAATTATTGCAGAAAATTAAAATTTATATTTATCAGTGTTCATGTTGCCATCAACTGGTGAAAGGGTTAAATGCCATGGTATGAAATACACCCCCAAAACATAACAGATGCCGGGCAGGTGCGCTCCCTGTCTCCGAATTCACCCAGGCACTCCTGTCGTAGATGCTCGTCAGGCTTCCTCCAGACGTATATTTTGTTGTTGTTACCCAACATAATTTTCGTTTCATCACTAATGATGACTCTAGACCAATTTTCACGAACAGTCTATGTTAATTTTTGTCTACAAAACCGTTTCCGTCACTCTCGGTTTACGTGTGAGATAGTGATTCGCTTTGAAACCACACGCCTCCTATATCAATCATCACAAAGTCTTCTTCTTACAGTTCTTTCTGACACGTTACACACTGTTATGTTGTTAAACCTATTTGTAAGATCTTTTAATGTTTGTCTTCTGTTGCCATAGTTGCCTTTCACTCGTCTAAATAAAACTCGCTCATCTCGAGGTGTTGTTTTTTTCTTACCCCCACTTCGCCACTTGTTTTCTGTAGTCCCTCTCTCGTTCACCCTTTTCAAAAATTTCTGAATTGTTCTGCTGTTTATATTAGTGAATTCCTGAATTTTGTAGCTTGAAAAACCATTATTTGATAAAGATATGATGATTTCATTTTGTTCTTCTGTCAGTTCTTTCCCGTGGGGAGCCATTGTTTCTATGCAGACGATAAATTGTTTACCAAAGGGGAATAATCCAGAAAATAAAAAAAAACAATGCAAAAATTGTAAAACTTTTTATTCTGATAAAATTGAGTTTGATATGTTCATGATTTACGGTAAAGTTTTACTCTCAACTTTCTAAGCGGACATTATTTATAAACGCCGCCACCATTTCGCAAACTCATTCATGGCCAACTACTGTATATTGTTGCATACGTCTTGTTAAAATTTCATATTGTGTTTTATAATCACAATTTTCTCACGAATCATATAAGTTAAGCTAGTTAGATGATAGTTTGTTTACCAACTTTTTATATACCGGTAGTATAACGTGAGAGTCGATGTCTCCAATTTACATTTTGTTCATAAGACTGATATATACATCAGCAAAGCTAAATAACAGCAGCAAATGCAACCTTACATAAATTTCTCCACATAAAACTAAAAACACTTCCTTTATTTCAGCATAATCATGGTAATAAACATGTTTAATCATCGTATATATTACGTACGGAGAGATGGGTGATACGGAGAGATAATTATCCCACCTCAAATGACAGTTCACACCTTCTCACGCGACGATTTGTGTACATAGGTGTTTCGCAAGAAAGAATTGAAGGAAAAATTCAAAATACTGTACAAATTTTCATATTCCGTGAATTTTGGTGTCCCGCCAGTACACCGTGAATGGGATAAAAAAAACTGCACATTTTGCGCACCGCCAATACATATCACGTACATGTTACTTTGAAAAAATTCATAATGCCAGAAAAGGGGGACAATTCCTATCAAAATATCTCCCTTGCAATGTAAGAAAGTAGTCATGAAAATGATATATGGTGTAGAGGACATCTTAATGTTAATGTGTTAAAAAAAGCAAAAAAATTCATTGACAAATAATTTTACACTGCAACGTCCTGTTCCCCCTTAAGCTCCAGTGTACATATTTCTCAGCTTTTCTGTTCCGTTGTTTTAAAAGTAAATGTCAAATTGATCATGCAAGTTTTAGATAGAATTCACCAGAGTCACTTGGTTGATTTTTTGTTAATGTTCTTTGTCTATTCTCATGAGTCTTAATAACTATCCGCATTGCCCTATATTTACACTTGCAAATGTTTTCCCTTATATAACACTATTTGAGCAAGTCATAGGTAAAATTAAGTAAAAATTCTGCTGATCTTTGATTGTTTTATTCAAAGCATTGAGGCCATTGGCCTCGGGCAATAGAACACACTGAGCTGTTCCCTGCACCTCGGAGAAAATATTCTGGTCAATTGACTGCTCAAGCATTAAATAATTGTATACTATAGTATTTATCGGGTACCTTAAAGCAAGAAGTATGAATTCTTGCAATGCTGATAAAAATTATGTTGCAAGTAAAGAAGATCGAGGTTAATAAGAGTATATATAGGAAACCTATAATTAAAATATATTTAATGTTTGTAAAAAATTGCGTTTATACAACAACATTGGTTAATCATTATAGAATATCATCAATCATGAAATACTGGCCAATGTCCAACACAAATTAGAACTGAATGTCTTGAGAGCAGGGAATTGTTTGCGGTCAAACACCACACAATGCTATTGATGGAGTTTAGTTATTGATCCTAGCCAAACCGCCCTTTGAGCAAATATCGACCCGGTAAATTAGATTTGTGGTGGCAATTTCACTCTCATTTAGATCAAAGTTTTATGAACCATAAATATTTTATTTTATTTTAGATCATGTGCAATATGCTATTTATCAATGAAAAGATTTTATCGGTACAGATTTTGAATATTGCCAGTTTTCCTTGCTTTTATACATGCAGATACAAATGGTATCATTTATAAAGCTGTTGGTGTATACAGGTACCTGGACATCACATATTATATTGTATGACTACCGGTAGTATAAAGTGAAAGTCGTATTTGCTGGGCATGAGATTTTGTTGGCTCTCTTGGGTTGGTGGTAATAATATTTCAGGAGAAGATGGACTTTTCAAGTTCATGATCAATTTTGTTTTTAATCGGACATCCATACAATTAAGGTAGATATACTTGAAACCACAGTATCAACAAAGTATATCTCTCTTAAAGTTTTTAATTACTATAGTAATCATGGGATAGTGCTAAACTCAATCAGTGTTCTAAAACATGAAGTTGATGAAACTTATCATCTATTAGATATGAAATATATATAGTTAACATGGACTATGGGTACCTTAAATAAGAAATCAGATATTGATTACTTTATTTGCTTTGATGCTGCAGTATATTTACATGGTGTAAGGAGATAGAAGGTTACTGCATTACCAGAGTGTATCTGGCATCTGGTCTTTGCTCCATAATTAATACCCCTACACAGAACCCCTAATTAGATCTGTCAATGAGCTACAAGTGTTCTTTTTTAAGGCCAGGGTTCATTGCTTTCTGTGCTGTACTGGAGTATCAATATGAATGTTCTGCTGCAGCTCTCAAGGCTGCACTCAAATTCAAGGTAACATTTTTGTCATATGAGTGAGTTGATTTTTAATGTGGCAGACTATATCAATATACAAGTACCAGTATATTGTGTGAAGGTTGCAACCTGTGAGTACATGGTACATTCACTTAAAGCAAACTTCATTTTCCAGATTTTGAAACGGGTTTTTCAAAGGAAAAATCCGGTTATTGAAATGGTGGAAATGGCGGGCGGGCGGGTGGGCGGCTGCCGAAAGGTACCCTTGTTGTACGGATAACTCCTCCTACAGTTTTCAAGATAGGAAGTTGTTATTTTGCAGATCAGTTGTACATATATCAGAGGTGTTGCATATTGATAGGATTTGGATTTCTGATTATTTATGAAAAAAATAGCAGCTGTTGAACTTAATTATTTTTGGCAAAAATTTTACATATAGAATACCCCATTTCTCTGGATAGGTAGTGTTCATCAATTCAGACATGATTAGTGTTCCAAAAAATGAAGGTGAGTGAAAGAGAAGATAGAACTTTATTGTGAATGCAGATTCTACTGTATCATTCAATCTAACACAGCAATTATCACTCATTGAGTTTGACTTTGTTACTTTTTTTTATCAACAGGTGTTTAAGTTACATGTACATTTGTTGCTGTATTGCTCATGCAGTACTCTCTGAATGCTTGTTTACAATAACTTTACAAATTTTATTCATTAAATCTTTAAGCACTTTTACAATCAGAGCATGACATTAAGTATCAGTATGTTTGTCAATATATTCATAAAAGCAATATAACTACCTTTACCTGTGTGTAAAGAATAGGAGGGATTTGTGAAAAATAGGGAGCTCTCAAATTTAGGTAGTTGTAACATATTTTTAAATAACGTTCAACTGGGAAAAGTGAATTTTTGGTTACAATTATACATGGTTGTATATGGTTTCGCAAGCAATCTGGATACAAAAATATAAACCTGCTGAATTGGTGCTTCTAATTAATGTAAAAGTTCTCCACTGGTGTAAATGATGTCCACATCCATGTCATTAACACCATAAAATTTGTCATCACTGTAGTCTATTCATAGACTTGAATATATAATTCTGCTCAGGTATATAGTTATATGAGGCATAGAATTCCATAATTTGTGTCTCACAGGTGAGAGTATTTAACTGGAGTGAAAAATACATCCAATGAATCTCTCAGGGGGGAATGCTTATAATTTCCATATTCAAGTACGGCCTGACGACATGTTCTTAATTTAAAAATGGGACAATTTGGATGTATATAGCACAGGTATTTTAAATCTTTGAGATAGGGTCCTTGACTGCTTGTGAAATAAATAGAAACCAGCCCACTGAAATGAGCCAATCAGAAGTTAACAAACAAAGATCTGCACTTGGTGTAGTAAAAGCACGTGTTTCCTTATACAGGAGGATTTAGTCATATTTATATTTACTGGTCTTTGTCTAAGCCATATTTAAAGAGTTTACCTATATACTCATAAGGTCATGGGTGTCTTTGAATGAAAAGACTTGGGTCAGGTGATAGCAAGCTAATCAGCTGTTATGATTACACAGAGGTGGTGTCATCGGTTGTGACAAACACACCATATAATCAATGCCATGTGTTCCAAGAAGAAAAAAATGTGATTTTCCAAAGACAAGTGTAATTGTCAGTTAATTGAAGATTGACTGAACTTGGAATTCTTGAATTTAAATTCATTTTGAAGTATTGTGACCTGTTTTATATATTGTGTGTTTGAAATCTACTTGATTTGAGATTTCACCAATGATACACGATTGTTCATTAATTCTGTGACCTTAATTACCAACTTGGGACATCGTCTGAATGTTGAAGGTTAAAGCCACTCTCAGGATGACATCAGGAGTGTTGTTTGTTATAAACTTCTGGTAAGTTCATCTGATATCATTAAAACCATCATTGATCAAGCAATTGTGTGTGGAAAACTAACTTTTTTATACTGGAAAATTTGGGTCATTACAGAAGGGCTGATTTAAGTATTGCAAAGATTGTATATGTATTCAAATGACTGGAAGCATTAAAGTAATTCAAAGTTTGTGCAATGTATATGTATGCAAATGTCTGAGGAGTATGCCACATTGTGAATTGTTGTTACATCATTGGTGGTTTTCATGTGCAAGTTAACCTCTGATCCTGTCAGTAAAAGATATTCTCTAAACAGGAACATATTACATGCATCTGTATTGTAAATTTCATGATCATATTTCCTCGTCCCATCAAAATCTAATTGATGTGAGACTTAAAAAGGAAAAAGCCCCACCACCCTACCCCATGATGTATTGTATAAGGATATTTAATATGTGTTCTGATGTTTAAGTAAATAACACAACCCAATCAATTGATGAGGTGTTTGAAATTAATGGCTTTAGTACCTCCTTTATTTCCTGTTTTATATGGGTGTTATTTGTGGCCAGATTATATTTTTGATAAGCATGTCTAATTATCACTGATATATGTTAGATAATGTAAAAAAAAAAAAAATAGGGAAAACCTTTGGTATATTTATATAACTGTTCTATATGATATATAGTTTGATTTAGATTTCAACAGCTTTTGTTGTGTAATCATGTCAAATCTGTATTAATTTTTTACATCAATAACATTCAACATTATCAATGATGTTCAGCAAGTTTTATATGAAACAAAGAGACAATTTTTTCTGTGAATTAAATTTTCAGTCTTAATGGCATTTCATATTACTGTATATAGGAAAATATTCGCCCTCGTTTTTATTTTGCCTCTTTTGCCCTTGTTGTCAGTGGGCGAATTTAAGAGGGCAAATTCTGATGTCTCAAATTATCTCTCTTTATAAACACAACTGTGTCTTGGAGAATTTTAAGATAGGGAGAACTGTTTGCAAGTGTATAGGGCGAAAATGACATAGGGCAAAATGAACCTGTATACAGCAGTTGTCGAAAAGCTGAGGAGTGAAGATAGATCAACAAGTTTTATGATTTTGAAATTTTGCTGACTAGATCATTTGATCTATATATGCTCTTTACCGATCAGTATACAGATATCAAATGGGGCTATATCACATGTTACTCCAATTTGGAAGGTTTCCAGCAGTTCTTACATCAGTACAATTACTAGTGTAGCAATGAGAACTGATAAACTGGTAGTCTTGTCCTTGCTGTATTGACAAGGTTAAATATAAGAAGACTATGTTATTGTTGGCCACTGTTAGGTGAGAGCTAGGAACAGATAACTTATAGATGTATTGATGACTGGTAAGCACTAATAATGTGAGGCCTTATGGATAATTTAGCTTCCCATTACACCTGCAGTCCATTATGTAGTCATTGACCAAGAGATGCAATTTACCATATTCTTTTTCCTGGTATTTGTACTATATCATCATGTACTGTTTACACAAAGGCTTTTAGCTATGGTATTAACATGTGTGAGGCAGATGCAAGAGCTCAAATATAGCAAATTTTTCTACATCAAATTTTTAGTAAGGGGTTTTATAATTAAAACATTTGGGAAGAATTGGCAAGAACAAACTATGTGAATGTTAGATAAGGAAACTGTCAGAGCTTCAGCCAACAATTAATATGATGGGATACATTAATTTGATTTAGTTTCAATCCCTCAAAATATTAAGACATCTAAGTACCTGTACATGTATACTTAACAAAAATGAGTTTTCACAATACCTTCACTTAAGCATTAATGCTTATTTTTGGATGTCGTAGGTCCTATAACACACCAAGCGGTGCAGACAAATTGAATACCGTGCTTTAGCGCGGTATGATAATTTGTCTGCACTGCTTGATGTGTTATAGGACCGACAACATCCAAAAATAAGCATTCAATGCTTATATTTATATTTTCATACTGATGTCTATTTGTATGAAATATTGTGTATCACCGCTATAAAGCCATTATATGCGCTCTTAGTCAGGGATATGAAACATGGAACAGCCATATTAACATGCTATTTAGATTGCTTTTGTGACTTTAAATATAGAGCCAGAAACTTTGTCAAAAAATTCTTCTTTATTGACGAAATGATATGATTTAACGAATATTTTCCATTAGTAAATATCAAATTGGTTATGTAAGTTTAAACGTTTCAGTTAATCTTACAATAAAAAATATACTCAAAACGCGTGAGGACGTTTATATTTGTGCTCCTGGCGCATGAATTAGCTAAGTGTATTCACAGGAAATTGAACGTCACATATTTCCAATGCGAATATAAGTGGAAATACACACTGAATGTAAATAATAGGTTTTTAATTTGATTTTGTTTCAGATAAAAATAACAAAATTTTAAACATTTGAAAATGCTTAGAAGTGTCATGGATGAGTAATGATCCCTGGTGTAGAGGTTTTGTATATAGAAATGTTTGACAATTGTGAATCACCTGTGAACATAATTAGGAAGTGGTTGGCTTTTCTTAGTAACACTCACTCCTCAGCCCATGTCACAGCAAAGTCATCAATATTTTAAAGTCCCAATATTTTAAAGTCCCAATATTTTAACTAAACAAGACATATTGACAATTTCTTAGTCTATTTGGCTTTTAGGAAGGATATTGTATGCAGATTTTATTTCTTGAAATAATTTTCCAGATTATTATAGAGAGAAACTTGCATAAATTGATATATGAATATTTACAATTAAAAGACAATCTGTAGAATAAGGCATTGTGGGCATGAATCCCCCCCCCCCCCCACCTTTATTTATTTAAAATATTTTAAAAATCTTTCTTTTTATATGCATTTCAGTCAAAAAATGTGATTATTTTAAATAGCTCATAGAGTTTAAAAGGTTTCATTTTCTATAAAATGATATAAATTAGAATGTTTTCATAATTGAAAGAAAGATTTTTTTTTTTATATCAAATTTGAAACAGGGGGAGGGGATGGTCCATGACTCAAGTGCCTGTGGAATAAGTTAATATATAAAGGTACTCCATTGTGTTTAAAAAAAAAGGTTGTCTTGCCTTTAAATTTTTAAATCTGATTGGAATGACACATATTTTAAATTTTTGTTTAGCCATACACTTCTAGTTAGTAATATGTTGTGTCTAACGTAAACCGGGAAGGCGAAACAAAGAGGTTAATATGAGTACACCCAGCTTATTCTAATTTAAAGATTAACACAGGTTGAGAAATCTGAAACAATGATTCAGAACCAAGTGCAGTTTGCAAAACACAGTTGTTATTAAAGGCATTGACATCTGAACTTAGAAGACAATCTGGATTTTTAGCATTAAACAAATCTTGTTTAAAGGCAGCTTATTTGGGTCATCCTATCTTGTATTTATTATATAGTCTCATAGATATCGTTTAGATTGGATGTTACCTGATTAATATTGTACTGGTTGATAAATCATTGAAATGCTTTACAATAAATCATTGAAACCCTGTACAAGCTGGTATGCTGATGAGTATTGTTGATTCTGACAAACGCCAGACCATGGTCAACTTTGTATCCTGGGGTCATCATAAAATGGTGGTAACTGCAGTACAAAACTGTCACATGGTCAGTTTCTTGTAAGCCTAATTAGCAGATGCTACATGCTCAACAAGTTATGAGAATAATCTTTACATGTGAACAGCTGCAAGTTGATCACTAAAAATAACTGTAATGTGTGCCTGCTATACCTGTTTAAATTGAGAAACCATAAGAAGTAGTAAGAGCACTGATATGGAAAACTAAAATCTGTTGTAACATTACATTTATGTAGTCACACTTGCTGTGGTTTATATATAAAAACTATGTGATATTTTGGTTAGTTTTATTTCAGCTTTATGCTTCATTGTGTGCCTTGATAAAGTCAATGTCAATCAACTCATTAGGGTATCTGTTTTTATACCCCCCACAAATTTTTTTTTTTTTTTTTTTTTTGGGGGGGGGGGGGGGGATATAGGTACCACCTTGTCTGTCAGTTTATCCATGTAATTTTGTCCAGTCCATATCTCTCTTATGGAGGAACATTTGAAGTCCCTACTTCTCACAAAGATTGTTTATGACCTGAGGGTGTGTCATGATTTGAACCAAGGTCATTTGGGCAAGTTCAAGGTCACTGGAAGGTAAAGTTCATACTTTGTGTCCAATCTATATCTTTCTTATGGAGGTATACATTGGAAGTTCTTACTTCACACAGAGCTTGCTTATGACCTGAGGGTGTGTCATGATTTTCAATCAAGGTCACTGGAAGGAAAAGTGCATAATTTGTGTCAGGTCTTTATCATACATATAGGGGAAGGGGGCAATTTTTAGTCTTTATGGTGGTTTGTCAATCATTCTGGCCCCACTTTTTCTTCTAGACTTTTTTATGTAATGGTTTAGCGAATTGATATCAAACGTTTCTGTGAAGCTTCGTAATAATTCCCTATAGATAAAGTATGAATAATTTTTATTTTGATCAACATTTTTTTTTACGTCATTAATTTTTAAATGGGATTCTTATCTGCGATTGTGTTAGATTAAGGTTCTAATAAATGAATGTGAGAAAAGAGAAGACACAAACTTTTCGTGCAATTCCACCCAACAGTCAGCAATTATCACTTATCGAGTTTGACTTGTTTTACTTTTTATCCACTGGTTTTAAAGTTATTAATTTTTAGCTCACCTGAGCTGAAAGCTCAAGTGAGCTTTTCTAATCACTTTTTGTCCGGCGTCCGTCTGTCTGTCTGTCTGTCTGTCCGTCCGTCTGTCTGTCCGTAAACTTTTTACATTTTTGACTTCTTCTCCAGAACCACTGGGGCGATTTCAACCAAACTTGGCACAAAGCATCCTTAGGTAAAGGGGATTCAAGTTTGTTAAAGTAAAGGGCCACACCCTCTTTCAAGGGGAGATAATTAAAAATCATTGAAAATTTGTTGGTATTTTTCAAAAATCTTCTTCTCAAAAACCATTTGGCCAGAAAAGCTGAAACTTGTGTGGAAGCATCCTCAGGTAGTGTAGATTCAAGTTTGTTCAAATCATGATCCCTGGGGGTAGGGTGGGGCCACAATGGGGGGGGGGGTGAATTTTTACATAGGAATATATAAAGTAAATCTTTAAAAATTTTCTTCTTAAAAACCATTCGGCCAGAAAAGCTGAAACTTGTGTGGAAGCATCCTCAGGTAGTGTAGATTCAAGTTTGTTCAAATCATGATCCCTGGGGGTAGGGTGGGGCCACAATGGGGGATCAAATTTTTTACATAGGAATATATAGAGTTAATCTTTAAAAATCTTCTTCTCTGAAACTGATCAGCCAGAAAGCTTATACTTGTGTGGAAGCATCCTCAGGTAGTGTAGATTCAAGTTTATTCAAATCATGATCCCCGTGGGTATGGTGGGGCCACAATGGGGAGGTCAAATTTTACATATGAATATTTAGAGTCATTCTTTAAAAATCTTCTTCTCTGAAACTGATCAGCCAGAAAAGCTGTAACTTGTGTGGAAGCATCCTCAGGTAATGTAGATTTAAGTTTATTCAAATCATGATCCCTGGGGGTAGGATGGGGCCACAATGGGGGGTCGAATTTTTACATAGGAATATATAGAGAAAAATCTTGAAAAATCTTCTTCTCAGAAACAAATTGGGCAGAAAAGCTGCAACTTGTCTGGAAGCATCCTCAGGTAGGGAAAATTCAAATTATTCAGATTATGATCCCTGTGGGTAGGGTGGGGCCACAATCTGAAGGGGGGGGGGGGTGTCAAATTATTACATAGGAATATATAGGGAAAAACTTTCTAAAACAAAAATTGTCTAGAAAAGCTTTAGTCAGTTCAGTCCTCAAATAGTCTAGATTAAAATTTGTCAAAATCATATTCTTCAGGAATAGGGTTGGGCCAAATGGGGGGGGGGGGGGGGGGGGGGGGGGTCCAATTTTTCAAAGGAAAACATTTAAATTGTTCACAAAAATTCAAATGGTTTTTATATATGGTTTTACTTATATGCAAGCATTTTGACATATTGTTGATTCTTTTAAATTGTTTAGACTCTGGCCCCTGGACAATTCTTGGACCTCAAAAGGGGTTCAAAGTTTGATGTAGGTTTATAGTCGATATATAAACAGTTGTTTAGGTCTGATCATCTTCTCGAGAACTGCAATGCTCAATATGTGATATGACTGTAAAATCATCCTGTTACAAAAGGGGTCAATGATAAACATAAGAATATGCAGGGGAATTTTTTTTTTATACAGGATTTATTATACGACATTGTTCAGATATTTTGTATATGACTCTATAAAGCTGATTTTATTATGTCTGTTGTTGCTCAGGTGAGCGATGTGGCCCATGGGCCTCTTGTTTAAATCTCTCGTATTCATGATCGGGTTACTAGTGCTACCGGTACTCCGATGTGTGTGTTTAACCAAATGGACACAAATGATAAAAAATTAATTCTGAAAGACTCTTTTTTCATTAGAAATCGGTTTTGTACTTTTAAAAAAATCTTCAACCAAATTTTTTCTGCACCTATTTAGCACATAAAACAATTGTTTCAAATTTGGGGTTGCCGATAGGGGTTCATATATTGATTATGCAATACTCTCAGAATGCTTGTTTAAATTGCAGATCATTATAAATGCAAGCAATACATGTACATAATGCTGTATAGTATCCTGGTTGGGTAATACTTCCTGCCAGTGTTGTAGTGTATTTTGCTGACTGTACTCTATGCTACATCAGTAATTCTATCATTGAATGGATTAAATGGGTCTCTTTTTTTGCCTTGGAAATTCTACATTTGTCGGTGTTCAATAATAAGCAGTATTATATGATTTATGTTGATAAGTTGGGATGTGTTTAGATTTGTTATATTCATTGTTACATCAACTTCCACCGGAGGGGCGGGATCAGATGGGATTAAAAAACAGGTAAGGATTGCAGCAATTTGACCTCTGAATATTTACACACATAAAATAGAAATATAAAAAATAGAAGAAAGGGGTATATATATATAATTATAACAGTAACTTGATCCAAATGCCTGTTGCCAGGCGCGGATCATCAGATCAAACGAGAGGCGTGGTGATCCGGAAAATCGGATCACACTCTGTAAAATTGACAGTATCAAGAAAGGAAAATTGATGATTAAAAGGTATATCTTATTACTATTTCCCCTCTGTTCTCAGTGTTAACAACTTTTGTATAAACTGTAAACAGGATACAGCTTGGGATCTTGTTCCTTCAAGCTTATGAACAGTTGATATAATTTATCAGTGGATTTCAGTAATTTAGTCAAGGTTTCACTCTATTAGCAGGGCAAACTCACAGTGGGTCAGTCTAATTGGTAATTATTGATTTTATTTGTGATGATGGTGTGCTACACGTTGCTGAAGGACTGAGCACTTTACTGTCCATGTATGTAGGGTGCCCAGATGTATAGAGGATATCAATCTCCTTATGCATTGTCTACATGGCCATTCAGCTGAGGACAACCCTCATTAGATAAACACAAAGGATTCTTATCACTCAGCAGATGTATGTGAATGTTAATACAAGGATCACAAATGTTTCCTACTTTATATGTGTGATTAAGGCATGTATTTCTGTCTTGTGTATTGATGAATACAGTTTGTTTACATTGCATTTAAAGATTGACAAGGAGAATAAAGAGCCTCGGTGATCATCTGATCATGAAATAACATTAACAAAGTATTAAGCTAGAGTGGACTGATGAAGTTTATATATTTTCACACAAAAGTTGGATATATTGTATCCAACAGAAGTCTAACCCAATGTACTGTAGTGATTATCTGAACTGGAGGACATATATCGCTATATACCAGTATATACATATCTACAGTATTGTAACAGAAGGCAATTGATAGGTTTAAATCTGGACCTTTGCATGGTTCATAAGATTACCTGGATACATTTTTTCCAATGATTGGGAAAGGATTAATGCCCAGGCACTTCTAAACATGTACAAAACTAAGAGGTTTGCTTATAACTTAGTGGTTTTAGATGTTCATTGTTGTTTGACTTTCATTGAAGAAGGATTCTGGTACATCATTTGCTAAGCACGAACAATTTTTGTAAAAATAAGTAGGCTTGTGAAAAGGGAGCATTTAATTTACCTCAATATATTGAAGACTGAAAAATTTAAGCATATTCTTAAAATTATTTCGTAGGAAAGGACGCAGAAAGGATAAAGATTCCCCGACGCCCCCTGCGCAGGAGGAAAGCAAGCGATACCTAGAAGACACCTGTATAAAGGAGCGGGTGACGGATGCCGACTTCTTCCGACTAGTATCTCTTCCACACAGTCTGGACTACAACGAGTGGTTAGCCACCCATGGTACATGCTTCAGAATCTATTGATATTACTAATAATTAATAAGTTTATGTTGTTGTAGAAAGAACAGTTTAGATGAAGATGCTTATGTAATTCATACATACATCAGTATATTGATTTACAAAATCAGTTCATTTCAATATTTCCATTTATGTCCTGCTTCCTTAACTATTTGCAATTCACCTCTAGCTCCCCATACAATGCGTCAATATATTTTTTTAGAGACTTCAGGCCCTGTATATTTTTCATACAAAATTGGCATTTTTGAAGTGATTTTTTTTCAACCTTGACATTGTTTTCTCCATTAGCAATATCCTTTTTCAACCATGTGAACCTTGTGTATGGCGTAGTGTCAGAGTATTGTACATCTGAGGGATGCAGCACGATGACAGGACCAGGGAATGTGTAAGTATTGAATGTACAAAGTGCAGGCTTATTCTGTCCCATCCCATCGGCCACCCGCCGACCCTTCCACCCCAAATCATTATTTTTTAAATTTTTGAATGCATTTTATGGTCAAATAATGAACAATTATTTGAAAACTTTAAATATTGATAACATTTTCAGTACCGTTATGCTGTGCTTTTATCAACAATTTTTTTTCTCAAATTGTCCCATACATCTTTAAAAACATTTCCAGAAACAAATTAAAGACAGTGTTACACAATATTCATTCTTTAATTAGAAAAGTAGGATAAATTTTGTTTTAGCTGTGCATGTTTTGATGTGTTCAGTATATTGATATTTGAGTGCTTGCCAATATGATAAAACTATTACAGCTGTTACTGCTGGAGGATTGTATACACAGCTTCACAACTTATATTGATTGGCCATCGTTTATTTAAGGAATGAATATGTACTCTTATTTTAAACATATTTTGAAAGAAAATGATCGAGAATATGCCAGTCATATCAATTAAGTTGATATAAAACTATTGATCAGGAATAGGTGGTGGAAGATTTAAAATATGAATCAGCACATACTTTGCTGTTATCTTCCAGTATATATATATATATGTGCATATCTGAAGAAATTATCATACCAGTAATGTTTTGAATTCATTGTAAACAATATAAAGATCCTTATGATAAAAGGATCATTCATCTTAACTCATTCGAACAAAACACAGATCTCTCCCAAAAAAAACTTATAGCAAGTGTATATTGGAATTAATGTAATGAGTGTATTTTTGCAGGCAATTTTTGTGGTATGATGACAAAGGAAAGAAATACAAATACAGTGCTCCGCAGTATGTTGATATTGTCACCACAAACATTCAGAGAGAAATCTCAGATGAAACAGTCTTTCCTACAAAATTTGGTACGTAAATAATTTCTTATTGTTCAGAAGTAAAAATATGTATCCAAAAGGTAAAACTATTAACAAAGTGAAATGGAATAATTCACTCTTTTGTCATTAGGACATTCTATTTGAAGTTTATATATTTCATATATATTATCAAAAAGTTGTAGTACATATTATCAAAAGGTTCCATTTATACAGCTGTTACTAGAATGGGAGGTAAACTGTTATAGTTAAGTTTAAATTGATAAATTTTAAACTTTTAATGTAACACATGTACCACATTTAGAGAATTAAGTTATTATTTAATAATCTATATTTAATCAAAATTATTACTGTATTTACAATCTTTGTTTCATTTTGCAGGGCAAACTTTTCCCAGTACTTTTGAATCCACTGTGAAGAAGATCCACAAATATTTGTTCCAGGTTCTAGCCCATATATATCATGTTCATTACAGTGATTTTGTGACACTTCAGATGCATGGTCATCTAAACAGTCTGTTTACTCATTTCATGGTGTTCAATAATAAATTTGACCTTTTGGAGGAGAAAGACTATGAAGTTGTTCAGGACTTGTTGAAAGGGCTGATTCAGCTTCTTCCTGACCCCAATCAAAACGAGGGAAAAGAAAACACAGCACCGTCTACAGACAAGGACAGTAACTGTGTCAGTATGGAAGTTTCTCCAACACACATATAACATTGTGATTTGTTGTTACTTTGTGATGTGTACCTATAAGGTCAATACCCTTGTCATAAGAAAAAAAAATTCTCTCTCCCTCTCTTTCAGTACGGTACTTTGCTGTATTACTTTGTGGGATGTTTTAATAGAATTTGGTTACTATGTCTGCATGTACAGTTATAGTAAGTTGGTTGGTGTTACTGATATGTATGACATGTATTTATGGATAATGTGGAAATTATCCTCGAAAATATGTGAGATTTTTTTACCTCAATTCTAGCATGCAAATGACAAGCTTGACTTATTATTTATTTATTTTTTTGAATAAGATAGCTTCTGTAACATAGGAACAATTAACTGAAGGGTTGATTGTAACAATTGCCGGTAAATGGATTGATGTTTTCCGTCCAATTTAACAGTTATGGCTAACTTAAACACATGAACATGCTTCAGCTAACTAGTGCTCTTATAAATTGTAAACAGGAATTGCTTATATAGATATTTTATGGACGAAAATTAATTTCTTAAAAATAACATATTTGTTAAAAGAACATTTTAGTTTATTTCAATATCTTATTTTTTTTTCTTATTTCTTGGAGAAAAAACTACTGTAATGCTTTACTGGTAATGTAGTCTGTTGCATGTATATGTGCAGGGGGTTTTTTTCTTTAATATTTAAGACAAAGTAAATCTGAAAAAAGTACCAGATTCTTAAAACACCAAATTCATTGCTTTTAAGTGATAATTTCTGTAAAACTTTAATTTACATATATGTAGATTGGATGCATGTATGATTGACTGTTACAAGAGCTACATCGTTTCATTTGATACTCAGAATATTCAGGTACAGAATTAATTGAGAAGCTTGGGTTTAATTCAGCACTGAATTGAGAGTGGGATTCAGATGGATATTGACCTTTAAAAATTTCTGTCTTTCGTTTAAGGATCTCATGCAGATACATTTGTGATGTAGATAGGTTTGTATATATACAGTATGTACATAGTGTTATAATGTGATGGATTGATGTTTATATTAACTACAAGCAGGCCTTAGTAAGAAGTATCTGTGAGATCAATATTAACACAGTCAATTGAATTGTAGGTGCCATTGATAATGTCAAAAAGTGCAAATATCTAACAATTAATTTTGTTTTTTTTATTGTATTTCTACAGTATTTAGAAGTTTTCTTTTATGTTCTTTTTACAAACTTGGGTTTCGCTAACTGGCTTCATGTTTTGTAAATTTGTTTCAAGAATTTCTTTTTATTGTTGGAATCTTCTTATACATGTCATAGAATTGAAGTTAAAAATTTTAAGGGAGCTAAGTGCACACTATGGTTTTTTTTTTATTTGAGTAGTTTGTTGCCTAGAAAATTATTACAAAAGTGCTTTTATTTTTCTGTAGTTGCCTTCTTAAATATACTTTTTTTATTCACTAGCATGAAAGGAAGACAGTGACCCAAAAATATAATGAATTAATTTGACATATGACCAAGGCCTGAGGAAAATTAATTACCTATTATTGATTGTAAATTAATATTGAACCGAATAATCAAGAAGAATCATATTGTGTATCTATATATACATATATATAAAAATTACTTTGTTAGGTAATTTTATGTTTATTGCACTTTTATATTTTGTTACCATATTGGCTTTTCCAAAGCTAGTTACTGGTACATTCCTATAAACAATTTAATAGTTAGCTTCCCTTTATTTCATACATTAATAGTTAAAGAATGTTTAAGTGTAATAAAAGTTTTCCCATTCAAGTTCACTATGAGGAAAATGACTCTGAATAAGTTTGATTTTGATAGATTGAAAGAAGACATATATCATTTGATTTTAAATGCCACTAATTTTACATACTGTATTGAGATGAAAAAAGTTTGTTATCTACTAATCACAATGCTGAATTTTTGCAACTGCCTGTGTAAAACACAGTTTCTAATCCATATTGATGCCAAAATTCTTGTTCACTAATCCTGTTTGATATGGTGTTCATGTACATGTAAAAAAAATTTGGTTCAAAACTGTTTTGGTAGCTTGATGACAAGGCTGCATTAAGTTGGTACTGTGGTTTCATTAATATCCGAGGGCAACAATTTTTGTGGATTTAGTGAAAATCCCAGTTTCAAGGATATGTGAATTCATGGCCAATGATCCTTTCAACACAGTGTGTTAGAAATTTCACCTCAATTGACATTTAATTTCATGGATAAACTTGACAATGAAGTATACAAAGTCTGGTATTCCATGAATATTGATGAAACCACATTAACTGACAGTTCCATCATGTAGGTTCTAAGTGCACCCTTGTATCAGAAGGATTTTCATCCATAGCTACCTGTAGTTAGCATTCAGTAACAACTACATCAAACATCAGGAGCAAAAGTAAACTACATTCATTCCGTATATTGACATCTGTCAGTATAGGACCTTCCTCCATTATTTTAATATCTTGTTATTTTAATTTAAAATAATATGTTGTTTTGACCAAATTCATTTAATTATTACCCGTTTGGAATGTGCTGGCAGATTCAAAGAATTTTCCTAAGAAATGTTTTGTACCAAAGATTTTAAAAGTTAGAATAATTTTGTACCAGACAATGATTTTTAGCTCACTTGAACCGAAGAGCCTCTTGTTAAGTTTGCCAAGTGAATATGCAGTAAGGTATAAAATCAAAATGACAATAAATTTTAGGAAATATTTTTGCAATCCTTCCATGCTTACATGAATTATAAAATATAAAATATAAAAAGGGCACAAAAAGTTTCAATGTTTCCACAGAGTGTTCTCATAGTGTAAAAGAAGATAGAATTTGATGAATAAGGCTCAAGGAGACAACATATATCATTGAAATGGAATGAGAAATCCAAAGATATATCTGCTCATAAATATTTGACTTGCTTCATCAATATTACTGGAGGTTTTTTTCTCAAGGCAACCTTAGTAATGCCACTTTTCTTGGTCTTTTGTAAATGATATTATTTTGCAGCCTTCTCATTGTAAGAAATGAATCAAAATATGCAGACATTTTTTAAAAATAAAAATGCACTATTATACATCTTTCAAACATTATGTTCTAGTCTTAATTGTTTTGTGTCTTGTAAGATTTTTTGCTTAGGAGATGATTGCTTGGGGGTTTTTTTTCCTTTTAAAACTTGCACTCACACTGCATTAATGAATTAAACATGGTTTTGTTGGACAAGATTTAGTAATGGCCATAGAAATGCATTGACAGAATGTTAGTGGACCTTGTTAGTGTTATATGTACACTTGTGAATATTATAAGCAACTGATGAAATTGTTATATAGAACAATTTGTGTGCAATAAACTGTTACATTTTATGCTAAATAGTTGGTAGAAGTTGTCTACCTAATAAATGTGAAATATGGTGTTAGTTTGTGTTGTTTTGTTTATCACTAGTCTTGTCATTATATACCCCACAAAACAAGTTGTGAGGGGTATGTAGGACACAATTTGTAGATGTGTATATAATTTTATATTACCAAAAAAATTCTAATTCCATTATTTTCCTGCAATTTGTGACCCTTTTGAATTGGGATTTGTTTTTAAAATTCTTATTTAGACAAACGTATAGATGTTATGATTTTTCATGAGCTGTACACCGCGATCAAATTATTTTGTTAATTTCGTACATACCCTTCCATTCATATGTGTAGCATTAGGGGTACGTATGTGAGTTCGCTCACTTTTTCTTTCATTTCACAAATGCCTTTAATCGCGTTGGTTTGTCAACCAAGTATCAAGTGAAATACATAATGTCGGTCAAAATGATAGTTGTAACGGACCTGAGTGCTCGCTATTGCACAAGTATATACGCAATCCTGCACGAGAATAACCCGTGAATATATATCAATCAAATTACGAATTTCTCGTAAATATGACCCTATTATTAGAATACAAGAATGACCTGTGCTTGGACTCGTATATAAAATATTACTTGAAAGTATTAAAAAAGGATGCTTACTACTGGTGAAATTAAAAGTCTTGGGAGACATTATTTTGGTAAGTTCTTGTATAGAAACACAACCAAAGCGTTCAGTTTTCAATGCGTCGTCAGAATGAACTCCTTGATAGCTAACGTGATTTGCAGTTTTATAAACTTCACAGTTATGTGTTTTCCTTTACATTTGTAATTTAAATCTTCGACAAAATCCATTTTAAATCAATTTTTGGAAGTAGATATAGCTATATGGAAAATACTAGAAAGACTTCGAAAATAGGTCAGTCTTCGAAATCGGTCACTGATGCGTTGAAGCGAGGGGTTGTGTCAAAAATAGTTCGGACCGGAAGTATTTGATATAGCATCACCCGTTTGATAAAGCAAAGGTTTATCACACGGGTAGTATACACCACACGTATGAGATAAAATACTTTATCTTGTAATATGATAATATTTTATGATAAGATATTGAATCATATAATGTGATATCATATCAAATATTTTATCTATTGAATTTATATTGTATCAAATGATATGGTATTGTATCATATGATACGATATTGTATTATACGAAATTATCATGTATGATATGATGTAATTAAAATTTGTTTTATGTATTACGATATTGTATCCTCTATGTTGTATCATATGAAATTGTATCATATTTCATCCAATGCGAGGTATAACAGCAGCGTCATGTTTAGTCGGAAGACCCCTGGTCAGAATGCCAGTCAAGCCTTTTCTGTGGCAGTAGAAACAAATAGAGATAGAAAGTACATACTAGCCTTTGCTGTACAGAACAAACTCTGCTGGACTGGTGCATGGCTGCGTGGCAAGGGAATGGAAGTGGACTGTGGGCGGTCATGCGGAAACCTGTCTCGGGCTGCTCCGTTCTCAGAATACGAGATTGGGAAGGATATCGGCACCCATCTTGGCCTGCAAGATGTTCTAATCCAGTATGTTAAGGCCCTGTCACACCAAGCTGCGTTCCCACAGCGTGTTCAGAGCGTTGCAAAATTTCTGGAATCGCCGTAGGATCGCAGGGGAAACTTTGAAAAAATGTACAATTTTATTTGAAATATTTACAAGTGAAGATGTCACGGCGTCCTGACGGCGACCGATGCATTTCTACGGAGCTCCCACGGCATGTAACTGCATGTCCACAGAGTTCTACTTGGCAATTGACTGCGCTCTCGCTGAGTATCCACCGAGCGCTCATGACGTGCTAAGAGTTTTTACCTCGCGTCCACGGCGTGCTCTGTGTGATGACTGCGTTCACAAGACGTTCTTTACTTATTGGTTGGTAAATTTTAATTTGTACAATTGTTTGGGAAACAAACAAGCATTTTGAACTTACTGCGTAAATAAATGATAAAAGCATTGCTTTTGTTTGGATGAAATAAGGTACATTGTAATTGAAACGTAACTAACTAAATACGCTCTGGGGTCGCTGTGTGAACGCAGCAAATTGAAAAACAACTCATTCAAACGCTGTGGATGGGCAGTGAGAGCAAGATAGAGACATCACAAAGTTCTCCGAGGGGTCTCTGTGCAAGCGTAATCGACTTATCACTGCGTCTAAACTGTGATTAGGTGCGTTCCCTGAGCGCCCCAACGGAGCTCTCATGGTGTTGTTAGAGACCTTACAGCGCTGTCACGGTGACCTCACTCCGTTGCTACTGCGTAGAAAAAAAATTATTTTGGCTGATCAAAAGTTTTGCGCCAATCATATAATGAATTTGTTAAATGTACCTTATAAAAAGAAAATTACCCTGGATCTTTGGAAGAAAATTACACAAATTTGCCTCGATTGGTCAAGCATTAATTGATATAAATCACCAAAACATTATTAAATTTGGTATTCAAAGAATAATGAAGGGATATTGAACAATACTGAATCATATTAAACTAGTTAAATATGTATTGCAAGATAACATTGAAAGTGAAATGAACCAAATTCACATATTAACTGCATAAATAACATGTTAATTAACGCTTAGCCGTTTTGCACTTAATTTTTTTTGAAGAGTTATCTTTTCTTGGTGAAAAGAAAAAAAATTTGTTATACATTGAATTAAATTGGTTGTCAGGATTCTGAGCATCCATGTCTCTTAAAAATTATTAAGTATCTACTGATGCAGCATCCATGCATGCAAGTTTTGTGAAATATAAGGACTACTTACATCTTGAACCTAGCAGGAATCTTTTTTTTAATGATGGTTTTTCTAACTAATTTATGATGACAATTAATTATCATTATGTATTTTGCAATAATTTTTAGTTTTAAATAGATTAAATAAGTTACTCACCCTGGCCAACTCACAGTCTCATTAGAAGAAATAACCTCCACAAGAATTTGAATGCAAAAACAATTTGTAAAAACAATTTGTCAAACCAATGCTTGTGGGGGCAACCTACAACCAAAACAAAGCATGGCAAAAAATAAAACACAATTATGATACCGTATATCTGATTATTTCGCAATGATATATCAGTAACTTTCACATTTTTTTCAGAATCACAGAATGAAATAATGTGTACGCAGAAATTAATTGCTATTAGAATCTTTTTAAATCGTAAAAAAATTACTGGTGCAACAATTCCTTTTTTTCCTGATATATGGTATCATCAATTCATTTTATTAATAATAAAAAATGAAGTACACTCATAATCAAATAATGTTTGATTACACATCTAGTTAAATGTCATGCAAATCTTTTAATGTATTATTTCCCCACTGTAAGTTAATATTCATCATGGATGCTCTGCAACACTTTGAGTTAACATGCAGTAGTCTATCACTGACCCCTTTTTACATTGCCCTCCTCCAACTCTTTGTGTTAACATCCTTTGTATGCAGTAGTCCATCGTTGGCCCCCTTTACGTTGCCCTCCTCGAACTTTTTTTGTTGACATTCCTTTGGATGCAGTGGTCCATCGTTCCCCCCCCCCCCCTTTACGTTGCCCTCATCCATCTCTTTGTGTTGACATCCTTTTGATGCAATAGTCCATCGTTGGCCCCCCTTTATGTTTATCCTCCTCCAACTCTTTGTGTTGAAATTCCTTGGATGCAGTAGTTCAATGTTGGCCCCCTTTAATATGTGTGGATTCTGTATAACATTTTTTGACCACTGTTGAGTTTGTCTTCCTCCAACTCATTGTGTTAATATTAGTTGTCCTCCACCAACTGTTAACATCATTAGTCGGTATCTCCTTACCAAAGACAGAAATGACTTTGAATGGAATCCTTATTGTGTTTCATTCTTCTAACGGCTACTAATAAATCTATAGTTTTGGAAGTATTAATGATGAGTGCTGTTGCCAAGTAATTGCTCTCTTGGCATTAATGCTGTCGTCATCTAAATCAGATGCTGTAATCACTGCCATTGGGAACACTTTTAAAAAGAAGCTGGAATCAGGCTGTTGATGATGATGACGATGATGATGATGATGATGATGATGATGATGATCACCTTCCACATTCAAATTGCACACATTTCATTTCAATCGCAATGTCCACTGACACAGGACAGCGCCGATTATTCACAGGAAAATAGAAATTGAAAATAAATATTTAGAGAGAACATGAAATTAAACAACTCAAGACGAAAAACAGGGAGTGGCGGGGTCCACGGGGTTAAATACTTGTACTACTATATCTAACCTTAAGGTAAGGTTTGTGGTTACAGGGAGATAACTCACAGATTTTCATTGTGACGTAACACCAACTACCTTTATTTCAGCTAGGACGTCAAAATTTATATGACGTCATAATTGATTTCATAATTCGGCGGAACATAGGCGTAGGAAAATATCACACGTTTTTGCAATTCAGAATTGCTGTAGATACATGAGTGTATTTAGCATTTTTAAAACATTAACATTAAAAAGGGATTTTTCCAACTAATGTGAACTAATGATAGGATACTTGGGTTTCAGAATATGTTTATAAAATATGATTTGCCTATCAAATTACATTTTTATTAGTTTTTTAAGCGCTCCTTCGTTAAAAAGATTTGTGTGAAAAAATCACGATTATCTCTCTTAGCAAAATGTCAATATAATAGCTTTTCTGTCAGTTTATGTCTTTATATAAAGTCTTCATAATGTGAAAAATTCAGAATATTTTAATATTGGAAGCATAGAAAAATAATCAAAATATATTCAAAATTTAAGAAAATTAGAGGAAATGCGGACTAAGCAATACCAATTTTAGATTGCATATTTATTTCAGTTTAGTAATATATGTATAAGCCAAAAGACATTCTGATATCCTAGCATTTTATTGAAAAACAGAAATTCATATCTTCAGCAGATGTCTACATAACTGCAGATAACTACATATATTTTTATCATCCTCTAAGTTTAGAAAAAAAGGTAGTGACCTAGACCTGACCTTGATGCGAAAACAAGGTCAAATTTGATTAAACTGATACAATCATTTGGTTATATGATCTGTTTGACTGTGTAAAATTTAGAATAGAATAGAAATTGAATAGAATTCCCTAGCCAAGATGGGAGGAGGGTGGGGGGTGTGGAGGGCGAGGGCGAGGGGAAAATGAAATAATATAAAGAAAACCATACTGACCAAAAATAGCTGGAATCCAACGTGGAGGATGGCGATGTTGATCAGCGTCGACTTCAGCCCATGGGTGCTGCTCTTCTTAGCTGCTCTTCTCGGACTTCATTCTGTCGGCTTCATATTTAGATGCTCCAACCGCTGCCACCGGGGCAACATCTAATATTCACCGGTAAGTAGAAATTGAGAATAGATTAGAAACATGAATACAATAATACAATTTAAGACATGATTAAGAGACGAAATTCAAAACAACGCGTTACCCTTTTAGTTGCCTCTTACGAACAAGCAAGGAGCGGTGCTGAGGACTTATTCTTTGATACCCACCCCAGTCCTCAGGGGTGGGGTTGCTGGAATCGGGCGGGGGGGGGGGGGGAGGGAGGAGGGGAAAAGGAAAAATATCTGGAATCCAACGTTGAGGATGGCGATGTTGATCAGCTTCGACTTCAACCCATGGCTGCTGCTCTTCTTAGCTCTTCTTGGACTTCATCCTGACGGTTTCATATTCCAATGATGCAGGTAGAGATATTTCCCTGTAATAAAAGAACACCTGATTAAAATACATCTGATATGTTCGAATGGTCTTTTGCACCTTAGCAATTTAGGTAAAATGACATGCAATTGCTTCTTGCGACAGGTTACCATTAAAATGGCTCGATGGTCATGGCCATGCATTTTTAGACTGTATTGATTTCTTTTAGAAGAAGAGTTCTAGTTAAAAATATATGAAAATACCCAAATCTAAATGGTTAAATGTATCGATTTTTTCTTTACTTAATAGTTTATAGCTTAACAAATCATATCTTAAAATTTTAGGCAGATCTGATGATTAATTTGTTGACCATGCAGCCTCCTAAAGTATTGCAGCTTACAGATGACAAAACTGTACCCAGACTGCATGTCACATCATGATGAATTATCAGGTACAATTTATTCAAAGAAGCAATATTTCAATCATGAAGTTATAAACCAGAACATTTGATTTGCAATACAATATCTTTTCAATAAGTAGAATTTCACTGTTTTTCAAGTTAAATATAAGTATTGTTGATAGATATGTTATGACTTGAGCTAAACCCGTACCCCACCCCATGATCCGCAAACCCAAAGCTTACATACGTAAACAGTAACGCATACATTATAATAAGTAGTGTACATGCATTGAATACATTTTTTAATTTTGATTGAAACAAATAATAAAGAACTGCTCTATCCGAAGACCATGTGCGTTAATTGTCCTAGTTATCATATTCATAGTCTCCATGTGTTCTAAAAAAATTCTTTTTATTTTTCATTATTAAGCCAATAATTCCATTTTTGCAGATTTAGATAAAACTAGTTTCAAACTAGAACTTTTTTGTCTTCAACAAAAAGTTAGGGCTTTTCGACATCCGCTTTTTCCTTTTTATCAAAAATATCAGAAAAAATCATGTTTTCCCGCAAATTTTTGAACGCCTTGGTACATGTATATCCACTTGCCTGAACAAATGTCAAAAGAAAGATAACTCCAGAACTTTATAAGTGCTATAATTTAAATTTCGTTATGAACATTTTCAAAAAATCATAGAAGATGTCTCTTTCATTTCTCGGACACAACACTTGGAATGGGTAGAGTATTTATGCTCTACATTCTTCAAATACAATATTTTGAATCGTTTATATATAGTAGTGAACAAAACCTTTTTACATGCAGAAAATTACACATTGGTTTGCTTCTAAGGCAATATTATTAATTCAAGGTCTATAAAATTCTGTTAAGGTAGTCCTATACTTTGCACTAAATTGGCTCAATCATAAAAAGCTTAGCTTTAAATGATCGATATACATTCTAGCAATACATATACATAAGAAACATGCGCGGATCTAGAGGGGGGTCAGGGCAAAATTCAAATTACTTTAAATTACATTATAAAATTACCAAAAATATGCCTCGTACTCCCCCCCCCCCCCCCCCCCCCCCCCCCGGGCAAACTCAAATAACCGTCAGACCCCCCCTTCCCCGCCGGAAAAATTGTCTGGATCCGCGCATGAGAAAATATATATGTGTGTGCATGCTAGTTTTTATGTTATCACCTCTCAGACAGGTGTACCCCCTTGCGAAATTATTGACAATGATGAAATTTGCCAGACGTCTGTTTTTCCTGAATATAAGTACCAAATTTTGGGAAATTAGAACTGGATATTCAAAACAGAGTATGAATATTTATTTAAACCATATCACACCAATTTTTTGGCGCAAATTTTTGTAAGTAGGTACGCCTTATGGGCCTGATCTATCAGAATAGAATACAAAAAATGTGTGGTCATTTTTAACTATTTTATGAACTCAAACCTAAATGCATGGTGTTTATTCTAAATAATGACATCTTAAATCAAGTATAGACCCTGAAGAAAATTTTTCATAAAAATCACATTTTACTACAGTTTTTTGCTTAGGTCTGTTAACAATGTTAGATATCATTTAAACATTAATTAATTGACGATTGATTTAATACAAAATACTTCTGTCTTTAAATTTGAACCGGTTTAGAAGAAAAATGAAAAATTCGGGGGGGGGGGGGGGGGCATCAAAACAAGAAGATGTGAGTATAACTGAGATCCTGGTTTTATCAGAAATTTCGTTTTTCATTTAACTTTAACAAAATCAACATTTATTTCTCAACATTAATCATTTCTATATCTCATATAATACATACACTACCGTTCTAATTGCTTATTATTGCCATTGTTTACAACAGCGATGTAGAGCAAAATCAATACCTTTTGATATCTAAAACGCTATGTAAAAGTCGAACCAATATTGTAAAATCCGTATTATGACATAGTGCGATACTCAGTCTACTTTAATTAAGGATTACACATCTTATAACCATTAAACGTGGATCCGCCCGTTTTACTGAAATCATGTGAAACGGAAGCTCATGTCCAATCGCACTTCTCTGGCCTTGCCGGGGCACAGCTCGGAAAAACAAGTGTGTCGGAGAGTCTTTCAAATTAAGGTAGTCCATCCATAACTATCATGTTTCATATTTAATAGATTGAAAGTTTGATCACTTTAATTTTAGGGTTTAGTGTGATTTTTAGGGTTTATTAAATAATTTAGATTCGTCTTGGAAATTTTTTTAAAATTTTGAATATAACCAAATTTATTACATATTGAATTTAACATTGAAGTCTATGGGAAAATGCATTTTTTATTATATCTTTTTAGTACAAGTTATTTTCTCACAAATCTCTAGGTAAAAGGTTGCAAAAGCTCTCCCTTTCATTGAAAATGCCCCAAAAATTCATAATTTACCATATATATTTTGAGAAAACGATGTTTCCTAATTTTTATGAAGGGCAGATAACTCTTTAAAAAATTTCAAGTGCAAAAAGTTCATTCAATTGACTGCATACATACTCCCGTGTTTGGTTAATTGTTAAATTCCCCTCAGTTATTCGATTTTTTGTTGTTTTGGGAGCCTATATTTTTGCCGATATTTGATTAATTACGATTAAAATAACTTAAGATTTATATGAAGCCTTATATGATATACTAAATACATGTACATGTATGTGTACTTGGAGAGTTTAATATGTTGATTTCACCATACAATTTGGACACATACATTTTTACCCTGGCTCGGACAACTTTGGTTATACATTTACAAATAAAAGTGCATGCACTTTTGTGTTGTTTCATTTATTCCTGAATTAGAACTGATGAACTTTATTATTAATTATACTATCACATTGTCAAAGAAATAGCAATATAGGCATCGTAAAATACGCCATCATTAAAAACTTGGTTACACACATTTTACACAAAAGTATAATTTGAATGTTCGACATTTGAATGGACTAAGTGAAAATGTATTCTCTCACTTAAATAATTCGAAAAAACTAATTGTGATAAAAAAATTAGCCTTGGAATTTCATCAATTATTTCCTAGGTCATGTTTGCTCCCCATATTAAACTGACACAAATCTAAATATCAAATTAATAAATTTATTTATCCGAAACCCTTTTTATTGCATGAAATTAAGAAAATTTCGTTATTTTTAATATCTACTGTATGGTTGTTCGATGCCTGCTTAATATTGTCCGATTCATGGTTAAATAGATCATTACTGCATTAATTCGCTTTATTTTCTATGTTAAAACGAATTCTCAGATTTTCTTTCAATGATTAAGCAAAAGGAAACCATTTTTTAAAATCATTTACACTCGGGTCATAATTGACGCATGATCAAAAAGAAAATTCCAAGGGTGTCCGATGCATGGTGAAATCACCCTAGATATCGATAACAAATATAGTTCTGTTGAATTTTTAATTTTGAACATATCCTATTGGATTGGTGGCTTCAAATAAAACATTTCAGCAAGTTTTGTTGTGTGATTTTGTCACTAAACAGGATTAATTTTTAACAACAATGTACTGAAAATAAATGTAACCAATGTGCCTAAATACTTTGCGTCTCTCTCTCTCTCTCTCTCTCTCTCTCTCTCTCTCTCTCTCTCTCTCTCTCAACAATCACAAAAATATAAATGACAATTTTGGTTTTTATCTTTCTATCTAGATACATGTCTTAGATACATGATACGAGGACTAACTTAAGTTTCGTCGTATCTTACGCCTTTTAGTGAAACGGGCCCCAGATCTAGAAATGTTCGTGCCGGGGGGGGGGGGGGGGGGGGGGTAATTATCTTTTTGATGGAAAAATGGTTTCTGATGTAGAATTTCATTTATTCTTTCTCATCTTGAATTTATTTAAACAATAAAATATCCCCTTTGGTGATTCATGCGGGTATGAAGGTAGCGACATTGCAAAAAAAAAAAATATATACATATGAGGTTCATGTTCAACATAGATACATGTATTTAAACAATAAATAACGCGGGTTATATGTATTTTTTCTGCAATGTCGCCACCTTCATACCCCGCATGAATCACCAAAGAAAGCATTTTATTGTTTATATTTACACCTTTCTTTTAACAAATGAATAAGTTGATCGTAAAAAGAAAGAAAAATTAACCAAATTTTCGCGCTGTACATAGTGTAGATCGGGTTAGGCCTACACCCGGGTGTGACGTCACCGGAAATTGAAGGACAACTCTATCTTATTGCGAAGCCACTAAACAGACGACACCGACACAAACCTCTGAGGTAAATCCATGGGAATCTGATATTGTGTGGTGGTGGGAGCTTTCTAATATGTTTAACGGTGCAACTGTTGGGGGCGAGTGCAGCATAAATTGAATTTTAAATACACATGGGTACAAGATAATAAATTAAAGCGTGGTTTACCAAATGGATACATTAACGTGAATGAAAATATTTTACGCTCCAGTATACATGTATAAACAGTTATGTTTTACTGTGTGGTGATCTGGAGGACGAAGTCATTAACAACGAGCACAATTTCACTATCAGATTCATTAGAAACGTGCACTGTTGGATCCGCCTATCTATTTGCTTAGGCTAGACATCGTGACGTCACGTTAGTAGAGCAGACATCATTCGACAGTTTTCGTCAAAGTAGCATTGCTCCGACCAATTTACCAAGTAAATAATGTAAAACAAATAGTTGCAAACCATTTTTTAGAATCAGCAGAATGTTTTATATTTATCTTTTAAATGCATGACATTCTTAAAATTCATTTTACCTGTTCTCGTGAGATCATGACATTGGTAGTAATTTGCAATTTACACGGAATTGTGGGTATGAATCTGACGACAGAATTTTCATTTTGTCAAAGGTAGCAGTAGTCCAAATTTTCTCTTCGCCCAAGCGTTGTTAGAGCTTCGCACTGCTCGCTGCAGTTGATAATATGTTTTACGGTGTAACCGTTTGGACTGGGCGATTTGCGAACCCAATGATGGGGCTAGATCAGTAGATGCCCTTTCATCATCTCTGGTCTGTCATCTTGTATATTGTTTGTTTTGTTTACAATGGACTCTAATCTTATTGCTTGCCCATTGCCCCAAGAGCATGGGGTTCTTGTTAAATTTGTTAAAGCCCTGATACTCTAGACTATAGTCTGTCTCAAGTTACTGTTTCCTTTACATTTTATTGGTGTTTATTCAAAAAATACACAGCTAAAAGAAATACAATTGAAATCATTCATTAAAACCATAGACATATAACGGATGTTTATGTTAAAACGTATGTCATCTCTTTTTTTTACTCAGAGAATTTCACAGGAACAGAAAACTGATTTCTTCTGGAGATTTATCTTTTTTCCATTCGGAAGTATCGTGGAACACCTCACACACAATTTTCAAATGTTATCCTCCAGACCTTATTTTATATCATTTGCAGAGAGATAGATAGAGAGAGAGATAGAGAGTGGGCCAGGAAATTAAAATATATAAACATGTAAACAAATTTTCAAGCCAAGGGTTTTTGATCCGCAGGAGCGGCACGGCTAGCGAAGGTGGAGGTAGTTATGAATAACTAATATTATTAATGAAGCAAAAAATCTTGGGACAGATTTTAGCTGCTTTTTTTCTTATTTTTATTCGATCAAAATACATGTACATAATTATTACTTATTAAGTTTGTTACTGACACACTACAGAATTATATATCGGGTTGAGCAATCTCATAAATGGCGAGAACAAACGTCTTTGGTGTTTTCAAAAAGAAATCAGAAAGCAAATTCAATTAAAATGCATGATTTTATTTTAATAACAATGAAATAAATCTGCTTCAAAGTTGAAAAACATATTTTTGTCCAATCAGATGTCCTGAAATTCATACTCTTCAGCAAATCAAAGACACAAAAATCTCAACATACAGCATGAACCTGGAAGGACTGGATTTTACCAACACCACCACAACATATTCAGATTCTTCCAGTGATAAGATGTCCGTCATCTCCATGACTGAAGAGCCAAGTTCTGACAAATAGAAACAAGTACATGTATACCCTGATTACAGCCATAATGAAATTCGTAGAAACCAAAATGGAAGTTATGTTGTTTTCCTCAAGCCCAAACTGGAGCCTTTGGTTTGAATTATGGATGGAACATGTCTTATCTCTCAGGAAATCAGCACCAGAAAGTATCTGATATAAACAAGGGCCAACATTCAACTTATCAGTCTACATTCAGGTCAAACTGGAAATACCAGAGTCATCGTCCAGCCTACAATGTCTGGGGATATGACCACAGATTACTAATGCCCACAGCCACCCCTCACAAACTGCAAGGCTCTCTAACACAAATGGCCAGTAACAGTGACTTTGACTCTTTGCGTAATGAGTCAGAGACAGTGGAAGAGAGTGCAGATGTTTTTCCAGATGACCTAACATCTCAGGGAAAGTTTGAAGAAAAACAGCCTCGTTCAAGAACTTCAAGTGATTTAATGGAATTTGAAGAACCAGAAGAGAAAGAATATATGTCCCTGGATTCATTTGATCCTCTGTATTCCAGGACGTGTGGGGAATCCATCATTTTTAAAGAAATTTTATCTCAGAAGAAGGAGAAAGAACAGACAGTTTAGGAAGAGGTTTTGATTTTTCAGAATTGGAAAGATCCCAGTCGGGTCTGTACCCTTCTCTTCAAAAAGAGACAGAGGATTATAAAAGCTCTTCAGAGAGATCCTGCACATCCCTTCACAGTGAATCCCTGTCTAGTGCTGATGCACTTGAGCAATTCTTTAGATCTAGTCATGTTGAGGTTGAGGAAGAAACAAAACCAGACATTCCTGAACGCCCACCTCTCCCTGCACCAAGAGCTTCTGCCAATGAGGTAGTGATGATCAGATTATAAGATATTGTTTGATTAAACTTTATATGCCTTTATTGTTCCTGTCTATTTTGAACATTAAAGAATGTTCTTCTCTTCATAATCTACACTCATCTGTCTTCTATACAAGAAAAACAATGTCTTCTATGTAAAGAATGAATTTTTTCTGTTTTAAGGGTCCATATGAGAAACTTCACAAGCGCGTGTTCGTGGATGAAGAAGCAGAAACCTTCAGTCAGATGGTGTCAAAGTGAGTACTGTGGTTTGGTCTCAATTTGTTGAATACTAATTTTGGTTGCTAATCATGACCACGAAATATGTCATTGAAGTAATAGAAATACTTGTATAACAATAATTTGTGTAAGTAGATCAGTCGTTCTCAATTTAGACGTGCTTAAAACTGTCTGTTTCACAAAATATGTGCATTGACCCAAAATTTATGTGCAAATTGTAAAAGACTTTCCCTCTGTGTGTATAAATAATTAGAAAGGGATAAAACATAAAAAAGCACTTTAACTGCTCAGGTAAGATTTGTGTCCCATGGGCCTCTTGCATTTTCATTTTACTAGAATAAACCAAAATACTCTTCCTAGTTATTATTTTAACAAACTTCATACTTAAATTAGTTCACTAATCTTTTTTTGCAGGTTGAAGTCAAAGTTCAAGTCCACCAAAATGAGTGTGAACAGGGGCTATGTTGTGAGTGCATTCTGTGAGAAGCAGCCTTCCCCCCTGTCAAGGTCATCACCATAACCATTCTGGCTATGCCCAGGAGCCCGTCCCCTTCACTTGTGTTAGTCAGCTGCTTAACTGCATACAATTAATCAGTTTATGAACAATTAATGATAAGAGTTTACTTTTTAAAATATCCACCATACGAAAAGAACCCCAAAACATATACTTGTGTTATATATATTATATTATTGATGCATGATTCGGTCCCACCATTATCAAAATTTTCAAATTACTACTTAATTATCAACACAGAGTTTTCAAAGACAAGTGCATAAATTTGAAGTAAAACATCAGCTTTAAGGCTGATAATTCAAATGTGGAAAGTTTGTAGTTGTGGTAGGGCTAGTATACTTTAGAAGTACATAATTATACCCCTGCTCCAAAGGAGAAGGGGGTATACTGTTTTAACCTTGTGTCTGTTTGTCCATCTGTCCTTCTGTCTGTCTGACCATAACAAAAATTTGTCGCATTTTTCTCAGCAACCATTCATCACAGGTGGTTGAAATTTGAACTCTTTGTTTCGGCATGCCATATGGTAGGATGCATTTTTGTACCAATCAGACGTCAACTTCCTGTTAAATGATGACTTTGTTTATTTTTAGCCAAAATTTTTAAACAAATTTTCATCAAACAATTAATTGCAGGTGCTTGAAATTTGAACACACTCTTTGTGTGTGCATGAAGGGATGCATGCGTGTGGTGGGATGCATTTTTGTACCAATCGGACGTCAACTTCCTGTCAAATGTCGACTTTACTTATTTTGTATATTCACATCAGAGCGGGGGTATTACTAGTGAGCATTGGCTCACCAATACTCACAGATATCTTGTTTTTTCCACATTGGAACATAATAGCCTATTTTAGTAGGTAGTGGTTTGTCGTTTCAGTGCATTTTAATGCTGAGCATGTGATAGACCATGTTTTGTACAATCATCTGCAGGCGGAGGGCTACAGTTCCAAGGACTTCATCCTGAAAATCTACAACAAGTCAGAGTATTTACAGAAGTAAGCCCTGACCAACAAAACCAACCAACACAATTTTCATGATGACTTCATGTTCATGGAAAATTGCCCAGTTACAAACATTATCATGATACTAGTAGTGAAAATGAAAACACTCTAATGTATGTTTACTGAGAATTCCAGATTATTTGTGTTTCTATTTATAGTTTGATCAGTATTACTGTATTAATTTCTGTTGAATTCAATACTATAAAGTTAGTAAATTCATGTTTTTACATTAGACTACAATATTTTAATTGTACTGCCCTGAAATTTAAAACAACAGCATTGAGATCAAATATGAAAAAGAACATTTACATATATTGTTTGGTCCGCACTTACTGTAAACACATTATATTTGGCGTAAAATAAATTTTCAAAAAGTTGCGTGGATTTGAATTGGCATATTCCTGAATGTTGTTAAATTATTTTTATACATATTTGTTTGACATTTTGCGATGTACTTGATTTAGAGGAAGCTACTTTCTGCCAGAAATGCTAAAAAGCATACACAGCCAAATGTAAAGCATTTACAATATTTAATTGACAAATTAACTTTTCTGTGTCAGTGACCACCCACTCTCATTTTGTCTGAATTATCTGAAGCTGGACAGGGAGATCAAGTTCTTTCCGCAGAGGAAACAGGACATCCCACTGCCATTCTCAGAACAGTATGTAGTCCATCTATCACAATCATGTATTATGTAAACCAACTTTTATTTGTGACAACTTTATTTCGCAATTTACCGCAGATAAACTGGTTCGTGGCATCTAATTTTCATGATCAAGATGTAGATAATTTGGAAAATAATTTACCGGAGACAATCTAGAATTATTCGTAGTGAATTAAGAGACTCTTGCAAAAATTTCTGGTGCACAAAAAAAGTTACAGTATATATATCTTAAAATTTGTCATATGTACATTATATGACTTCAATGTTCACATAATAACCCATGTCAGAAAATTGTAAGAAAATAACCCATGGATAACATTCACTGCTATGGTCTTTCAAGAGATAGATGATGACGAGCAGTTTTTAGCTCATCTGAGCTGAAAGCTCAAGTGAGCTTTTCTGATCACATTTTGTCTGTCGTCCGTCCTTCCATCAGTCCGTCAGTCTATAAACTTTTACATTTTGAACTTCTTCTCTAAAACTACCAGGCCAATTTCAACCAAAATTGGTACAAAGCATCCTTATGGTAAGATGAATATAAATTGCAAAAATGAAAGACCGATATTCATTCAAAGCGGAGAAAACCTCGAATCTGTAGAAAAAGGGGGGTACATTTTTTAAAATCTTCTTCTCAAAAACTACTGAGTCAAATTCAACGTAATTTATTAGCATAAATAATCCTTATGGAAAGGAAAATATAAATTGCAAAAATTATGGGCTAATTCTGTTTCAAATTTGAGTAATTTACGAAAATAAAAATAAAGAGAGAATGGGGGTCAATCAGTTTATAACTTCGGTTTCGGTATTTCATATATCGAAAACAGGTTCTTTGTTTGAAGCAGCCATGTTGGACGCATGATAAACGGGTCAAACTGACAAAGATGAATTTGTTGTGCAGCAGTTTACGTGTGAAGGCAATATTTGAAACATGCAAAAGATATTTGTGCCGTTTTTGTGAAGTAAATTGATGTTAAATATTTCTATGCGTTGACATTTTTAACTTGTGACAGTGGTTTTAGCTCGTTTTGATTTTCGTTTCATTTCGTTTAATTATGCCTTTTACCTTGAGGGGAACTATTGCCTGATTTTGGAATTTTTACGTCTCAAATCAAACATAGACTTCGGTAAATCGGACAGCTGATTGTATACCTGGAAAGTGAGCAAAATCTGATGCACTAACAACATATTATAAAATACTATTCATTCTATTAGTAATTCGGTACGATCTCTACATAATGGTTGATTAATGCAACATTTTTTGTTAAGATGCTCAGCATTTTCAGTCTAAACGGAGATTATTTCGCTGCTAGAAATATATAGGTATATATATATAATGAAAGATAAATTGTGCTCTTTCTTTGTTTTAGTGCATTTTCCTTCATTTTTATTGTTTACAATTTTCTATTTACTAACCATATTTGAGTGTCAAGCTTTGAATTATAAGCAAGATACAGAGCTTTGCTCACAATTCTATGTTTGCACACAGAGCTGAGGCCATGCTTTTGTTCATTTACATTTTAAATGCTGGATAGGAAATACCAAGTTTAAAAATCTTAGTTGAATGTAATAAACTCTTGTGAACAAAAAAATGACTCAAACCTAAAAGAATTGTGAGCTCTGTATCTTGCTTATAATTCTACGATTGACTCTGAAATTTTGGTTGATCATTAGAAATGTCTCGCTAAACATTAAATACTTGTACAGAAAAATTAAAAGGATGATACGTTGTAACTACTTTCTGGGTCCCCCTCCTTATACGATTATATGAAATCTACACCAATTTTGATAGTTTTTCAGACACGAGTAAATAAAAACAGTTTCCATAGTTCTGACACATTACTGTTACGGGGATAAATGCATTATTGCTATTCTTAAGAAAATACTATAGCGGAAAATCATCTTGGTATGTAGCCATTTGTTTTTGAATAAAGATGAAAATAATGGGTGGGCCTTAGTAAAGTAGAGTGATATGTCTGTCAATACATTGTTTTGGAATTTTGTCAAGTCAGAGAAGCTTACTATGAAAGCATCATGTAACCCACAGCTACAGTCCGTGTTAAGTTAAAAAGTTGCAATTTACGGCACCCCAAAAATTGGGCTAGTTTTATACAAACGAAAATTTGTAAAAGTAAATAAAAGTTGGAAGTAATATTAAGTAGCTTTTGAAGAGTTTTTTTTAAACAGTGATGTAGAATAAAGTGGATAAAATTTTGCACTTGATAACAGGCAGTTAGGATATGAAATATTTAGTCTAGATTTTTAAAGAAGACAAGGTGTGTCATATTGCAAATTTAGTTCGAAAATATAATTATAAACCCCCCGAACACAAAAAACGGGTTTGAATTCAATTTGAATTCATGGTCAGCTTCAACAAAGGTAAATCTTGATATGAAAACATGGAAGAATAATTTGTAGTGAATGACGGCCAAAATATGTAACTATCAAAACTAATGCATTTTCTTGGACACAATAAATAAAGATATTTTGTAATTAGGTATTTAAGACACTTTTTAGCTGAATATCTTTTATACTCTGCATTTAATGTTTTCATTCTTCAGTGTTTGCCATGACACTTTTGCAATCTTCATATGCAGAGGTAATGCTTTGGATTTTTTCTCATTTTTGAATCTAGCTAGCTTGTTGTCTCTTTAATTCTCATTTTAAACAAGCAAGGATTATGTTTGAGTGAAGGAGCAAGTAAATAAGTGGGAAAAACCCCGAATGAACGATCATTTTCCAAACTTTTACCTTCAGATGGTAAAAAAAATGATGAACTATTTGAATTACATGGTTTAGTCATTAGAGAGACTTTACAATTTATAAAAAGATTTTGTTTACAACCAAGTTGTTGTCCAATTTATTTGGTTGTACTTGTTTTAACATTTATTAACTTGTTTCCAAACTTTTGTTCAATCTAACAAACTTGAATCATTTCACTGTCAATCGTAATGGGGACCTAACTTTAAAGAAAATGTAATGAATGCATGTATTTTCCCAATTGCATGTGTATAGATGCAATTAATATGGAAGTTATCTTACCATGGAAAACAATGTATTGACAAATTCATGTTTAATTGGAGTTATTTTATCAAAATGAATTTTGGGGCGATAAAATGTAAATACCCGCTACACCATGCTTCAATGTGTATCTAATACTTCAAAAACTTGAAATTTTATAATATACTACTTTGCGAAAATTTGAATGATTTTTAGCTCACGGTGACGAAGTCTGGGGAAGCTTATGCTATACGTTGTGAAACTTTTGGGTGTAGTCCTACAATATTGTATCGTATAATATGGTACAATATTATATAATAAAATAAAATACCATATTATATAATATGATTGTATCATATGATATTAAATGATTGTTGTGCCAAACCACCCTACCATATACAATATTTTAGTAAAGATCATTAACTAATACAATAAAGGTCTCATAAAGGTGATGTCTGCCACTATGAGCTCTATAATCATTGATTACCTATTTTTAATATTTACAAAAGACAGAAAAGAAATTTTATATATTACTAACAATGTAAAAAAAAAATTTCTTCAAAATATTGACAACATGTTGAGAGCGAGTCGACTCTCAGGCCCTTCAGGCCTTTGATTTAACTTTTTGTGTTAGATCTACTGTACTTAATTGTCAAGATATTTTGAATTTGATTCTATTATGCTCATTTAATCAGAGTTATGGCAGTTGTTGCTCAGTTGAGCGATGTGACCCCTGGGCCTCTTGTTCCTCCAACCCTGTATAGACCACATCAGTGATATACTGGGAGAGTGATCATTGCCTTTGAGTGGACGGTTGTGTGTTCAATCCCCTGTCTAAACAGACCTGAGTCAAAATAATCAGTATTTTTTTATTTTGTCAAATGCTCAGCCCTAGAACTAAACGCTAGTCTTTTTGAATCAGATTATAAACTTTGTGATTTCATCTATAGAAATCAAACTACATTGATTATATATATATTTATTATTAATATGTAATAAATATGGATATTTAATATGTTATGACTTTTGAAATAAACCCTGTAGAATTTAGATTTTACAACTATTTGATTAATGGCAGGTGTCTATGGTCAGGTTGTGAAAATCAACTTAACATTATTTTTTGAAAAGAGTTAGAATTTAGATTGTGTAACTATTGAAAATTTTGATTGTTTGCAGGTGAAGCTGTTTGTTAAAGGAAAGCCTGCCACTGAAATCGACTTTCGTGACATCTATGACGACATGCAGTCCATGTATGTCAGAAACTCGGCCAGTCAGTTCTTCTTCAAGGCCACTGCTGAAGGGACTGGGGTGGTGGAGGGCATCATCCGTTACCACCCCTTCCTGTATGACAGCGAGACCTACCCACCAGATGTAAATGACCCCAGAGGTATGCAGTAGTCTTAGAGTGGAGACTTGTTTTAATATTGACATTTACTATTGTAGGAACAAACTTGCAAAAGTTTCAAATGCACATATTTTCAAAAATGTTGGTTACATCTTGTTGTATATTTGTTATTATAAGTATTTTTTCATGTCTCTACATCTTCTTAATTGTTTGTAATAATTTACTTATAATGTAACACTAGTTAACAATTTTTTTAGGAGAAGCAGACTTTGATGAGCATGACTTTGCAGTCAACACAAGACCAGCTCGGGGGAGGAGACCTACATTTGAATGCTAATGGAATTGGAGACTCATTCCTTACACTACCATTGAAGAGTGAGCCACAATTTGCTTTCATCGTCTATTAACCCATTTGATACAGTGTGCAGTCTAGACCGCCTTAGGTACCCTCTGTATTAAGTGACTCTCTGTCTTATGCGACCATATTTAGACCGCCCAATGTAATTTCCCATATGAAAACCCTGCATTATTCGACTCTCTGTCTTACGTGACAAGCAACCGTCAGTTTTAGTCCCAAAATGCTGTGTAGACTGTGTTAAGCGACGTTTAGCAAATTAAAATGGCGTCCCAAGCTGAGAAACAATTAGAAATGTTTTGTTTCGATAACCAATTGGTATATTTATTACCTTTCATAGTAACGGTTATTATTATGATTAACCCCCATACGACTCCCACTAAATCTCTAACGACGACTTTTGTCGCACCCTGTATAAACAAACATGGCGGCCGGATAGTAATTGAAATTCTACAAACATCGGTTGTTAAGCTGTTTATGTTACTTGTTAAACGGACGTCTCGGCCAAACTCATCTGGGCATGAACATGTTTAAGTTGAATCCACACATCGATATTTATAAAAAAGTTGTGTAATTAACACGTGTATAAAGAAGAAATTGGGATGGTGCTTAGTAAAATTAACAAACATGGCGGATTACGAGTTCGACATTGGACATGTATTTTAAACACAAGTTTATAAAAACGTGTGTAAAACTATGCATGGTTAACATGGTTAAAGCTGTTTATTGTTACTTGAAGAACGGAAACATCATAAAGAAAACATCATATATTGTTATGATGCAGAAATGTAGTTAACATCATTTTACTTGTTTGTCAAAAATTCTTCCAAAAATCATTATTAATACATGTACAAAACAATAAAACATACTGCCAGAGTCCAATAGTTGGAAACAAAAACATACTGAATTTACTAATATGCTGCCCTTTTATTGATTCAGTACAAAATTAAAAAATCTTTTTTAAAGATGATGAAATTTGAATTTCAGTGTACCAAAAACTAGTTTATAGGTAACAGAATATATAAATTAACTATATGGTACCAATAAGTATTATTGATAGCCAAAAGGTAGCTAAAAAGATTGTGAAGTCATGCATGAGTCTTGGACTACGTTATGTGACTCCCTGTCTTATGTGACTTTTTTTATTGGTCCCTTGGATGGTCACATAAGACAGTCTAGACTGTATATGAAAACAGAAACATAAGTTTAACTTTTATGCTCAATTTGCATAGCTTTATGTTTTCAAGTGGAAGTATATTTTGTAGATTTGAGTGGTGCTCTGAGCCGAAAAAGAGTAAAAATATTGCCATAGAGTGTTATAATAGGTTTGTAGCTTGTTCTATGTGTAAAATTGAGATTTTTTTTTCCAATTTGCAATACTTGTACATTGTATTTGAATATGATATGATTGTTTCAGAATGTCTGGGGTTCTGTTTACCAACAACCACTTCCAAGTCAGCACCAATAAGTTGACCTTTCTTGACCTTGAGATGAGGCTACGAGATAAAAGCACCATATTTAGCAGGATAATTAATGGACAAGCAAGTTTTAAAAAATCAAGGATACCGGTAGACAGTCCACCTCAAATTCCGACTTGCCTGAGTGTAAAAGTTGTTAGCTCGAAAATTAGGAAGACATCACCATATTCATTAATGTTATTTGAGTAACTCACAAATATGATGACCGAATACTTTCTATTTTGGTATGCTGTGTTCATTAAAACATCAATGGACCAGCATTTTTGGCATAATTATCATACCAGTTCCCTGTCAGTTTATACTATACCTGTAAACTATGCCTGCCAATAAGCAATGAAACCTCCTTTACTTTTAATAGCATGCCTTGTGAAATTTTCAATGGATGCTTCTTCCCTATCAAATTACAGTCAAACTTCGTTATCTCAAACTAGATTGGACTGTTTAAAAACTTTGATATATCAGAGTATTCGAGATATCGAACTAATGAAGGCTGTGAAACCATTCTAAGAGCAATCGTTGCTACTGACATGTATCATAATCAGGACAGTTCATATGACAAATATATTTGATATGTTTCATTCTGTATGTAAGCAAAGAGATAAAACTACATCATGATATACAGTTTTATTAAAAAAATGTAACAGAGTAATAAGATTGAGGGTGTAATTTATTTCAACTAGCAAGCCAAGTAGAATTTATTTTAATAATGGAATGAACATTAGAAATGACTTATCTACATGTAAAATGACTTATCTACATGTATAATTAAAACAGCAGGTTTCCAAATGCAAAGCTAGTGAAAGTTTTCTATTATGTTTACAAATTTTTGTTTGTCTGATCAAGTAAGTTCATAGTTTCAATTGCTCGAAATGAGATTTTATTTGCCCTGGGCAATCGGACAACTGTTAATGTTGATCCCTGAAAATTACGAAGCTTTCTTTCAAAGAAGTAACAAAATAGAGAAATTAATACAATGCTGAAGAAATGTTGAAATATATAATCTATAATTTATATATATAAATATATAATCTACCATTGCTGTTTTTATTGTATCACAGGAGAAGCGAACTTCCATTGAGAAAGAGCTTTTGAACTGGTTGAAGGACTGTCATGAGCAGCATGACAAACAGATCCATTTCACAGGGTTTGGGGGTCAGGTGGTGAGGAGTGACCTCCCCAAGCAGCGACAGAGCCCCTGGTGTCAGTTTAAGAGTGTGGTCTGGGACAACAAGACGTTTAAAGTAGGACAGATGGTGGGTGCAAACTGACTGCGTCTTGTGATGCAATATCCCATACAGTGAAGAAATTTCTTCGATCGCATTATGCTGTTTAAAAGTTTTCAGTCGAAATGGCATTCGAAAGCTTTGGTATTAACTGCCTAATTAGTAAGCAACTTGCTAAAATCACTCACTTCATGGTATATTTGCATTACCATATATACCAGTAAACAATAAGATGGAATGCCTGTTATGAACAGATACATGTACACTCACCTGTGTATCAAGAAACCGTAATTGTTCAAATGTATAAGTAATGTATGGATCCTAAGAATAGGTTTAATAAAGAAGGATTGTTTTCTTTACAGGTAAAAATACTGAGAACTACACTTGTTTTGCTTGGCACTATAAAGAACTTTTATCTGTATGGGGAGCATGAGGGAGACACTTTTGCAACAGGTGGGTTTATTTATAGTACTTTTGTTGTGCAGTTTACCTTGTGCTTTGGATAAATGTCAATTTTTTCATCCTGACATGCAACGTTTGACCTGTACACTATAACAACCTATTATAGTTTTTTCCAAAAAAACTTGAGAGGAAGAATGAAATTTTATGCTCAGTATTCTTAACATACAAGTTTATTGTCCCTAGAAAGTATTCCATTAGGATTGTAAAAAAATTTGGCAACAAAAGATGTTTAAGAACAAATTAATTATTTGAGCAGCACATGCCTGTCCAATCAAACTCAATTTAATGACTTATTTAAATAAATCTTATACTTAAGAAATAAAAAGCAAGGTTAAAAAGTTCACCAGGATATGTACTCCGTCGCCCCAAAGGGCTTCGAAAAAAATTTGATATTTGAGAAAATCAAAACGTTGAAAATTATAGGTAAAATTGTTTTTGTGTCGTTATAAAGTAACAGTAAAAGCATAAGCTTGTGCGATGATCCCTGTGACATCATCAATATGACCGCTTGACCGTTTAAAAGTTCACACAGAAATGAACATTTTTGCTGTTCAGTAGGTTTATATAAATATAAGTATTTGATGTAAACGGTCCTTTGGTTCACAGATTACACACGATCTGCACTCTATTATTCAGGCCAGGCATGATAAAATATGAGGACTCACATTTTTTTGGTTGGATGATTACTACAAGATAATACTTATATCCTTTACATGAATGTTTCGTACATATAGGTGGTGAGAGAGATCCAGCAGGAGCCCCAGTCATAGTACAATGAAGTCCGGACACTACCTCTCTCCAGGCTAGACAGACTGTGTAGTGCTGCTGCCGTCAAATGTCTGCTGGAGGAGGAGGATTCCAAGTAAGGGACACACTGTATCTGTCATAACAAAGGCTCTCTTGAAACTGTGGTTAAGCAGAAGTGACTGTATCTGTCATAACAAAGGCTCTCTTAAAACTTTTATGGTTGAAAAGTAGAATGAAAAATGTATTGTACTTGTAACAGCAAATTATGAACGAGTTGGCAGTCATATTTCTGCTGTATCCAGAAACACTCTGAAAATTTGGTTAAAATTTTGTTCCTTTGTATAATATGCACCTTCCACTTTTGATCAAATTTTGGCTGAAAAAATGTGCATAGTGTACATGAGACTTTGCAGTATATTATTTAACAAGAGATAATTACTTGTGTTTCATCTTTAACTTTAAACTTGAATGTGTCAGATGAGAAGGAAGATGAATTATACATAGAACTCAGCAAAAATTCATATCCATAGAACTACTTGTATTCGAAGTTAACTTTGTCAAAACACAGGAGAAATAACATACGTTTCATCTTTTGTCATTTAAGCATTGAATGCTTATTTTTGGATGTCGTCGGTCCTATGACACACCAAGCGGTGCAGACAAATTATCATACCGCGATAACGCGCGGTATGATAATTTGTCTGCACCGTTTGGTGTGTCAGGACCGACGACATCCAAAAATAAGCATTCAATGCTTATATTTATATTCATACTGATGTCTATTTGTATGAAATATATGTGATTCAATATATACGCGCTCAGTCAGGGATATGAAACATACATGGAACAGCTATATTAACATCTTATTTAGTTCGGTTCCGCGACTAAAAATATAGTGCCAGAAACTCTGTAGAGAAAAATCCCATTTTTTAAGGAATAGATATAATTTATTGATTATTTTTCAAAAGTACATATCAAATTGGTTATGTAAGATGAAACGTTTCATTTAATCTTACAAAAATAAATATACTCAAAACACGTGGAGATGTTTATATTTGTGCACATGGCGCATGAATTATCAAAGTGTATTCATAGAAAATTGAACGTCGCAGATTTCCAATGCAAAGATAAGGGGAAATATACACTGAATGTAAATATTATGATATCAATAAAATGAAAAATCTTGTTTATGTACATTGTAAATGTAGGAATTGAAGAAAATACATAGTGGTGGTTTTCTATTTCAGATTACCTTCAAATCTGATCATCACTTGGACGGAAGGGGATGAAGTCAGACCCAATGAGAAACAGCCAGCTGGGAAAACTATTGGTTTGTTTTTGTTTCTTTTCAACAATGCAAAGGTTCCTTCCACAAGGAAACAATGATTCCCATTCTATAGGAAAACTTGTTTTAGAAAGATACTTACACTTAATGATCTCCTATCATCAGCCATATTCGATAACTCTAAATTATTCGGATTATTTTATTTGTACAATAAACCTGACTTTTATAAAGACAAATTTAATTAGTCTTCTAGTGTTTATATTATGACCATTTATACACCGAAATGCTTGGCTTACCAATAGTGGTTCCACTGAGATCAACAATATATATGTAAAGGGTTCAAGCCACTGATGCACTGGTACAAATTTTTATTCCCCCCCTTCGAAGAAGGGAGGGCATATTGCTTTGCTGTTGTCTGTCGGTCAGTCGGTCCACCAATGGTTTCCGTTTGTCTTCTTCGCAGAGAATGCACATATACTGAAATGAAATTTTGTATACAGTTTTATCATAAGAATATCTAGGTCAAGTTTGATTTGGGGTACGATCGAAGAATTTTTGACAGCTTTATGCCCCTTGCACTTAGAAAAATTCCAATAATTTGCAGTTTCTGTTCATTTTCTTCGTAGAGGTTACACATACTGAAATGAAATGTGGTATACTGATTTATCATGAGAATATCTGGGTCAAGTTTGATTTGGGGTAAGATCAAACAATTTACGACTGATTTATGCCCCTTGGACTTAGAAAAATTCCAATTATTTTCAGTTTTCATTCATTTTCTTCGCAGGCAGTGCACATACTGAAATGATATTTGGTATACAGTTTTATCATAAGAATATCTAGGTCAAGTTTGATTTGGAGTATGATTGAACAATTTTTGACAGATTTATGCACTGGATGAAATATCTGGTTTCAGCGCTGCGGAAACCCTTTGGAAACTTTGCGGAAACTTAAGGTTACTTTAAGTTTCCGACAGGTTTCAGCACGGAAACTTCAAGTTTCATTAAGTTTCCGCAGTGCTGAAACTTAGGCTGTCCACGAATCCAAATGGTTTCCGCAACGGAAACTTACTGAAACTTGAAGTTTCTGCATAGTTTTAACCTCCATATACGATTGGGATACATATTGTATACCAAGGGTTTCCGCAACTGAAACTTACTGAAACTTGAAGTTTCTGCATAGTTTTTACCTCCATAAACTGTTTGGATACATATTGTTTACAAATGGTTTCTGCAACTGAAACTTACTGAAACTTTTTTTTTTTTTTTGCTTCCAAAAAAACTTAGCATGGTTTCTAATACATGTAAAAACAACACAATTTCAAACAGTTCCAAATTTATTTTGTTCACAAAACTTAAAATGTTTTCAATAATAAATAAAATGCAGCCAAAATACAATAATGGAGAAACATTCATATGGAAATTCCCTTATGAGGGACTATTATTTAAAAAATGATAAAATTGCACATCTTAAAAAACACTTCCCATAAAAATTTGTACTTTTGTACTCATACTTGTTTTCTTCTTGATCAAATGCATACCAAACCTCCCTTAATAATACAAAAGATGTTACTTTTTAAAAAAAATGAATGCAATTTACAAAACAACTACATGAATTAAAAAACCCTTCAGCGTTACATGAACATGATACACTTGTCTCAATTTGTCTTGAACTACAATGAATATGTACACCATAAAATATTTTTCTAGAGGCTAAAGTGTCCATCTTTTGTGAAAAACATACATTACAAGATAGTAATTGACTAGAGGTATGACCCAGATATGATTTGAATATGTATGTCCACAAATTCCAAAATGAGGCTAAAGTGACCTACTTTCGAGTTGGGACAAATCTTTTCTTTGTTACCGGTATTTATATACCCGGTAATCTAATGTCTTACATTAGAACAGGATTTGACAGCATATTATTAGATATTCCAGAAAGTCCAAAGTGAACTTCTCATTTTCCCCCATGATGTACCAACTGATCAGATTTGATTGTCATAAGCCTTTCAGTATTTAAGAGATGACCCAGAGTGGGATATAAGAAAAGCTTGCGGTCCGATGGAATGCTATTAAACAATGGAGCAAGTCTGTCAAATCATGTGCAAAAATATGATATACATATTTAAATAATTATGCAACACTCTTCATTCCTGATGAATATTGTTCTTTACACATAGTTTACCTTCCTATAATTCACTATTTTACCTACATTGATATTTTTAAGTCCATGCAAGTAATAAATACATTGTTTATATATGTCAAATGTTACTACAGTTACTTGCTTATTGTAGCCTGAAGATATAAAATACAAACTGTCACACTGATCATTCACTATAGGCTTCTCATCAATACCAGTATTTTACTTATGATATAAAAGCTAATTCCAATATTAGTTACATAACACAGATAAAAAAAACCCATGGAAATGTTATTGTAAACAACTTTCAGTGCAAGTAATTTTGGTATATGAAAGTTGTAATAAATGCGGTACATGTTATCTCTATATATTTTCATATTCAACATAATTGAATATTGTTTGGTGTATTTTTGATACATACATTCATCTCCTAATGCAGTGTTTTTACATGTATTAAGATTGGTTTCTAAATTGTTCATATACTGCTGCATATAAAAACTAAATTATCAATAGATGTAAACACAAAAAATAAAAAAAAACACACAATGTACTAATTATCTAGAGATATATATCTGATTCAGGATTTTTATTATGATTTTTCAGACAACGGTTGGTTAGTATAAGTAAATATGCCTTTTCAGTTCTCTATTTAAAAAGTACACATCATACCGGTAAAATAAAAATTAACATTTGGGGTTGTGTTTGGATTGTGAACATGTATATGAATCAACTACTAGGTATCAACATCATTAACACTGCATGTATATTATCAACTGGGAAATGGGTGTATACATGTTACCAGGAGTCTAATATTTTATGCAATACTTGCAAATATAACAAATTATTTAAGAAAATGAAAGTTAATATCAAGGCTAATCAATCATTTGATAATATAAGTCAAAACCATGTGATTTTCTTAGATTTTAGCTTACAGACATTGCAATTTACTGGTATTTGATTATATAAAAAGTTCTTTTTATAGTTTATAGGTACTTTGAAATAGGAATACTTTACAGCTACCAAGTCTTTGTTCTGCAGAGATTTAATCAGGTCGTAGAGATGTGTCCATTAGAATGAATAAGGAGTGTTCTTGGATGTTGTTGATGTAATCCGAGTTGTAGTTTATGGAAATAGGCCTTTCTGGTGGATTTTCGAGCATTCTCCAGGCTTGTGAAGCACTCACATAAGATCACACTTGGTAGTTCTGGACAGTGGTAGCATTAAATTTCTTCTTCTTGTGATGAACTCGTTCCTTTCACTGGGCTGTACTTTATGCCTGTTCTTTTTATCTTAAATACGTTAAATAAAGTTTCATTTAAATGAATAATTAACGAACATTCAGTGTTAAATGTACAGGTAGATGTAAAAGCATAAAATTCATTCTGAATATAGTTCTCTAAGAAGCCACTTTACAGTTGCCAGTTGCTGATTAAATCATGTCATACAATGATTTCAGTAGTATCTGGTGTAAAATGTTTCACTTCATGTTTGAAACTAGGTTATTTTCATTTTGATTCAATAATTGTTTGTTAAACAATGGAAGAAAAATGTGTTTCACCCCCCCCCCCCCCCCACATCCTTTCCCAAAACTTCGACCTTAATTTCCCCGAATTACTACACTATAATTATAAAAATCTAACACGTGTATAAGTTAAGGGTGAAAATAATCAATTCCAAAGGCAATACCTTGCGTTCACATCGTCCAGCTGGTCAAAACATTCACCGAAGAGGGGATGCAACTAATCACCGGAAACATTTACTTTGTATGGTGTCTGCTGAAAAAAGAAAAACGTGAAAGATTTCATTTTCCGGATTTAACAATATAAAATATGTTTTTATGGATAACTGATAGGGTGATGCTCCGTTTGACATGTTACTTATTCAACACATTAACACAGCACATTTGTAAGGAATTAGAATGGTCATTTATTGAGGAAATAAATGACAAAGAATATTTAACACAAAGGAATGTAGCAAACTGACAATGCTACACTCCTCCAACAAAATACATGTATGTACAATAGATACAAAAGGAATGTAGTTATAAAAAATACTACACTCATCAAGCAAAAACATGTATATACAATAGTACTGTTTAAACCATAAACAGTCCAAAGTTAAAATCACAGTACCATAATGATGACCAGAATAAGTCAAAAAGTACATCATCAAAAAGATACAAATGTAAATTGTTAAAACATCGTCAAAGATGGGGCCATTGCTGCCACATATCAAGACCTGTAACAGGTGTTGATAAGCCCCATCCATCACCCTAGCAGTAAATGAACATGTTCATATCAGAGACAGATTGAAATAACATATAAATTGAAAGCACACAAGTAAACCTGAACAGGAAGTCCCTGACTTCAAAGTTCAGTGATTTATGAAATGGCGAATAAGTTAATTGTTGTTAGTGCTAAACAAGAAGCCCCTGTCTTCAATGTTCAGCTTGAAGTTTAACAACTTATATGACACAGAACAAAAAGTGCAAACAGTTGATACGACAAAATGCTAAAATTATCCAACTAAACATAACATCAAAAATAGGTAAATAGACAGATTTGACCAGAAACCCCTGATTCCATGGTCTAGTTTAGTCCTTGTCACTCAAAATCCCCTGATAGCAGTTGCCGCAGAATATGAAATGAGTTAAAGTGATAACACTGGAACCCTAATGTATTTTTTAAAAGCTGTTGATTTCCATCTGCCCATGTTTTGAATCTGAATATCAGAAGCCCCGATATCTGCTGCAGCAGTGGCTGCTCCTATACGAAAACTGTGAGACTGGTATTGCTTTGTGTCTAAGCCACAAAAAGATAGAGATTTTTGTAGTTGATCAGTAAAGAATTGGCGAGACACTGGGTTTCCATCCATAAAAGAGAACAAGGCTTCATTTTGTGAACTATGCTTTCTGACCTGCATAAAGTGTTGTAAGGCTCTAACCGGACAGATTAAAGAATTTTCTAAGTTTTGACGGATATGAAGGGATGTTGGCCTAATAGAATGTTTGCAATGAGGGATTGTCAGCTCAATTGAGTTTTCCTGATGTGGACTGTTAGAAATATTTACATGTTTTAGTAACAAGTAATGCTGGTTTAACTTTCCTGGTTTAGGAATTTCACCTACTCTTAAGAATGCACTAAACGCAAGTACATACATAGCATGAAGTAAGGCTTTAATAAAAGCTGAATTTGTAACGTGAGGAAGAAATAATATGATTTTTGACAAAATAGCGGGGGTAATAGGTAGTCTTGCATCCTGCGAAGGTTTGGTTTTAGAATAACCCTGTAGTTGCTTTTTGATAATGAAATGTTGAGAAAGATCTTGATGTCCCCCAAGCTGAAAAATGAAACTTAAAGCAGATATGTGTGTCCTAGTTGTTGATGAGGCTAAACCCTGTGTGTAACAATGGGCAATATATAAAACTAGATGTGACAATTTTGGCACCATAGGGTTAGCTGCTTTGTCAACATGATCGTGCAGGAACTGTTTGTAAGTTATAAAAATGTTCTTGTATGATGACCTTGACTCTTCGGAAAGCGATTTGCTAATCAACAAATCAGCCGTTGTCATTAAAGATGAAGGAGTTCTGGTGGAACCACTGTAGGCCTCTTTTCCATATTGGGGTAATGGTCCTTGAATTGATGAATCTGCAAACGAGATAAAAGATCTGCAGCAGTGTTAAGAAGGCCAGGAATATGTTCCGCACTAAAATGGATATTGTATTTCAGGGATGCAATCATAAGGCGCCGCATAAGCGACATAAGGTACGGGTCTTTCGATGTATTTTTATTTATCACATGTACAACAGCTATATTGTCTGAATGAAATGTTATGGAAGTGTTTGTAACTGTTGGGCCCCACATTTCAATTGCTAGAACGATAGGCAAAAATTCTCTGACAGATATATGGAAATTCAACCAACTGGCATCAAAAGGACCATAAAACCACTGTTGTCCAAACACCCCCCCATATCCCGAATTACTGGCATCTGTGTAAAGGTGAAGGGACTGGGAAGTATGGGTTATTCCCGAGTGGAACAGAGCTTTTCCATTGAAATTCTCTAAAAAGATGGACCAAGCTTGCAGATCTGCTGGAGATTCTTTATTTAATCTGCGATGATGGTAGGGTTTTGACAAGCCAAGGGTTAGATCAATTATCCTTCGAAGGAATGTTCTTCCAGGAGGTACCACAGCACATGCAAAGTTTAAGAGACCTATTAGCGATTGTAACTCTTGTAAAGTTGCTGAGCGCTTCTATTTGAAAATTTGAATTTTGTTTCGCATATTTACTAGCTTGTCTTCTGGCAATCTCACTTCGAATTTCACAGAATCTAGTTCCAAACCCAAAAAAGTGATTGTAGTGGTAGGTAGAACTGTTTTTTCCGATTTAATTGGTAGGTTGATATCAGTAGCTAGAGTGTAAAATGACAATAATGCATCATAGCATTCGGTAGAGTTTGGCTGCCCAATAAACAAAAAATCATCTAAAACATGTACACAATGAGAGACCTTAAATTTAGACTCTAGTATCCACTGAAGGGCTGAAGTAAATTTTTCAAAAAGTTGACATGAATAGCTGAGGCCAAAAGGTAATGTTTTGTCGAAATAAAATGAGCCTTCAATTTGGAATCCTAACAATTCAAAGTCGTCAGGGTGGATAGGTACCTGCTTGTAAGCATTTTCTAGATCTGATTTCGACAGAAGTGCACCTACCCCTATTTGTTTAATTGCTGCAATTGCATGATCGATAGATTGGTAATGAACCGAACAGTATTGAGGTGGGATATGATCGTTAATAGAAGCGCCTTTAGGGTATGAAAGATGGTGAATCATACGGAACTCACCAGGATTCTTTTTTGGAACTATGCCCAAGGGCGACACTTGTAAATTTGTAAAGGGAGGGGATGAGAAAGGACCTGCTATTCTTCCTGTGCAAAGCTCTTGTGAAATTTTTTGAAGCCCAACAGATTTATTCTTTTCAAAAGATGGTAAATTATTTGATACCCGAAAATTGCGTTCCCCTTGATAGGGAATTCTAAATCCTAAAGAAAAGCCCAATACAAGAAATTGAGTGAGTTCTGGGTCATATCCCTGTAGATATTTAGCTAGTGCATTCGCATCTATTGGTGTAGTAATAGTACAGTCAATCTCATTTGGGTTGAATTGTTTGTTTCTTTGAGGGTTCAGCATGCGCTGATTTAAGCTGACTGACATTTGATGAGTTGGAGCGATTTTTTGAGCATTGTAGTCTCGAATGTCGTCCTGCACAGTATTGACATATGTGTGCATATGTGCAGGAGTTGGCCTTATTGCATGATCCCTTGTTGTTGAAAGAGAAGCAATATTTTTGCTTCCCTGCATTTGTTCGAAAGGGCTGCTTTTTAAACTTTGTCTTGTTATCCAGGCTAGTCATCATAGCATCTTGAAAGAGTTCCATGTTTTTTAGATTCCAGGGGCATGCTTGGGGTGCTACCTGGCGCCATTGGCGAAATTTTTCGTCGTAATCGATGGCAGCTTCATCCCCGCAAGATTTCGCTATCCCCTGAACGATTTGTGCGTAAGTCATCAAATGCCCTACATCTTCTGGCTGCTTTTGACAATAGATTGCCACAAAGACATGAAAAGCTTCTGTCCACTGAGAGAGGGTTTTGATTTTTGCTGGGTCATTTGTTTTAACAAACACTAGCTGGCCATCTTGTTCTACAGTTTTAAATTTGGGTTCTTGGTCCCAAGTGGTTTTGGGCATTAATGAGACGAGTTTGATATATTCATTAGCAAATATTTTTGCAGTAATTTTAGGATCCACCCCTAGGCCCACTGGTTTAGAGATGCCAGGGTTCAATACAACTTGAGGGGCTGTGGGTAGTTCTACAGGGGCTGTACCTAATGAAGTTATTTCCGTCAAAATGGAGGATCCTGGTGCTGGAGTAGCTGCATCCTGTGCGATTGTGATTGTCTCATTTTGTTGTTTTGAATTCAAAATACACTGTCGCACTGTCTCCTGGACGATTGGAATTGCCGCGGCCATGCATGTCTCCACCAATTGACTGATGTCATCAGTTTGATTGTTCTGCGTTGGGCTCGTTGGCTGCTGGTTGGATTTCCGAATGCGACGTCGTTTAGGGGTGGAAGCCATCCTGAAAAATTACTCATCATGATTAAAAAGAAAACAGTTTCGCACATCACCACTAGTGTAGTGAATATAATGCATACATCATGCATTACGTCACTGCCATTGCAGTGAATACAGTGTTCCGAATATAGACTGCTTCACTAAAATAGTAGAGCTTCAATAATATAGTTAACATAATTACTACCAGTGTAGTAGTTGAACCTAAAACACTGTATCATTAATTGCTACAGATAGTTAATGCAGCCAGAGCTGCTAAATGAAGCCAGAGCTATAATCAATTATTGGCCAGAGCCAAATAATAGCCAGAGCTATTAGTCAAAATTAATCGTGACAGTGGAGCCAGAGCTCTTAGTATTAAATATTGGTACAAGCCAGAGCTTCTATTAGTCATAATTAATCGTGACAGTGGAGCCAGAGCTCTTAGTATTAAATATTGGTACAAGCCAGAGCTTGTATTTCTGAACCAAGCCAGAGCTTAATCATAAATTCATTGTAATATGATTTCATTATGAGATCAATCATATTCTTGAAGCTTGCCCAAACAAGGCATGCTAATTCATTTTGCACATTCATATTGTAAAGTATGAGGCATACATTACCTTTAACTCTTGAAAAATGTCCAACAAAATTACAACGTATTGCTGTAGTCCAATCTACTATAACTATACAGGTAGCTAAAAAATGAAAATATAATTGTTAATTCACTACAGTCTACTGAATCTAAAACATGAACAGATAAGTTGTCAAAAGTTGCATGACATAATTACAATATTCTCAAAGATATGTATGTATGTATGTATATTTGTTTAATTGAATTTTAGTATTAGTATTGTTATTTTTAGAAAGCTACAGGTTGTTTGGGATAATAAAATTATCAGAAAGTGAGACATAATGCAGAAATTGAACACAGGGAATGCCACTAAGGCAAATAGTCATGATCTGTAAATATTTATCAGTCATAGTAACTAAACTCAATAGCCAGAAGCACCTGACATCATGGCTAGAGGTTCTTATTGTTCTGATTTTTCATCAGGATTCCCCTTAACTGGCGGTAATATTTCCGCATTCCATGAGAGTTAAGGTGTACTCCATCCAGAAATATGTTGTCTGTACAGTTTGTAAAACCTTTGAGTCTCCAGTAAGTAAAATTGAGTTCTGCACATTGTTCTTTCAACATGGCATTGGCTTTAAGTAATCTGTTATTGTACTCTGCAGCACTTACATTACGTGTTACCGGTCTCGGAAGTTGTCTGATAATTGTTATTGACGATAAATTGTTAATTCTTTTCACTCTTGTCAACCACGCTATTAAGCCATGTATAGTTATGTCCACGCGATTTTCTAGGCTATCGAGATCATTCCCACCAAAGTGAACTATCAGGTGGACGGGCTTGATACGCTGAATTACGCAACCGAACTCTTGCAGATGGCGCGGATTACTGACTTTCGCTCCACCAATTCCAAAGAAATTTACTTGGGGTAGTTTATCGATATTGAAGACGTCTGTTGATGATCTGTCGACTCCTAGAAATTGCTGAAATCTACGTACATGAGAACTGCCAATACATAGTGTTGTCATTTTGTTTATCGCTTGGTCACGTGATCTGGTGTTTACATTGTATAACTGTTTCACAGTCTAGTTTAACAAAAACAAACAAGAATCAGTCTCAAACTCTACAATCACTAGAAGTGTTATATCAGAATCACTAAAAGGTATTCACGGTAAATCCCCATATAACGTAAATGTCTCAATATACTGTACATCTCGGATTTGTGTTTACCACTGCACTGTTTACAGTCAAACGATCGAAGCACAACGAAAATTGCAATAGCCTTCGTGAATTATTACCTTAGGCTTTAACCGACTATAATCCTCGGGTCACATGTTTCCTCTGCTACAAGGTTGTTGATGTATGGTATCAATTATGGCGCAAACGCCCCAAAAACACACTAAGGCTTGCTCCGATCTCCTTTTACAGAATAAAAACAATGGCGAATGACGCTTTCTCCCAGCGCATGCGCAGACACTGTAAATAAAACATTGTCCTTCACAAAAGGCGCCAAATACAATTTTAATAACAAATCATTACCCATAAACCTTTTATGTTCATAAATATGTTTTTAAATACTTATGTTACATTTAGAGCTTGTAAATTGTGTTATGTGGGAAAAATATTCATTGTTCGTCTTGTTTACCAAGCATCCATATATATTTTATGACGAATATACGTTCCTGGATATTCTATCAAACTCTATCTTGAGAATCATTCATGTAAACTTTGTTAATGATTTGGTCATAACGTATATTTTAAAGAGATGTGGGAATAAAATGCCGAACCAAGTTTGAAAAAATGACACCATTTTGAAGGCGCGAGATCTCGTTTGCAAATGAGAGATAACTAAGAGCTTTGAAAATGTTATCGGGAGTATCTATATTGTAAACTAACTTACCTTGATATCAGTTCTTCGTTCCTGCATGTATTATCTCCTTGTTGTAGAGGCTATACATGTTTCCCAATTCTCCATTTTACAACAGCACCTTCTTGTCCATTTTACTTCGCTCAGAATTATGAAGTGTGCCAATACTGACCAATCAGAACCCGCTAAATCTTGGCGAAGTGCACCATGGGATAGTTTAAAATACATAATTTTTAATCAAAATTATCATTTTTACTGAATATAATATTTTTTACATATATTTATTTTAAATATGAACTGTCAGTATTTTCTGATTAAGTACGAAAAATTATTGGGTTTTTTTTGTTACAATTGTAACACGTGATAAACAAAAAAAAAAATGACCGACCGTTTGTTTACAAATGGCTAAACGTTGTAATTAAACTAATTTGGTTGAGAAATATGTTTCAGATTTTGTCTATAACTTTATTATATGTACACATGATTTTGCCAAACTAAATGATAGAGCCATATAGTTTACTGTCAACGTAATCTTAACTTGTCCAATCTGAGCACAGTCATTGTCTTATTCAAGATATAGAGGTGTGAAAATATTATGTTAAACACAGATCAGTTTCCACTTGAACAAGAATCACAAGTATAATTAAATGCCCATCTATTAACATGGTCTAGACGGTAGGCTGTTTAACGGGGTCCCGTGCGGTCAATTTACAACAACGATATGAATTGATGACAATTATTTTTTACACATGTCCACTGCTTGATCACGATGAACAGAACGTTAAAGAAAATATTCATAAAATACAAAAGCATTTAACATTGAACAAGCCGGGAAGTAAGACGTGTGTGACTTCACACAATATGTGACTGATGCATAAACTTTAAAATATTTTGTCAGTAACTGAATATATTGCAATGGATTTTGACGATTTAATTCGAACTTGACCCTTACCCACCTACATATGAATAAAATGAGCATTTTAAATACATAACTTTACATGTTATAGTTTTAAGAAGTATTATTTAATAAATAATTTACATGCAGTGGACATGAGGTGTTTTGTGCTAATAGTTACTTAATTATTTGGTATATACTTTCTACATCGTATGTAATCGAATGTATCATCAAATTAAAAAACTGGGATTGAAATCACCTGCACCACATGACTAGTGCTGGATTCAACTTTAAACTGATTTTGTAATATAACGTGTAACTGAAGTTAATGCTTATTATATCTTATTACAGAAACATGTAGTTTACATGTTTCATACACATGGATCCATATTTGTGTTTACAGTACATAATGTAAATACAAAGTATAGAAATGCACGAATCATGATACAGTCACACATAGTGAAGTCTAAAATGCATGTATTCTAAATAAACAATATCAGATTCAGACCCCAAGTGGTTTTTACTTAATATCATATATTAACTGAAGACTTAAAATGTTTTTTTTCTGTGTACATGTATTGGCGTGGGATTTTAAAAAATGAACTCTAAAGTTCAGTTTGTACGATTTTTTGGTATGGTTTATAATAATGTTGCATTTACAATGACTTTACCTTAATTTGTTTGCTTAATTAGTACACCAAGATTCATTAATTTATTAATGAAAGTGATAAAGGATTTAAGAAGGAGTCTAACAAAATAGGTATATTGCTAGCTCTTATAATTAAATGAGTGTAAGTACATATTTCATCATACAATGTTTGCCATATACACCTAGAGTCTTTTTTTTTTTTTTTACTAATTAATCATTAATTAAAGTAACTAATAAATTTTAGTAACTGAGATACACACAAATTGAAAAACAACTTCCTGCCGTGCTACAGGTATAAACTCATGCTTAGTACTGTGTATATGTTATGTAACAGTCTTTTGTTCACTCTTGACAGAAAAACCCTGCAATCCACACAGAATATACAGGAAATTCACAAAGAGGAGGTCACCTGGACAAAGAATGTATACACATGTATACACGTGCCCCACTACCTAAGATTAATGATTTGATTATTTAACAAGAGAGACATCAGTTGTTCATTTAATTTAAAATCAATTACTTAGTAAATTTGTTAATCGCCTTATTTTCCACATTTAAAGATAGTCACATGTATACTAGTCCGAAATATCTGACATTTTCCTGGCTTTTTGAACGATTTTGATATTTTACATGCCAGGAAAACGTCAGAACCGGCGCCATTATGAAAAGTGGAAATTCGCCGCCTCCAACTGGAGGCGCCATTATCGGCTCGATTTTAAATATTTACGAGTGGAATCAAATGTTTCACTCACAACTAATTAATAAAATGATGATTTTGCTGCTCTCTAAGATCGTTTTTATGGGTACTTACATATCATTAACAGGCCGTTGAACACATTCTATCGAACTGTTGAGATTTGTTTTGATTTCGTGCTTTTTTAAATCTCGCCAGAAAATAGGTTAACAACACTATTGTTTATCAGTGTGATTATCAAAATGTGCAGTAAAATTATATTTTAAGCTGTATTATTGAGTTTAAATATATATCTATTTAAAATCGAGCCTAGAATGCCGCTTCCAGTTGGAGGCGGCGAATTCCCAGTTTTCGTAATGGCGCCGGTTCTGACGTTTTCCTGGCATGTGAAATATCAAAATCGTTAATAAAGCCAGGAAAACGTCAGATATTTCGGACTACATGTATACATACAGTTTAAGTCACGCTGAGACCTACTGTACATATAAGCATGTACGAATTCATGATCATGAGGCTAGAATTAAACTTAAACCTGTTAAAATTATTGATATAACTATCAAAACTCAAATAATTTTTAGTAATGGTTTCAGCTGTGCATAAATTATTTGGAATCTTAACTTAAAGTTTCAGCATCCTGAAACCTAGCGGAATTGTGCTGAAACTGATTGATAATTCCATAATAATTTACACCACTTTTCATACATTTCAATTTTGGTTTCCGCATTGCGGAAACCATTAGGAATCTTAGACTAAAGTTTGTGTTGACTGAAACCTAACGGATACTTGCTGAATCGATATGATGGTTTCTGCATTGCGGAAACTATACAGAAAAATTCAACTTCAAGTTTCAGCAAGGTTTCCATATAGTTTTAGTTTTGCTGAAACTGGATTTTTCATCCAGTGATGCCCCTTGGACTTAAAAAAATTCCAATAATTTGCAGTTTCCATTCATTTTCTTTGCAGAGGTCTAAGGGAGGGGGGCATAAGTGTTTCACAAACATCTCTTGTTTGTTTAAAATTTGATCTCAACTTGTGTATTCATTCCGTTATATTTACATTCAGTGTATATTTCCCCTTATGTTTGCATTGGAAATCTGCAACGTTCAATTTCCTATGAACACACTTAGGTTAGATGATGAGTTTAATTATGACGTCACAAACATCGAAGTGCAACGTCACAAGCGAAAGTCAGAGTTCACTCTTGTGGCTGTTACAATAGCTCTTCCATCAATTGAACTTACCCTTAGGACAATACAGTAATTTTGTGGTATAAATCACATTTGCAGACAAGGCAAGAATTTAAAAGAAATATAAATATAAGCAATGAATGTTTATTTTGGGATGTCGTCGGTCCTATAACACACCAAGCCGTGCAGATAAATTATCATACTGCGCGGTATTCAATTTGTCTGCACGGTCTGGTGTGTTACAGGACTGACGACATCCCAAAATAAACATTCATTGCTTAAATATCCATTGTGCGCAAATTTGCAATAACTTTGTAAAATGCATGGATACGGTCAATAAATTTATTGGAGCCCCGCTCTGCGGGCGCCCTATAGTGATCAGTCTGTCTGTATGTCTGTCCGTCCTTCCGTCTGTCTGTCCATCCGAGATTGCTTGTTAGGAGCATATCTTCTCTCCCCTTGGCTCATATTTCACCCATAGAGTGCCTTTGGATAAAGGATGTGCAGTGACCTTGAACCATGTTTCTCTAAGGTTAAGGTCATAGCAGAATTATATATAAAATCCTTGTCCGGGGCATATCTTCTCTCCCCTTGGTCGAATCCGGACCATACTTCACTTACAGAGTGTATACAGTCAAGGGGAGTGCAGTGACCTTGAATAAAGTTTGTAGGTCAAGGTCATATCGAACCATACAAAAATCATTTTTTCAGAGTATATATACTTTCCACTTAGCCCTATTTGGCTTATACTTCACATAAACAGAGCTTTTGAGTAAAGGGTTGTGACCTTGAACAAATTTTCAAGGTCAAATGTGAAGGTCATAGCAGAATGATATGAAAAATCCTTGTCTGGAGCTTATCTTCTCACCCTTTGCTCTAATCTGGCTCGTACTTCACCCACATGGTGCTGTTGATTAAAGAGTATGCAGTAACCTTAAATGATGTTTGTAGGTCAAGTGTCAAGGTCATATCGGATCACACAAAAATTCTTTTTTAAGAGCATATACATACTCTTCACTTAGCCTTATTTGGCTAATACTTGACTTAAACAGAGCTTTTTGGTTAATGACATGCAGTCACCTTAAACCGAGTCAATGTGAAGGTCATCAGGGATCTCTTTATAACCAGTTTTAGAATGTAGATTATTTCCCATTTGCTTAATCTTACTCAGATTGAATAAAAATGCCTATATGTAAGGGGTAATGAGATTAAATTAGAAGTTATATGCCAGCTTGAAAATTTCTAAGTTATAGGTCAAGGTCAAAGCAAAATTCTCTGAAATTCTTATCATCCTATTGTCCATTACTTAAGCAGGACCCTTTGAGATGGTCACCATCTCAATGTTGTCTAGTTTTCATTTAATTTCATTTATAAAGTGTGAAGGACAAATAACATTTTATGATGATAAAAAGTACTTTGAAGCTGAGGGTTGGAGATCCTTAAATCATGTTGGAATTTGATAATTTATATATTAATTCATTAATGTATGGGCATATTGAGTGTCCCTGAGATCAAAAAGCATTGACACAATGTTTTGTGTCTGTATCCTCTTTTCTGATCAAGTCTGTCTGGTCTGTTAAATTTCTTCATATTGCGGTTTTTTTAGCTCACCTGAGCTGAAAGCTCAAGTGAGCTATTCTGATCACATTTTGTCCATCGTCTGTCTGTCAGTCAGTCCGTCTGTAAACTTTCACATTTTGAACTTCTTCTCTAAAACCACCAGGCCATTTTCAACCAAATTTGGCACAAAGCTTCCTTATTGTAAGATGAATATAAATTGCAGAAATGAAAGACTGATCTTTATTCAAAGTGGAGAAAACCTCGAAACTGTAGAAAAATGGGGGTGCATTTTTAAAAATCTTCTTCTCAAGAACTACTGAGTCAAATTCAACGTAATTTAGCATAAATAATCCTTATGGAAAGGAAAATATAGATTGCAAAAATTATGGGCTAATTCTGTTTCAAATTTGGGTAATTTACGAAAATAATAATAAGACAGAGAGAATAGGGGGTCAATCAGTTAAACTTCGGGCTCGATATTTCATATATCGAAAACCAGGTTAGAGACAGAGGACCAGTCTAGTTTGTTAGAAGCATCCATGTTGGACGCGTGATAAACGGGTCAAACTGACAAAGATGAATTTGCTTGTTGTGCGACAGTTTACATGCGAAGGGAATATATGAAACATCCAAAATATGTTTGTGCCGTTTTTGTGAAGTAAATTGAGGTTAAATATTTCAATGCATTGAAATTTTCACTTCTGACGGTGGTTTTAGCTTGTTTTGATTTTCGTTTCGTTTCTTTTTAACTTGAGGGGGAACTATCGCCTGTATTTTGGAATTTTTACGTATCGAATCAAATATAGACTTCGGTAAATCAGACAGCTAATTGTTTACATGTACCTGCGCAAAATGAGCAAAATCGGATGCACTACTATTGGTACATTTAATTCGGTGCGATCTCTACGTAATGGTTGATTAATGCAACATGTTAAAATGCTCATCATTTTCAGTCTAAACGGAGATTATTTTCGCTGCTAGAAATATATAAGTATATACACGATGAAAAATAGATTGTGTTCTTTCTTTGTTTTAGTGCATTTTTCTTTTGTTTTAATTGTTTTCAATTTTATATTTACTAACCGTATCTGAGAGTCAAGCTTCGAGTTATAAGCAAAATACAGAGCTTTGTGCACAATGCTATGTTTGTACACAGAGCTGAGGTCATGCTTTAGTTTGTTTATATTTTATATATTTTAAATGCAGCTATGCTGAATAGGAAATACCAAGTTTAAAAATCTTAAGTTGATGGTAATAAACTCATGTGAACAAAATCATGACTCAAACCAAGCTATGTATCTTGTTTATAATTCTACGATTGACGCTGAAATTTTGGTTGATCATTAGGAATGATGATATGCTGTAACTACTTTCTGGGGCCCCCTCCTTATTCAATTAATTATATGGAATCTTCACCAATTTTGATAATTTTTCAGACACAAGTAAATGAAACCGACATCTTTAAAACAGTTTCCATAGTTCTGACACATTACTGTTATGGGGTAGACTGGTCCTCTGTCTCTATCGTACGAAAGATCGCGCATATCAGACAGGCATTGCCAGTCTATGTTATGGGGATAAATGCATTATCGTTATTCTTAAGAACATATTACAGCGGAAAATCATCTTGGTTTGTAGCCATTTTATGTTTTTGAATAAAGATGAAAATAATGGGTGGGCCCAAATAAAATAAAGTGATATGCCTGTCAATACATTGATTATAATAGCTCTTTAAATATCACGTGACAACATTTTTCATTCGAGTGTATTCATCGATCAAGTGAGTAAGGTTATAAAACATAACACGAGTTCATTAATGGGGAAGACCAATTAAATTTTTTAATGCTTTTAATTTGAGCGCATTGAGGTACAATTTTCTTCTATCACATATAGGAATTTTTTAAATAAAATACAATAACTATAGTCTGTCCCAAGATATTTATGCAGCACATTTGGCTGATTTTAAAAAAAAAAATACACATATCTGTGAAAGAAGTGCAATTCAAATCGATGAAAGGGGAAATTTTCAATATATCTTAATTGACACATTATCATTTTTCACTCGGAAAAATTCACAGGAACGAAAACAGATTTCTTACGAAGATTTATAATGGGGAATGTTTACATCTTTTCTCCATTTGGAAGTCACTCAGAATACCTCGCACAATTTTTCAACGTTATCATCCGGGTCTGCTGCAATACAAAATCCCCTTAGACATCACATTTTTAAGCCGTGTATTGAAACCTGATAAGCTAAAGGGGGTGTTTCAACGGAGAAATCTTGAAAATTTTTCATACTTTTGAATGAACATGTTTAAACCCTGAGGTATTTATAAATATCGAGTAATTAAGCAAAATGTGAATCCAGGATATCTTGGGACAGAGTATAGTATGTAGTTGAAGAAGAAAATGTACCTATATGCTCATATACTTTGATCACTTTATAAAGTGTGTGTGTTGGGGGGGGGGGGGGGGGGGGGGGGGAGCAGAACTAAAATGAAGGGAATTGGAAATTCACAGTGTACCCCTACCAAAAATTTAGTTTAATATCTTGCATAGGATCTTCTTGCAGTAAAAATGGTATTTCATAAAGGTACAATGTCAAAGATTAAGTGTATGCAAAAATAAGTGTAAAATACTTTACGGTATTTATTTATTGTTATTCTACCGAGGGGCCATATCATTTCATAATTTCATAAAGGTACAATGTCAAAGATTAAGTGTATGCAAAAATAAGTGTAAAATACTTTACGGTATTTATTTATTGTTATTCTACCGAGGGGCCATATGGCACAATATCCTTGTAACGCCCATACATGTATAAAGCCATTGTTGCTCAGGTGAGCGATGTGGCCCCATGGGCCTCTTGTTTGTTTACCTGAGTTGAAAGTTCAAGAAAAAAATAAAAATAAACTTGTTAAAAAATTCTCAAGAACTCAAATGTTTTAATATATGGTATATGAAAAAATGACAATAACAAACCGTCAACCATCTCAAAAGTCCATAAAACGAAATACAAATTCAGAGCAGAGCAACACGGACCTCCAAAAAGATAGAGGTAGGATCAGGTGCCTAGGAGGAGTGAGCATCCTCTGCTGACCGGTCACACCCGCCATGTGCTCTATGTCGTAATCGAGAAAAAACGGAAAAGTCCGTAGACAATTAGGTGATAAATTATGGTTTAACATTTAGTATGAAAATCGTCAGTCAGCATGCGACCCAGTGGATGATTGTGTTTGCTGACAGCGTGGTTGTATCGACCATAGAACTTACGAAAAGGTGACTTCAAACAAGCCTGTTGATAGTCCTGTTTTATCAATTTGTTTGTCAGTAGCTTGCCTCGTCTTAGAAACTGTTCATACGAAGAGCATGCCCTTGCGGATCGAATTAACTGAGAGACAAAAACACCATATGCAGGTGATGAAGGTATATTGCTACATAAGTAAGGAAAGTTGACTATAGAAAAATTGAAGTCATCGCGTTTATCATAAAGTTTTGTTGTTAGGTTACCATCAATGTCCATTTCCAGTAAAATATCCAAATATGAAACAGATGATGCAGACTCGATCTGTGGTATCTTTTATTTCAAGTTCACTGGGATGTATATCGAGTCGACGTAAGTATGGAAATAACAATTGTTAATTGATAATACGTCATCGATATACCTGAATGTTGAGTTGAAGGCCACAGCCAGTGATTTATTTTTTTCACATACAAGTTTTTGAATAAATTCTGCTTCATAAGAATACAAAAATAGGTCTGCTAACAATGGGGCACAATTGGTACCCATGGGAATTCCAACAGATTTTTGGAAGACTTGATTTCCAAAAAATACATAGATGTTCTCTATCAGAAACTCAAGATTCTTTTTAATGTCAACTTCAGAGTACTTGTGTGTGCAATCAGAATGGTTTTTAACAAAATGATTTTTGAGTCGTCTCGCGCAGTGAACGAGTCCTTGTTATCATAGCCGTTTCTGCGAAAATTTTGCACTACATTATTCGTGCGCTAAAGAAAATAGTGCATGGATTAACAGCTTTGGTTTATGTAATTGCTATTTCGAAAGGGTAAAACAATGTCATCTTTATAATTAACACATATTTTTAAAGTTTTTCTTGATGTTTAAAAAATAAAACAAATCAAAGTAATTTTTGTCAAACCGCTGCCCATGAATTTGACAACCCTTGCTCTGTACTAATGAACGTAACTATTTGAGAAGTTCCAAATGGAGATATGCGTAAAATTTATTTTTAGAAAAACCCAGTTTGTTTTCCATTGTGTTATATTTATTGAGCTCGTGAAGCGAGAAGACCCTTGCTGTCATCAGCACTCGGAGTGGATTTTGAGCACAAACGTGAAATGATAATGTGCAATAATGTGCGATATAATGCAAATAGTTCTTATTTCTTTATTGAAATAGACTGGTCCTCTGTCTCTATCGTACGAAATATGTGTATCGCTCGCGCAAATCAGACAGGCATTGCCAGTCTATCATTGAAATATCAACAGAACATGATAAAAAAATGTTATTCCTTCCTATTCTTTGTCTTTGAAAACTTAATTAAGTATGCTTTTACAAGATAAAACATCCAATTTCTTTTAGTACCCCTCAGATCTTTTTATTTAAATGTGTAATTGATATAACATAAATGGGTATGAAAAAAATGGGTATGAAAACGATCTCTCCAACTCCACGTGATTGCCATGTGATTGAAATAAAACTGTTTACAGAACATTTTGCAGCACAGAAAGAAATAATAAAACAGAATCGTAATTACTTTATGTACATTATTGTGATAAAGGAAGATTCTTGTATAATAATATTTGATGATCATTTTGAAAATTGCAATGCTCATTATAAGAACCAGGTAATGTAAATAAACTGGCGTAAATGTCGTGTTAAATTCTGTAGCCCTTTTCACAAAAAAACTTAACATTTTGCGTAAGATTTTAATTTAAGAATCTCTTACGAGAAATTTTAAGTGTTTTTCACGAACGAATTCGTAACATATTTCACTTAAGATTTTACTTACGAGTTATCCTTTCCCTAGCAATGATCTCAATTCACTTAATAATTCTTATAATAGAGGGGAAACATAAATAAAGTAAAATTATCATAGTGAGGACGCAAAACTTAAGTTATACACCACTTACATTGAGAGAAACCAATGTGATGTAGTAGAAATCAAAATGTGACGTCACAATCACAATGTGTGTGTAATGTGAGATTATAGGAAAATCTTAAGAGATTTTGGAGAAAAAAATTTTGGAGAAATTTGTGTATTTTTTCGAAATAACTGCTATATAATGCAAAATAACGTTATAATGTGGCCCAAAACGTTTAATTTAGCTGTTTCTAGTGTATATATTACATCATATGATGATTTTTTACAGTTTTGAAATACTTACGAGAGGGTATGTGCTATCGTAAAGTTACGACAAATTTTACACGTAAGAATCTCATAAGTTGTTTTGTGAAAATGAACAAAAACTTAGATTTTCACTTACGATAAAAATTGATTGTAAGATCTTTTGTGAAAAGGGCTACAGGCCTCAGGATCATGAAGCAATCTTAGACTTAAGTCAAAAATTGTATATTGTCTTAATGTCTCTTGATTAAAAACACTGACAAAATTGAAATGCTATTAAAAGTGTCTTGATATAATGTTGTTAATTACAAATTTCAATCTTCATATCATGATAAACAATAATTTTATGACTGGCTGAAGTTTTGACTTAAGTCTGAAATTGCTTCATGATCCTGAGGCCTAATTCGTAATCAACAAAAAATGGGAAACGGCAAAATGTTCAATCAGCAGTTTAGTTAAGAAACATCAAGCATGAGGAAGTGCCAGAGAAATTTGATATCAAACAGTTAAAAGACTTTCAAATAGATGTAAAATTAGTGAGTTTTTTCATTTTGCATTTGTTTATCTTTGAAAAACCATCATTGTATTTATCTAAAATGGAAATTGAACTGAGATGTATCTTGTTTTTTCAATTGTTTTGGAATTTTGTTGAATTAAAGAAGCTTACTATGAGAGCATCATGTTTATTAGCCCACAGCTACAGTCCGTATGTTGCAATTTACAGCGCCCAAAAAATTGTGCTAGTTTTATATCAACGAAAGTTTTTAAAAGTAAATAAAAGTTGGAACTAATATTATACATCAGTAGCTTTCGAAGAATTTTTTTTTAGCAGTGATGTACAATAAAGTGAATAAAATTCGATGTCAAACATATTTACTGCTAAATTTTGCACTTGATAACATGTAGTAAAGATATGAAATATTTAGTCTAGATTTATATAGTAAACAAGGTGTGTCATATTGCAAATTTTGTCTGAAAATATAATCATAAACCCTCTGAACACAAAAACCTGGTATGCATTTAATTTTGAATTCATGGTCAGCTTCAAAAAAGGTAAATTTTGATATGAAAACATGGAAGAGTAATTAGATGACGGCCAAAATATGTAACTATCAAAACTAATGCATTTTCTTGGACACAATAAGTAAAGATATTTTGTAATTAAGTATATAAGACACTTTTTAGCTGAATATCTTTTATACTCTGCATTTAATGTTTTCATTCTTCAGTGTTTGCCAAGCCACTTTTGCAGTCTTCATAATTATGCAGATGTAAATCTTTGGATTTTTCTCATTTTGGAATCTAGCGTGTTGTCTCTTTGATTCTCATTTCAAAACAAGCAAGGATTATGATTGAGTGAAGGTGCAGGTAAATAAGTGGGAAAAACGAGGAGCTTATGCTCTATCGTCAGCTTCCGGATCTGTTGAAAGTTTTGGGTGTAGGTCGTACAATATTGTATCATATGATATGGTACAATATCATATAATAAAATATCATATTATATAATACGATATTGTATCATATGATATTGAATGATTATTGTGCCAAACCACCCTGCCATTTACAATATTTTAATAAAGATCATTAACTCATCTTCGGTAGCCAAGGGTTTCGGTCCACTCCGCTCCCCATAAATGGGGCGTGGAGTGGACCGAAAACCCTTGGCTAGCGAAGATGTCATTAACTATGATTATCATATAATATGATAAAGGTGATGTCTGCCAAAATGAGCTCTGTAATTGTAGTTTACCTATGTTTAATTTATTTACAAAAGACGGAAAGAAATTTTATGTATTATTAACAATGTAATGAAAAAAATTCCATCAAAATATTAACATCATGTTGAGAGCGAGTCGACTCTTAGGCCCTTCAGGCCTTTGATTTAGATTTCCAATGACAAGGTAAGCAAACATCTTGACTTAATATTAGTGATTTTCAGTTGTTTAGACTGTGGCCCCTGGACAATTCTTTGGCCCCACAAGGGATTCAAGTTTGATGTTGGTTTATATGCATATGTGAGCAATTCTTTATGAACTGCTATTTTCAATATATGATATGACTATAAAATCGTTCTGTTACAAAAGGGGTTCAATGTTTTACTTAAGAATATCTGGAGAAAAAATTTAAAATATTTTTATACAGGATCTGTTCTACTACATTGTCCAGATATTTGTATATGACTCTATAAAGCTGATTTTATTATGGCTATAGTTTTGGTCAGGTGAGGGATGTAGCCCATAGGCCTCTTGTTCTCCAGAACCATAGGGACAATTTTATTCTTTGCATTCTTTGGTGAGGGCCTTTCAAGTTTGTTCAACTTAAGGGCCATACTTCCTTCTGAAGGGAGATAATTGATTTGGAAGTTAGTTGTATGATGTATTAGCTAAAAAATCATGAAAATTTGGGACACAAAGGGAATCCAAAACTACCAGGTAATACAAATTTCTGCTTAGAGTGATTAAATTTTTTTAAGCTGTTCTAACCCCTTCATCTATCTTCCTGACTTACCTTGAAATAAAGCAAATTTAAAAAGTGATACAATGCTTCACTTGTGGGTAATCAGGTGAGTGATGTGGCCCATCGTCATCTTTTTATATTTTGATTAAATCAGACTGTTTTGTCACAATGAAATTTTTTTGTGTTTTGTGTTTAGAAATTGAGAACAGGAAAGGGGAAAAGATTCAGAAACTCCCAGGAACCAGTGCTCATGCCTCTCACAAAAAGTTGTTGGTGGAGTTAAAAATCATATGGCACAGTGGAGAAAGTTCTATTTAACCTCCTTACTAAATATGCTATTTCATGGGAAAATATTTTTATGATTGTGTTTATTCCAAAAGTTTCGACTGGTGATCAGACCATTGTGTCCCACATCAGTCAACATGGCAAGAACTGGCCTTATTGGTTCAGGAAGATGGGTAAGTTCAACTCAAATACAGACCTATATTTGAACATTGGAGATGGCAAACTATATTATAATTGCTCAAAAAATGAGTGAATTCTTCACTAAAACATACAACTTTCTGACAATTTAGATGGTAAGGTATAATAATTGAGAAATTATTGTATCTATAGCATTGAATGAAAAATTTATGTAATTGTACAGTGTATTGCTTGTAATATATGAGATTTTGGGTTTATTACAGAGACTATCAATAACCTAGGTCCCCACACCCTGCGGCTACAGGCGGTGCTCAATGAAAGTGGCTCCACCCTCTATGCAGGGAACAGTCTGCCCTCCCACCAAATCAAGTTCACCATCACAGATCAGTCTACCTAACATCTCCACAGACATGTACCCAACATCTCCACACTCTTGTACCCACAATCTCCACACACGTGTACCTGACATCTCAACACACCTGTACGTAACATCTCCACAGATGTGTACCCAATATCTCCACACTCTTGTACCCACTATCTCCACACTCTCGTACCCAACATCTCTACACACATGTACCTAACATCCCCACACTCTTGTACCCAACATCTCCACACTCTTGTACCTAACATCTCCACACACATGTACCTGACATCTCCACTCACATGTACCAGACATCTCCACACACGTATACCTAACATCTTTACACTCATGTACCCATTTACTATGTTCAAAAGTGAAGTACTAGTATTCCAAAAAGGGTATTTGACAGAGACTTTATTAATTTATTACTTTTTTTCTTGTGAATTTTTTTGTCTTAGAAAACTAAAGATGAAAATAACATTTACATGTAGGTATGGTATGCAATGTTTGCACATGCAGAAACAAATTGCTCTAAAGAAGGAATTTGATTTCATGTTTTGAACAGAGGCAGAACCTGAGAAGTTTACAGTAGGAATGTTAGAGGGACCATTCAGGATTGGACAACCATTTCAGATACCGCTCGTGTTTAGAGATGCATACAACAATATCACAAAACCTGTGTATACATCCACACCTACCATTCAGGCCAGGTACAATATATATAGCAAGGCAGACATGTGGCAGAGTTGGAGTACCGAGCTCCAAGTAAATGTAAATGAATTATTTGATCTTGTTGCTTCAGTTAACATTTTCGTGCAAAGGTTGATTGTTTGGTATTTCAGAGACCTAGACATTTTGTATGAGAAGACTATTGTGAAGGGCACACAAGCCTGATCCTGACAGGAATTGTAGATAAGGAAGTCATCAGTGAAAAGCACACTAGAGTAAATAGTGCTAGTGATCGATTCTTGAATCAAAAGACAATCAAATTTACTGTACTTGTTTGTTAAGCACAGATGTAGAGTTGGTTTAAATATTTTCTCATTGTCCACTCTGTCCCTAGCAGAGCTATGGGGTTACCATAACAGTCCCTGGGCTCAGAGAAGATGCTCAAGCTTTAAAACTCAGGTTCCTACCAGGTATAAATAGTTCACTAGCGTTGATTATTTTACATTTGGTGTCATTTCATCCTTGGTACTGTTTCCGTAGTTCTGCAGTGAATAAGCTGCATGAAATATTTCATGTATCAGAATTTGGAATTTTTGACAAGGCATTCAAACATTGTTTACATTGTGCAAAGTGGTAACCATTTTAGCCATCTTGAAAAAGAAAACAGTTCAACTAAATGACATGGCATCTATTTCCTTGCAAGAAAAAATTAGTGACATTAACTTTCACATCAGTTCCTTTTAGTATCTTTGTAATTATTGTCCTTTATGTGTCTTTGGACATCGTGAAAGGCCTTGCATGAACAGTTTTATAAATAAGGATGAATTGTATCACTTTCAGCTTCCAAAGAATTCCTTACATGAATTCCAAGTAACAGGAGATGGCCTGCAGACAGATCTAGTCAAAATTGTATCCAACAGGGTAAGATAAAAACAATCATTCAATCCTTGAATGCTATTTAAACTAACTCTACTTGTGTATATGTGATATGTGAGACATTTACAGTGCTGTGAAGCATTTATTTTTGAAAATGTTGACAATAACCCCAAATGTATAGATGAATGAACAAAGCACTGAACATGCATTTAGACTGGGTGTTTCTTGGTAAACCAAAAAGTACGAAGTATGCTGAATACAAAAACTTCACACTCATTGTCAACTGTTAATAAACCAGGGTGCCTTTTGATCTGTAGAATGGGTTTGCCAATGTTCAGTTTGAGTACAAAAGCTTTCCATTCATTGTAAATGTTTTAAAGAAGAATGCTTGTTTCTCTTTAGAATGGGTTTGCCATCACCAGCGTTGGGTTTGAGGGGGTAGGATCGGGACCAAGGATTTTGAAGGTGACCTGGCGTGAACTGACGGACTTTATGAGGATAGAGATGGTGGCTGGGCCTCCCAAGAACCTCACCCTGCTCTGCTGGGACCCTGAGGAGGTCAGCTCTGATCACAGTTTCAAAACATCTGCTATATTCTGATCAAAGTTGTTGTTTTGTTCCTTTTAAAACTACATGTATATATGCCGTGTTAAAAGCAATTTTTGCTATGTTGGAAACAGACCAAAAGTTTTTCTTTCTTTAAATTTTTGAATTGGCATATACATTTAAGAAAATAATAAAAAAAATATGTTTACCAGTGTTAGGCCTAAAAAAAAAATTGTATGTTTAGGGTAACACAGCTGAAAAAATTAGGTTAGGTAGGTAGGGATTTTTTTTTTTAATTTTATCATATTTTTTTCTGCATGCGGGTATATTTAAATACAGGTTTTTAATGGAAATGATATGAAAATCATAGTCAGATGAAAAAAGACATCTAAAAATGGTAGGATTGGGGCAGTTTTGTAGGTTAGGTTGGGTTACCCTAAACACACAATATTTTTTTTTAGGCCTTATCTTAAATAGTTCTGCAAACTATTCTGCCTTTTGAATGTGCTGGAAACTTATGAAATGGTTATATAATCTGTAGTTTGTGTATATAGAACTTTTTATTTCTTAGCATCTAAAATCATACTATTGATGCAAGACTTTCATGTTTAGAGGCCTTTAATTTTATTTTACAAGTTATCTACTTAGTTTGTTGGTTTTAATGAAAAATTAAGTTTTACATTTACCTTTATTTTTCAGACCATCACTGTACTGAATGAAGGCAAATTGCCCAGGTCTATAGTAGTACAGCTCTGTGATCAGTTTGGTAACCCAGCCAAAGTCTCCGATGTACGGATGCAGTTAACCAAAGAAGGCAAAATCAAGGTGATTGTTATCAACAGATTCTGTTCCCATCATTTTCAAAACAGACATTGAAAAGATTTTTATAGCAAAAACTGATATTAAAAGAATTCAGCAATATAGATATTGAAAGAAATAGCCATACAGGTATTGAAATGATTCGGGCTTTTCGACTTTCGGTCGAAAAGACCTATTGTTATTCTGATGTTTTATTATTATTCTTCTTATTCTCGACTAAGTTTTGTCAGCGATTTTTTGAAAACGAAAAGGAATATTTAAACAATTATACAATAGTCCTATTGTAATTCCACATAACACGCGTATGTAAGGTTTTGGACTTCCGGTTCTGGTACTTCCGGTTTTGACAAGGAAAATACTGAGAATTAAATGAAACGCAATATCTTGCTTACGTTTTGAGTTAGAGTATTCATATTTTAAAACTGGATGTATCTTGTCTAGATGTACAAAATTGTCAGTGTAGGCGTTTTTCTATATCGTACCGTTTTTGAGATATTAGACCTGAAACTTCAGAAAAGGGGGAATGAAAAACAAAAAAATCAAAAAAAACCTTAAGAATTTTATAAGACACCTGGACGTTGTTTAGATAGAAGTAATTAAGATATATTCCAAGTTTCAAAAAAAAAATATTGAGGACTTCCGGTTTTATGAGTTGATGAATATCGTCTATGGGAGTTACAGTGTTAAATTAAAATCATGTGTCGTTCGTTTTCTCAAAAAGTTTTCAAGAAAATATTACAATATTTTATTTGTATAATGACACACACAATGCGCAGACTGGAAAAGTTTTTGGGTAGACAATTCGAATAAAAAATAAGGGATCTGCAGGGGCCAACGTTCAAAGCAGCCTTTTAGTTGTTACTTTTTTATTTTTCGTTTAATTTTAAAAATCTTTTCAGTTTATTGTTAAGAATAGAGAGTACAATCTAAAAATTATGGTCTGAGGGGCCACTTTTTGACTCCTTATAGGGGTTTGAAAGGCCTAAAGATCACGTTGTTTATAATTCAAAATTTTATTAAGAAAGAGTTATCTCACTTTGCTCTAAGAATGTAGAGCATAAATACTGTATGCATACAAAGTTTGGTGTCCGAGGAATGAATACTTACTTTAAAATGATTTTTTGAAAATATACCTCTAGAAATTAAAAGTGGAACTACTTGTAAAATTCTGGAGTTATCTTTCTTTTGACATTGCACTACTTATAACTTCTTAGTTTAGGCAATTGGTTATACCATGCTAGGCGTTCAAAAATTTGGGAAATAGATTAGAAATGAATTTTTCTGACATTTAAAATTAAAAAAAGGGGAAAGTGGGGCTGTCGGAAAGCCCTTAGTTTTTGTTAAAGACAAAAACAGTTCTAGTTTATTTTAATTTTCTTTTTGAGGGATGCTTTGTACATGAATATACATGTAAATGCAACTCTTGACAATTTTGCAATTTTATTTTTCAAGGAAAAAATAATGTTATTTGAATGACGTGAATACTTATTTTCTGATATTTGTTAAGTTATACCCTCCTCCCACCCCTTTGAAAACCAATGCTCAGGGACAAGTGGACTTTTGAGTGCTCACAGCATCTGGACCAAGGTTTGTTACCTCTACAGATGTATTACAAACAATATATGTATACAATTAGAATTTTCACACGAATTTTTACATGTTATACTGATGTTTACTTTGCCCTCCTTCTTTAAAAGTCTTATTTAAAAAATGTTATATCTGGAACACAAATATATTTTGAATGATAGTACGATATAGATTATTCTTAGCATGCATATACATTCATAGAACCAAATTTCTTTGTTGTTGTAGAGGGACCTATGAACTCCAACCTAAAGCTTTCCACGGCAAGGCAGAGCCTATACTTGGTCCTAAAATACAGGTTCAGCTCCAGCCCAATCTAATGAAACCAACGTCCCTCTCTGTCGAGTATGATAAGAAGGCAGTGTTCAATGTAGGAGAGAAACTACCTGGTATGTAGTGTCTTTTCTGTGTATCAACTCTTCGATTTGAACCTTTTATATGAAATGATATTTGATTGAGTGAAACCTGTATGAAATTGTACGCCTGGCAATGACACGTAAACCAGGTGTCGTACATTGCTCTATCCAGGTGGAATCATTTTCAATTTCATATATGTAAGCCAGGCGTCAAGTCAGACGTACGCCAGGCGTAAAAAGAGGCGTAATATGCAAATTTTACGCCTCTAAAAAAATACCAGGCGTAAATGGTTTTGGCGTAAATAGTTTGTTTAGGCGTATATTTGTCCAGGCGTAAAATGTCTGTCCAGGCGTAAAAGTCTCTCCAGGCGTATCCGTACAAATAATACATAAATACATAATACTATTTTATTACTACATCCTTTTTTTATTCAATTATCTATATAGTTCATAGTTGATTATGTATATGTATATTATAAAGAATTCATTTTCTACAATTTTTTTTACAAGTGAATGTACATGAGATAAATCAGAAATATTTATATCTCATCTTCTGGTTTGATAATTAAAACTAATTGCAGGTTGATGATTTTAATACACTTTGAATGAATTTAATTAAAACATTGCAGACTAAAAAATTCATTCGTATCACATATATCTTCTATTAAGAAGATGGAAGTAAGTAATTTGGCTTAAAAATGTCTATTTTTGCTTATTTTTTTTTTTACATTAATAAGTGTATATATACACATAATTGCACAGCAGAAAATAATTGTAAAAAAAGAGATCAGATATCTGACACACACTTCATAATGAACAATCTTATGGGATTGATCATTTTTAACCATAAATTCATGAAATATTACACAAATCTCCTTTTTTAATACTATGACAGACCATGTACTAAAATTACAATGTGTGACAGATGCTGATGATACATAATACATGCTTACAATTAATCAAAAATTAATTAGAAGCCAAAGCATACAGTATACCTAAGTATTTGAATCATTTCATGGAGGATATAAATTTTTACATCTCCATTTATTTTCTTTTTGCAAACAATTCTAAAATATCTTATCTCCAGAGATGTCTAGATCTCTCTTTTATTGGAGGCTCTTTTTAAGCTTCTTCCTGCAGTGGGACACCTGCTCTGTGATGGCATTGTTCAGCTCTGGATCAGTTGGTTCAGCTTTATCATGCTTTTTGCACCACCGCATGGCATAGTCTGTAAAGAATATATTTTAAGATATTTTAAAATTAACTCAAACACCCCCCCCCCCCCCCCCTGAATAAGCACATGAATAAAAATCACTGACCCACCCACTTAGTAAACCTGTATTTATTATGGACCAGGTATTTTTTTATATGAATAACTATATTGTATTATGATTAATTATGTTAAATATTGCATTCTTCAAATATAAGACATGTATGTTTTGTACTATTTGAACATGGGGTAGGTTGTGCAGTGCAAGAGATGTACCGATTATCAACCTAGATCATCTTCACTAGCTAAGGGTTTCTCATCTGCGCTACTTCTCACAAACCCTTGGCATACGGTGCTATCAAAAGTCGGGATTTTTTTCCTGAATTCTGATTGGTGTTTACTATAACTGGTCAACCAATCAAAAAGAGCGTAACAAATTTCATATGATCGACAATCTCCGCTAGGGATGTTTTGTTTGTGAGGAGCGGCGCAGATCAGAAACCCTTGGCTACAAAAGATGCATATAGATCTGCCAGGGTACTATCATAATTCTATTTCAACTCCCTTAGACCCAAGTTTCTGACTCTCAGCAAGTGATTGTCTTCAGATCCATGACATTTAGTAAGACATGAAGCATCAGGAATGGTCTTGTCCCCCCCCCCCCCCTTTACTGTTTCTTGCAGCAGCCATTTTAAAAAAAAAAATGTACATGTGTATAGAAAATTGAATTATGAAGGAGTTGACCAACCACCCCCTTTTATGGGAGGAAAATTTAAAAAAAAACTGTAGAGAAGTTAGCTAAACTAACATTAAAATGAAGTTATGGGTACTAGGTACTCCCAACCTCACCCACAGATTTGGATTTTGAAGATCTTGAATTTTTTTTTTTTTTTTTTTTTTTGATTTGTTAATGTCAAGATTTTGGATAAGTCTGGCCCACCCCCACTTTAAAAAATAATGCTATGTGCCTTTCAATTACCTTTGATGGCAGCAACTCTTTCTTTGTCCAGAGGTTATCGTAAATGCCCCGCCTTTGGCTTTGTGAGGCCCTGGCCCCTTGAGGTTGCTATTTCTTCTAAAGTGAACACTCCTAGTAAGAGGTTATAGCAAAGGGTGTAACCGGGTTTGCCAGATTTTTTAGCAAGTTTTATTGCCTGTCTTAAAACCTCAGACCTAATGGAAACCCCTGGGTGGTTTTTGAGAAGTGGTTCCATGCCAGAAACCTTTGAAATAAAGAAAATTTAACCAATTAAAAAGAAATAAAATCGATAATTATTATCAGTATGTGTTTGTTTCACATTATAATGAAACAAATGTTCTTAGTGGGTAAACTTACATCTTCAGTTCTTATGGGTGAAGATATTTCACCAGTTCTTATGGGTGAAGATATTTCATGAGTCAACTCTATTTGAGGGACAGCAGGTGGTATTGGCAAAGGTTGGGTACTTGTCTATAAAAAAAGAAAATAATTACATGTATTAGTAACTAAGTTCATTAGATGCTCTGTGTCAGGACTATAAAATTAGCAAAAGGAAACATGTACTCACTGCCAGCAGATGTTATAAGCTTACCTCTATAGGTCTCTTTGTGGGGGAATAGAGTATCGAACGGTGACACCTGAATTTGTGGTGCAATTATTGTAGCACTGGCAGGTGTTTTTCTTGGAGATCTTCTTGGGGCTACCATTTGAGGAAGCTCATTTGAATGATTATTCAAAGGAGGCAGGGACGCATGCTTCCTTGGTGATCTCCATAATGGCTGAAATGAATAAGCCTCACTTGGCTCTTCTGGTTCCCCACTGCTCCAATATGGCCAAGAAGGTTCAGGTGTCTGTTTGTGTTAATATTGATGAAATAGTTATTATTTTCTCTAAGCAATATTTGATAAAAATTATGGAAAGAGAAACCATTTTTACACGATGTGGCGTTGAAAATATTCTATGACATAAACATGTAAATATATAGCATACATTGCAAATATTACCTCAAAACATTCATTTCCAACATGATGACAACCAGGAGATTCAAAGTGCTCAACCACTTTTGAAAGGAATTGTTGTACATCGTTTCTCTGCATACCCTTCAAAATTCTTAAGACTTCATCAGATGGAACTGAAAATTTTATAAGAGTCAATGAGCTCTGCATCACAAGAAATGTTGACAGAAAAGAAAATAATTACATGTACATTGGTTTGAAAATAATGTTTTCTCAAGAATTCAAGGAAGTCTTACCAGGAATCTTTTTACTCTCCTCAATATTTGCCCCCATACTCTGTTTGCACAGAGTCCATGTCTCCAACATAGATGTTTCTGGTATACTTGTATCAAAGGTTGGAATGAGGGATAAAATTGGTCTGGGTATGGGCTGGGGCTGAAGGTCCTTAATTTCTTCTGTCCTTTCAAAATAATTTAGTGCTGATCTACATCTACCAGTTGAAACAGTTGACTTTTATGGAGAAGTTATGATTGAAGATTGTAAAGGAACAGGGCAAACAGCTGGGCTGGCTTGAAAATGCTGAGTGCTTGGTACTCCTGATTCACCGGTAGAAACTGTAGACTTTTTAGGAGACTTAATTACACCGAATGTAGATTCTGGAGGAGCGGCTGGGCTGGGCTGAGTAGAGACTGCAGGTGAATTGCACGCAGCATCTGAACCAGAATCTTCCTCTATAAACTGTCGGGACATCTGACATGTGAAGAGAACATGTATATGCAGCTGCATCTTCTGTTTTTTTCTTCTCTGCCTTTTCTTTTGCCAGTGTTTTATTTGTAGTGACTGTTTCTGAAGTGCATGATTTCTTTGGACTAGTGTTCTTTTTGTTTGACTTCTTTTTAGGACTCATTTCTTCTTCCTGCTCTCTGCTCTCCTTTAGTTTGTTTGTTTCCAACCTGCTTCTCTTTCCTTTCACCTTTTCTTCTCCAAAAGTTGCAGAAAACAATTCCTCAGGTACACATTCTGGCTTCTCCTTCAGATTTTTTAGAAATTTGCTATAGGCTTTGTTCGCAAATTTTGATAGCGTTGCCTCGTTGTCTACAAAACAACAAAAGAAGTTAAATGAATTTTTAAAAAAAATTCAATAAAATAAAAAAATCGAAAGATCCGCCATCTTAAAGATCCGCCACTAACGCTTCCAGTGTAAACTTACTTCATCCCACCCGCAGTTTCTCTATATGTGGGCGATCAATATTATATCTTTGTCTGTTGTAAACAGCTAGGACTGATAAAAACTCAAAATTAATAGTATTCCTACTTCTTCGCCGATTTCGAACATGTTCTTTTTTGTAAAAATTAACAACACGGAAACTTTGGAACCACGTGTCTTTGTATTAATGCCATCTTGAACCCGATTTAAAATGTAAGCGGGAGAGCCGGGGGGGGGGGGGGGGGGAGGGTTAATTGAAGTTAAAAGATTGAATGTTAAAAAGTACTCAAAGTTGTGAATTTAAATCAAATTCCAACTATTTTGGTGTAATTTACATCGTATAACAAAATATATTGCTTAGAAAAAAAACAAAAACTTACCATGAATTTTAATGATCATCCCGTGATAAGTATTTCTTCCCTTCCACTTCATGGACACTCTCGATTTCTCGGCGAAGTTTTCCACTGAAAGATTCTTGTCGTTTTTACTCACGACCGTCAAGCTTCATCCTCAAGAAAACATATGCAGGCAAACATATTTCCGTTTGTAACTCAAATAGTGGCTCGCTAGTTTCACTTGAAATGGCGAAAATTGTAGATCTATATTTGCAATGGCGTTGATGTCTGACTATAAGATTTGAAATGACCAACAGGCGGGATTCTAGCGTGGGTTATCAAGTTTCAACCCCCCCCCCGTTGATGCTGCAAAGCGGGGGCCTGCGCAGAGGGTTTTCATATACCGTAAATTTAGCATGTTCTAAATAGCTACATGATGTATGTGTTTTAATATGCCAGAGTAAGAAAATAATATACACTTACATTGTGTATGATTTATAGAAATGTATTAATGTCGAAAGTTTAATGTATTCAGCGGGTCAACATTTCATATCCCTACCGTGGCGATCCCCTATAGCATGGCCTTCTTATCATTCGTGAGCCTTATCTCGTTTTACAAATTAAACTCATTAACTGGATCAAGCATGGAACCCCCCAAAAAAGCGAAGAAAGGTCCTTATGGAAAGCATGATTTAGAAAGAAGCATATCTGCTCAAGATTTACAAGTTGACTCGTCGGATGAAGATACAAGTTTGAACGATGTTCAAGTCAAGGAATACATGAACCTGCGGGATGATAAAACCTTGTGTGTGGAATCAGAATCGTCTAGCAGGGGCAGCAAGTCAATGGTATATTAATGAACTTGTTCTGAATTTTCGTATAAATATTACATATTTTTTTTATATTAACTTTTCCAAACGTTCCACGCGTTTGATCCGTTAAAAAATTGGGTTTGAACAACCGTTAATTATTACTTCCGTTTGTAGAACGAGCCTCGACCGAATTACCTCGATGAAGTTGACGAATTGGCCATCCAGACTGGCCCCAACCAGGCGACGGTGAGAAAAAGATTTAAAGTTATATCAATTTTGTGACACTTAAAAACTTGCTATTAGCCCTCTCTCCTCAATATGGTTGTAAGTGAAATATTTCATTTGAATCATTATTTTAGGGAGAAGACACCAATATAGGAGATTTCCTTGTGCAGAGCTGGAGAGAACAAAATCAGTTCATCAAAGAAACTGAAGATTCAACTGAAATAATAAGTGATAATGATGATTTAATGTTAGATGAGGTGGATGATGGTTATTATGACTCTTCAGATGATAATCTAGAGGACATTCCAGAAGACGACCTAAATATTGACGGTGACAATGAAAATGTTGACTAAGATAGTCAACCTATATTTCCTGGAGCATCAATATCGATTGGAACATTTATGTTGCTGCTTGCAATTTTTTGTACCAAACATAATATACAGGCAATGGGATTCAGCAGCTATTGAACTTGTGCTACCTGTACAGAACATTTTGTGCAAGACCCTTCATAGTTACAAGCAGTTTTTCAAAAAATTGAGGAATCCTCTTGTTTACCATTATTACTGTCATCACTGTTTAGGAACAGTAGAACATAATCAAGCAGTTTGCCCAAATGAATTTTGCCAAACACCTTGTAATAAGAAGGAAAATTACTTTCTGGAAATACCTGTAATCACCCAGCTTCAAAATTTGTTTTCACAGGATGGATTTTATCAATCACTGCAAGAGCGCTTTTCTCGAAATGTGGCAAGTGGAACTTATGAAGACATATATGATGGGAAACTGTACAAATCTTATGTGGAAAACGATGGACCACTGAACCATCCAGAAAATATATCGTTTACTTTTAACACAGATGGTGCCTCTGTGTTCAAGTCAAGCAATGTTTCTATTTGGCCTATCTATTTGATTGTAAATGAGTTACCTTACCGTTTACGTATGAAGAAAGAAAATATGTTGTTAGCAGCTCTGTGGTTTGGAAATCAGAAACCATCAATGGCAACTTTCTTGAAACCTTTCATTGATTCCATGAAAGTTCTTTCAAATGGCGTCCAATGTTTTTCTCCTGGTAAAGGCGAATTTCTTTGTAAAGGCTTTGTCTTAGCTTGTACAGCAGATCTTCCTGCTCGCAGCCTGTTGTGCAATAGCAACCAATTTGATGGTGCGTACAGCTGCTGGAAATGTCTTCAGAAAGGCATCACTGCCAAAGTTGGAAAGGGGCACACCCATGTTTACCCTTTCATGCCAGATTCTCCAAAGGAACCAGCAAGGACATGCAAAACAATTGTAGAAGACTCTAAGAAGGCTTGCCAAACAAGGACGGTCATCAATGGAATTAAAGGGCCAACATGGCTAATGTTACTTCCTAATTTCAATATACTTCATGGTATCTGTATTGATTACATGCATGGTATAGCCCTGGGAGTGCAATAATTGATGCTGAGGTTGTGGTTTTCCCCTGATTTTTTAAAATATAGTTTCAGCTGTAGCAATTTAGTGTGTGTAGTTGTTAAAAAACTTAGCCATATCCGTCCAACTCTGGATATCTCAAGATTACCTAGAACAATAAGTTCAGAGCTGAAATATTGGAAAGCCTCCGAATACAGGTCATTTTTGCTTTTTTATGGTGCAGTAGTGTTAAAGGGTGTCCTTGATCCTGAAAGATTCAGCCATTATTTACAGTTTGTTAATGCTATGCACATTTTAGTAAGATGTGGATCAATCGATGAACAGCTAGACTGTGCTGAAGAGTTGTTGATAGACTTCTATCGTAATTTTTCACATTTATACGATGAGTGCTACATGACCTTGAATCTACACCAAATATTACATATGGCGGACAGTGTACGTTATTTAGGACCCTTGTATACACATAGTTGTTTTTCTTTTGAAGATCACAATGGATTTTTGTTAAAAATGATAAGAGGAACTCAAAATATTGATAATCAAATAACAACTGGGATATCTTTCATTCAAAAATTACCAGAATTGAGACAAAATTGTCTTCCTCAAGGCTCAAGAGAAGAACTGTATGAAATGAAATGATTAGATCTCCCCATTATCTGAAACATAACCGGAAAATTGCAGAGGGTATTTATACCCTGGGAAGCATAAAGAACAAGACCTTCAGTAACAAAGAATTTCAAGCTGTTGCATCATTTTGTGGGGAAGCTCCACCTTCAGACACGTTTCCTTCATTTAATTGAATTGATATTAACGAAATGATTGTTTACGATCTTGACTATAAAAGAATGATTAAAAGAGACAACTCTGCAATTCGTTTTTTTGATGGAAATGCCATACAGTTTGGTCGTGTAAAATTCTTTGTGCAAATACCAAGAGACAACAATGAAGAATGTGCTGCTATGGTTGAAATCTTAAAATGCAACAATTATAGTGCTAAATCAAACATACTTGCTGTGAAATTGACAAACAATGTTAAAGTTGTCCCTCTTGAAAATATCAAATCCAGTTGTATGTTTTATTTAGACTTTTCAAAGAAAGTGGGATATGTGTTGTTTATTTCCAAATAAACTTGAATCTGATTAGAATGACAGGTAAATGTTTGATTATAATGAACAGTCTGATATACATGTATTGACAATTAACAGACTTTATATTTTCATGTTTTATTTAAAACTGATGTCTAAAATTATTTCTAAATATACTGCTTATGAATTAAAGTTTGATAGTTTTCACTGTGTATGTAAGGTTGTACATGATTGTATTTGTTTAATTTAGAACTTACATGTAAATTAGATTTGTTGTTTTATCATAACATAACCATGCATCAGAGAATGATGTTTTTTTATTTATTCAAAACACCAGATTTTATGAATAAATTTATTGAAAAAAATTTAATTTTACCTTTGTTAGAAAAAGTGTTTGTCAGAATATTCAGTTAATAGTCTTCGTGAATTTTTGAAGAACAACATTACTCCTCAGAACATGTTTGCTTTAGAACAAATCTTACGCCTGTACAAATTTTTCTAAGTTCAGTTTTACGCCTGTTCATTTTGCTAAGAACTACTTTGCGCCTGTACAAATTTTCTAAGTTTAGTATTACGCCTGTTCATTTCTTCAAAGTGCAATATTACGCCTGCTTCCATGCAAGTTGACGCCTGGTGTAAATTTACGCCTGGTGAATGAGGCGTATATCCACACGTAATCCGTTTGAGACAGGAACAGAAATATGTGTCCTGCTCTTTTACGCCAGGATAGGACACGTATTTCTGGATTCCGTCTCTAAACCAGTTGGTTTCCGTGTGAAAACCAACTGGTGTACGCCTCATTTGTTCGTACGGGAAGTGAGAAATTCATGCTGTAAATATGAGTTACTGTTGGCCACGTATTAAATGGATCACTTTTTATTTGCAAATGGCCAGTTGAAAACAATTTTGTGACAATTATTTTTCAATAATCAAGCAGTCCTTTTATACATCCAACATGGAAAAGAATACCAGTCTGAGGATAAATATCCTTGAGCAAGAATATTTATGGCATACATATACATTTGTTATGCTTGGTTAAAGATGATAACTTTTACCTTGTAGAGTTCACAGTGAAGGTACTGACGGAGGATGAGCAGCCGATGGCCAGCGCCAAGGTGTCCAGTCTGTCCCTCAAGCTGTGGAAGATGGACGCCAATGTGTCCAGTGGTCCCCCATCCAGGGTAACTAGCAGTTTTGGTGCATTTAATCTCCATCTTGCTAATATATAGTATCTTCATGTGCTTTCATTTTAAAAACTGATGTTATTTTAGACTAGCTAGTCTTATTTTGTGAATTGATAGCACAGTTTGTGCTTGTATATATGCTTCGTCCATTAACAAGTGAAAGTTTTCTATATGTAGCCCTTTAAATTTCTTTGATGTAGGCAATTTCCTACAGTCCAGAAGCAGTGAAAGGTAGTCCAGGTGTGTTTGTGTTTAAGAACAGGAAGACTCCCGACAATGCAGCGGTACACCAGATCATGATCACCTACTACGACGGCCAGTACGAGCTGTTCAGCAATGTGGTGAGCCATCTCTACACAATACACTATTTAATGGATATCCCCATGCGAAGCCCCTCCCTTTAAAGAGGGCCCCCTTGGACTTTGTTTTTAGTTCTCAATAAATAAAGATCCCACTATAGACTAAAGTAACAGAATAATCAGCTATTCAGACTTTTATCTTGAAATTGAATATTTTAATGTCAAACTGTAATATAACTATTAGGGAGTTCAGTTTACCTGTCGTGACGTCGTAGTTTTCGGCTCAGTCGGCGTAAAATTGACGATTTTCAACTCACTTTAATTTTTTTTCAATTTGATAAAGTCTAAAAAATTTTTTACAAATGCAACGCAAAGGATTTGCTCTTTTAAATGGTACTAATTTTAAAACGTCATCTTTTAAATCTAATTATATTTTCTCGTAGTCAAACAGGCTCGTTTTTACGTTTTTAGCATTTGTAATACGTACAACTCGGATGCTAGTTTTGCTCGATTTTTGCACACAACGCCCAGTTTGATTGGATTTCCACAAGCTATACTTGATGACAGCTATTATATTAGCCAATCAGGGAAAAGTTTACAAATTGCAGATTGAAAATAAACTGGAATTCCCCCTCTCCGATGTAAACACGAAGGTCCAAAGACACTGCATTGTATGATTCGTGAATTCCCTATGGTAAGCGACGTCTCAATGAAAAGAATTCACACAGATTCTTAAATTTTATGATTTCCCCCATAAGAATGTCTATTTAGTTTCCTTCTATTATTAATAGGCCGCCGCGGAATTACCGACGTCAACATCGGCGACATGGCAAAAGCAAACGTTAACACAGACATCAGTATAGGCAAGTCTTCACGTGCAGTTTTAAATGCTGTATTGAAATAAATGTTTTTAATTTATTAGATAAAATTGTTGTTTGTATTTTGTAAATTTTAGATCACTTAAAAGTTTTACTACAATTCGAATTTTCTCGTCAGTGCCAATGTATCATAGTGTAGAGTTTCTTCCGTGGTATGAAGATAAAAGGCTTTTTTTTAGCTACTATTTTATTATGAAAGATTTTTGAATTGCAAGACTATTGGGATCCCAATTGATAAATAAATACATTCAAAATTAACAAAGCTAAGAATATATACCCACCCCCTATAGAAATTGTAAAACCACATATAGTTATCATATACTAAAGAATTACGTTTTTGTTACTCTTGTAAAACTGTAAATGAATGTTTTCAATTGCGCTCCAAAACTATATAGAGTACAATAATTCACATTTTGTATATTTGTATTTACATACTGTAACTTTGATATATTATAGTTTGATTTCATTAGTATATGTACATGTACCTATATGTATACACATGTATGTATATTAGTTATATATGTACATGTATCTTATTGTGTAGCGTGGTTGTATACCAACATGTTTGGTGAACCAATAATTTAAATAACATTGAATTACACTATATAAAGATACTTTGCTGCACCATATTTATTTTACTTTCAGAAGAAAGTGTTTGCTGGTCATCCATCTTCATGAATGTCACTGGTGGTCGGTGTGAAAACTAAAAAATATTCCTTTAATCTGTTTTTGATATTTGCTTGCAAATATCAAACAATCAAACTGTGTTAACTTCTGGACAGTGAACTGGTCAATTAAAAAATATGTGTAAAAAAAATTAAGCTTTGGGATGGTTTATTAAAAAATGAAAATCTGTTTTTGATTTTTATTTTTGGCTACTAAATTTTAGATTTGGAAAAAATTGCCCATCAAATGGAGATATCATCAAATGTCTTGATGGTGAGAGAACATTTCCTGAAAACTTTCAATTTCTTAAAACCAAATACCCAACCTCAAAGTGGGAAAATTGTTCTGTGCGGATTTTTCGCACAAAAATATTTAGATTAAAGAAAAAAAATCAAGGATCTAAAGAAAAACAAAAATGCAGAAGGCTTATCAGACCTGCTCAGTCAAGAATTTGAATTTCCTGTTCCAAACATTGAGCTTCCAGTATTTGATGACAACAGCAAAACTCAAAAGCTGAATTATCTTGTCAACAAAACAAAAGATGTTGTGTTTGAAAACCACCAGCTAAAGAGAGAGCTTGTTGATGAACAAGACCAACTGAACAATTTGAATTTACAAATATTTCATTATGAAAAAAAAATTGATTTGTTATTGAGAGTGTTAGATTCTTGTACATTGAAACATCAAGAAACATTGTCAAAAACTAAAGATTTGAAAGTGTTGGAGAGAGAGTGTAAGCACTGGGAAAAAAAGTATGATGACTTGTCAAAAAAGCTAGATAAATCTTTAGAACATTTTGAACTTTTGAAAGAAAAAGTTAGAAAACTTGATGCCAGAAATTCAAACAAGAAGTTGAAACGTAGAGATCAGAGAATTGAGAATCAGAGAATTGAACTTGATAATAAGAATGAGGTGTTAAGAGAGAAAGAGAAAGAAATGCAAGAATTGAGAAAAGAGAGTGAAAGAAAGAATGTTCAAGTAGAGAACCTCAAAAAAGAAAAGAGAAATTTACTGGTTAAGATTTGTAGATTAAACAAAAAAAGGGAAAATGAATTTGACAACTTTATTTCTGAAAATGTTGAACAAATTATGAATCTTAGACAGGAAATCAAAATTAAAGAGGAAAAGATAATAGAGCTTGAAGAAATCAACAAAGTTCTATTAAATGAATCTAATATAGCTTCTTTCTGTGATGGAAAGTACACAAATGAAATCCGCAAAACAATAATGACACTAACGACCGAGTGCGGCGTTAGTTGCAAAAAGGTAAATCATGTAATTCAAACTGTCTTAAAAAATATTACAGGCAAAACATTGTCAAGACTTCCAAGTGCTGGTGTTAGGTCTAGGTTGCTTATTGAAGCAAAGCGTATTGCCCAGTGTCAGGTTGTAGATGCCATGGTTAACTCATGTGACGTAGGTGATCTGAAAGGCAATTGTCTGCATCAGGATGAAACTTCTAAGTTCCATAACCAGTTTCAGTCATTCCAATTGACTACACCTGAACATAGGTCTTACTCAATTGGAATGACTGAAGTTGGTAGTGCAGATGCTGATAGTCTGATGAAAGCTTTTCAAACAAATATTTCTGAACTATCAAATTGCTTACATAATGAAGACAAATCTTTTTCTAAACTTGTAGCTACTATTATTTCAGCAATGTCAGATCAGGGTGCAACAAACCCAGTTTTTAATAGACAGTTAGAGGAATTACGGCAAAGTCTTCTTCCTGATGTTCTGAAGAATTAGGATGAAATTCCAGAAATTAACAGAAAAGAAATGGGGAGGGTGGCATCATTTTTTTGCAAAATGCATGTATTTGTAAACATGGCAAGTGAAGTTGACAAGTGTTTAAGTATTTTTGAAAACAATGTTTGTTCAGGGAAGAATCCTTTCAGTTTTGATTGGAAAGAAAGTGGTGCCTCAAGACTGACTAGGACAGTTAGTAAGGCATTAACAATGCATGGCTGTGAAAAGTCAGGAGTGCGGTCCCACTTCTCCATGCACCTGCAAGAAAAAGGTGTAAAAATTAAACTTATAACATTTAGGGGACATAGGTTTAACCATCTTTTTTATGCAGCTGGGGCTACATATCACCATCTAGCAGATATTAAAACATTTCTTGACAGTTGGTCAGATCCTAATGAGTTATTGAAAAGCATTTCTTTTGATGTGAATGAAAAAGTTTACACAAGCAGTCTTAGAGCTTTAGGTATCATAGACAAAATAATTACAGGCCCCTTCTGGAGGGTTATCGAGAAAACAGAAAATATTTTGGATTTGAACCCTGTGCTTCTCAACATGAAGTTGAATTTACAAGACTTGTCACAAGATGCATCACCTCTTCTGGAAGGCCATTTAGTTTTTCCAGAGGAGAGTGTGCATGAAGATGAGGTTTATGATTCTCTATTTGAGAACACAAATGATGCTATATTTGAAACATACACTCAAATAGCATTAGAATTGGCTATAGGTGGCATGTTGTTGATACTGGAGAGGCAAGCAAAAGATCAACTTCCTGGTGGAATATTTTATGAACCATCTGAAACAGATCCATCGAGAGCCTCTGCAGTACCAACAACAAACACATGTTCTGAAAGAGATTTTGCCCAATTAGATGTTTTAATGAGACTTAAACCATCAGCTTCTACAACAGCATATGAGTCTGTTATCATGTGGACTAACAATAAAACATCTACTTGGTTAAATTCTCTTTCAAAAAGTGAAAAAAAACTCCATTATTAATGATGCAAGAAAATCTGCACCTGAAATAATGGAATTAATAAAAGAAAGACAAAGGTCTTTGTATGAAAAAAAAGCTTGAAATTTTAAGAGCTAAACAAGAAAAAAGAGTCATGCAAGAAAATAAAATGTACAACCAAAAGGTAAAGCTAACAAATAAATTGACAGTTATTGGTGGTTTATGGCAGAAAGGAGATGACATTCAGTCTTACAAATTAAAGGTGTCTCAAGAATCTAACAAAGGCCAGCTGTTAAGAGATGCATTAGTTGCACAATTGCAGTTTAGAAAAAATGCACTTTCTAGCAAAGGCCCAAAAATTCTTTTTCAGCAAAGCAGTAAAGGTGTAATGTATTCTATTGAAGATCTTGAACATAATCTGGTAGAAGTTATGCAAATTAATGAACATTTGGAAGAGGTGTCTGAAAATTCTAAACTCTCTTACCATCCTATAAGTCAAGTTGAACAAAAATTTCATGAATCAAAAACAAATATAGCTGAGAAACTGCAAGAAAATAGGAGAAAAATAACAATCAAACAACAATATCTTCTTCCGAGTTTTATTGAGACTCCTTCCAAATTAGTTGGAAAGAAAATTCTCCATAAATTGAAAGATCAAACTTCAAATGAAGTTTGTTGGTACAAGGGGGAAGTTTTGTGTGTAAAAAGATTGAATGGAAGGATGACAAAGTATGAATGTTTGTATGAAGGTGAAATGGAAGCATGTGAATTTCCATTGTTAATTGATTTCCAAAAAGGTGAAATAATAATTCAAGATTAGACATACTGTAAAACATAATTATACATGTATTTTGCATGAATGTAATATATATCTAAATTATTAAATAAAAAAATAAGACCAAGATATTTGTTCTTTGTTTTTGGTCGTTATATTGGTTTCCAATGATATGTCACTTTACACATATATGGTTATAATTGATATATTATAATTAACAATTTTTTGTAATTGATTTTATTAATTAAAGTTAATTAATGACAATTATTATCTTATTTATCAATATTTAAAATTCATAAATTACTAAATATATTTTGTATAGGAAATTTGAACAACTTGAGGGAATTATATTTAGATAAATTTTAATATTTTGTGTATAACTTACTGATGACTATATTTGGAAATATGCAAATTTCCGCCATTTTTGGCGGCCATTTTGAAATTATGCAAATTATGATGCAAATTAAAATAAAGCTTGAAACACGGGAAATTTAAAAATATATAGTTTGTAAAGACTTTAAACAAGATTTATATTTAATTATGAATTTTAAATAGAAAAAATGCAAAAAATTATGATTTTGGTGCCATATTTATCTTAACATAGTATAATATAAATCATTACAAAAATACCGTAAATACTCAACTTTAAAATCTTATATCTTTGCTTCTAGATTGAATATTTCAATGAAATAAAGTTTTTTGGTCTTGTTAAAGATTCCTTTTTCAAAATAATTAAACATGAATCAAAAGTAAATAGCTGGAGATTTCACATGAACCCCTATAACTATATTTACATGTTTTTTAATATATTACAAAATTCAAAGGCTTGCAATACATGCACATGTACTTGACACTTAGGCCATCAAATGAATTCCTTGGTTCTCGGGCCTGCGCGCATCTGATTTAACATTGCGTATTGCCAATTTTTATCATTAAATGAATAAAATAAAATTTCGATAGTGTGCTTGCTTATTCCAGAAAAAAAATTCTTGATTTAGGACCACAATTAAGATACTCAAGTCAGTAAAAAACTTGACTTAATAAAGAACAGAATTGCAAACATTGCGATGATTCAGATTTTATTTTAACAATTGCAAATGGCCGCCAAATCTAGTTACGAGACGCTGTGTTTAGTTATGATCGTAACAGCAATGATTTTAGTTTTGGTATATGAAGAAGAACGTTGTTTAACCTCAAATGCATATAGGAGGAGAGTTCCTGCAGCTTGTTCTATACTAAATATCCCATTATGTTTAAACACATGGCTTTCTCAAGCCTTGTAGTTGTGGTGTTTCTTGAAGAACATGATGACTTATTTAGTTCATTTAGTTTGAGCTAATAAATCCGATACATTCATTGCAAGGTAACTATTTATTTGCTTTAAAACGTTGCTTTTTCTGGATTTGAATACGAATTTCACATTGTTAAAATAAAAATAAAAATACCACATCCTTTTTTTATTAAATAAAAAGAAAAAATATCACCCCCGACCGCATCTGATTTTGAAAATGTTGGCCTGAGAACCAAGAGATTAATTTTTTAAGGCCTTATTACCTACAGCCAGTATACCGGGTACAAATGAGTATTCTTTCTTTCTGCAACTCTCTAAGTGTGAGGAGCAATGATACAGTAGAGATTTAGTTTAAAGGAAAACGTACAATTGATCCTATTTATTGTTTAATCTGATGACAGAGAGATCTGATTGTTACAGATGACAGTAGATATAAAACCAGCTCCACCGATGCAGCTCCTGCCTGTAGATAACCCAGGGACTCCCACACTGTCCAACACCAGGGCTGCCAACACTAGATGTGTTCTGCACAACCTGAGGCTGGAATTAAGGGTATGCTGATGACTACATGTAGTCAGAGAATAAGTAACAGTAAATGTCTTACAATTTGTGCTCATACATAAACATTTCTCTTTTTTTATACCCCAAGCAACAAAGTTGCGAGGGGAATAATGTTTTTGACCCGTCTGTCAGTCGGTCATTGATTCAGTCAGTCTGGCAGTCAGTCCATCAGTCCTGTATTTTTGTAAGCGCAACTCCTCTTAAACATCTGCATGAAAAGATGTGCAAATTGCCTAGAAATTCCAATTTCGTTGCTTTTCTGGGAATTTCGGCCTTTTTCAACTTAAAATTTTGATCCTATATTGAAGATAGTAATGAACAGTTTGTCAGCGCAGCTCCTCCTACTGCACAGGATTTCATTAAATTTTTTAGGTATTTAGGACACAATGTGTTGATGTGCACATTACCAGGAAATTCTGATTGCATTATTTTTCTGGGAATTTTGGCCCTTTTGAACTTAAAATTTTGGTCTGATATTGAATATGATATTGAACACATTGCAACTCCTCTTTACCGCTGCAAGAAAACTTTGTAGGTAGTAAGGACACAATGTGTAGATGTGCATATTACCAGGAAATTCTGATTTTAGCAAAGTATACTCTTTGTCAAATTATTTTTTACATTTAATGCTCAACCTGCCATTCATTATGTATAGCATTGTCAAGTAATGATGGAGCATGGATTATGTGAGCTTGCTTACTTTTTCTTTCTTTGTTCTGCCAAAAAATAAATACTAATGTAATACACATCCAAATGTCCCGTACGAAATGAGCCAACTGGCCAAGGGATGGAATGAGCATGGAATCATGGTGTTAGAAGCTGTGTTTCTTAGATTCCTGTTCTTAATAAATCCCCTCAATGCAACCCGTGCTTTAAATGATTATGGCATGTTTAACCAAATTATTTAAATCAGCTCACAAGGACTCTCAAAAGCCGTGAGAAAGCCGTGTTAAAACCTGTAAATCTGCTAAATATAGCACAGAAAATCAAGAAAGCCGTGAGTCCCTGTCATATTTAGCACACAGATTTAAGGAAGCCGTGCCAAAACCTGTGAGTCCCTGCCATATTTAGCACACAGATTTAAGGAAGCCGTGCCAAAACCTGCGAGTCCTTGCCATATTTAGAACCTGTTTGTAGGACTGCTGTAGAAAATCTGCACATGACTTGTACATGAATTTATATATCTAACAAATTTAAGCATCCAGGCATTTTTCAGAAGATAAGAGTGAAGAATATATATAAATATATAAATTTCTTTATCAAAATGCTTTCATTACTTAAGTAAATTTATCCTGAAAATAAACTATCAAAAGTTAATTGTTCCAATCACTATTATTCTCACTGTCACTTTTGTTTCACCATTTTCCACTTGAAGTAAATCCACCACAAGTTGTTCTTTCATGCTGAATACAGCTTTCTTTTGAGTTGCTTTCTGGCATAACTGATTTTTTCAGTGATTGCCTCGTTTATCAGACTATCTGAGGGATCACTGAAACCATTGGCTTTACACCAGCATCTGACATAATCTGCAAGAAATAATAGATTTAAGTGAATGTCTATAGAATTGAACTTCTTTAGCATAATCAGCTATTTCACTTACAACAATAACAATACCTTTCAAAACTAAGACTTTGTCTTTATCTAGAGCTGGCCTCAAGTCCCCTTTTTTGGCTAAAAGGCCTTGACCTCTTGAATGAGCCATCTCCTCAGTTGTGAACAGGACAGGCATTAACTTCATAGTCAAGGTGTAAGCAGGTTTAGCCGATTTTTTTGCTAGCCTGACAGCCACAGCCAATACCTCCTTATTGATGGTGATGTTGCTGTTCCCCAGAAGTTTACTGAGCTGTAAAATATTTTTTTTTTACAGAAAAGGTGTATGTACATGTACAATAGGAACTTAAAATGAATTCAATGTTTACAGTTTTAAATTTATCAGGATAACATTTAAATGTATTTTCAATTTATAATGGAAAAATTCTATACCATAAATAAAAATTACTTTTTAAACTTTTGAAAAACACATTGTTAAAATTTTACAATTTACTCACATTGTTTTTTTCTGTTGAGTTATCAACTTCAAGGGTACTCTTGGATGGCGTCTCCCTTGGAGATATTCTGATGTTTGAAGAGGTTGAGGTAGGCATCTTCCTTGGGGATATCCTGATGTTTGAAGAGGTTGAGGTAGGAATCTTCCTTGGGGATATCCTAGTGTTTGAAGAAGTTGAGGTAGGCATTTTCCCTGGAGATATCCAGGTGTTTGAAGAAGTTGAGGTATTGGTAGCCATAGGGGAATCAGTGGGCAAGGTGAAATGATCTGTTTGGCTGTAGTTTTTTGGTGCCTTCATTGGGGAAATCATATTGTTCATGTGCAAATGAGTTGTGGGAAGAGGGGAGTCAGTCATTGAGGTGAATTGATCGGGACTAAAAGAAATGTTTGTTTTTCTTGAGGGGGTCCTTGGCAAGTATGTTGAGATTGGTCTTGCAGGAGAGTCAATGGATAAGGTGAACTGCTGAGGCTGGTTATGGGCAATTTCATCTTTAACAGGCATGGCTGGTAAAGTTATTTTTTTCCGAGGTGATCTTCTGAGTGTCACTGTCTGTGGTGGTGTGGCAATATAAGGCATCTCAAAGGACTGAGAAGAGTCGAAATAGGTTTTGTCTTGAACTTGTTTCAGAAAGCATGGTTGACATAGGCATTTGATCCAAGGAAATGAGAGGTGTTGATGAACAAGCATTATGGTCAAATCCTTTACTGTGTTCTGATGAGTCCAAATTCAAAATAACCGACTCATGGGAAGCACATTCCTGTCAATATTAAAAAGTTCCATCAAATTAAAAGAAAAAGAAGACATTTATAATCGTTGCAAAGAATTTAATTTTACATTTGTTATATGCTAGTAATAAAGTATACATATAAATATTGATCAAATTAGTTTACCCACTTCAAATGTATACTTAAAACTATAAATATTCAATGACAAAATGTTCATGCTATTATTCAAAATAAGCTCAAAAACATAATTACATAATATTTGGATGTTGAAATAATGTTATACTACCTGAATATTCTGACAGCCAAACTGATCAACCATTTTCTTCATGTAACCACTCACGGTTGGATCGAGAAGCAATGAATAAAGCTGCAAAACTTTCTGAGGAGGTGGTATGTGTGCATCTGTCAATTAAAGAGATAGATTTTACTGGCCGGTATTTATACCATAAAGCATGTACATGTTCATTTAACCAAAATAAAATTATTGTTTGTTTGGAATTGCCCCTCCTGCCTCAAGTGGCCTCATTGAGATACTGTATACGTATTTTTTTCCACGGGGTCATAATTCCGCGGAGTCACAATATCAATTTAATCCGCGGGTAAAAATTTACGCGGATTCTTTGAATGTAAAAAAAAATCATTCGAATAATTATTATTGAATTTAGTTCTGAGCGATTTTCATTACCTAGAATTTGTCCAACTTTGGACTTAAATTGTAAGAACTGTTCACAGTGAACAGTAATTATCGGTTGTGCACTGGTTGGTAGTCATTAGTTAGCTGTCAAGATGTTACCACGCTGGCGAAAATCGTCTTGTGAAACACCACATGATGAATATTTACCCAACCCATGTCTAACACCTGAAAAATCTGTGGAAATTTCAGCAGCAAATGGGGCAGTGTCTAAATCCCTTAAGAGAAAACGAGGCGAATACAACCATTATTCCGCGGAGCAGAGATATAAAACTGTCAATTTATCGGTTCTCATGTCGTTTAAATTATGAGTTGATCAGTTTTATCAATTAAAAGTCAGAGCACAAAGGGATCTAAAAATTGCAGTAAAAACACGGGTCTTAGCGTGTAGTTAATTGGGTCATTGAAAGACAGACCCGCTTGGGGCGATTTGTCGTCTGACACGTGCCGTTATCTCAAGCTGGGAGAAGTTTAAATTTCATGCAAGTAAATTTACAGAAAATTCAAATCTTTAGGAGATTAATTTATTTATTATGTGAATTCTCAATACAAATTTGTTTGACAGTTTGCATAGATAAAAACGATATACATTGGGTACACGTATATGCAAGTGTTATATAATGTAGTAACTTCCGATTATCCTTATTCCTGTAATGCAATTTCAAAATTTCATTCCAAAATGCACTTTAAGTACACTGGGAAAAAATTCCGCGGAAAATTTGTGCCCGCGTTCATAGCGTAAATTAATACCACGCGGACAAAAGTACGTCTACAGTAACACAACAACATACACCCCCCCCACACACACTTTTGTGTTAACTTTACTAACAAATGTTGTAAATTTTGGTTTTATACAGTATACAAATGACAGAATCCTACTTAAATTTCTAAATGTAACTGATACTTACTGACTGTTTGTTGCACATGACATTGTGGCTCAGGAACTACTTCAGATTGAAGTGCTGGATTACACAATCTTCATGTTGTAGTTAGAGATGTTCCTTCATCTGACTGCTGATTGAGCTCAGATTCAGATGAAAACTGAGTGCTCAAATCTGACAGGATTTCTTTTTCTGCTGTTAGGGCTACTGTTTCCTGCTTTTTTCTCTGTTTTTCTTACAGCAGCTGATTCATTCTTTCTCTTCCTCTCCTTTGGTTTTTTAGGGCTTTCATTCTTGGCACTGGAACAACTGCTTTCCTTTTTCTTTTTCTTTGGGCTACATACCTCGTCCTGCTCCTTACTTTCTTTGATTTTTTCAGTTTGGACCCGAATCCTCTTGGTCTTGCGATCGGCATTTGCAGGTTTAGAGGAAAAGATGAAAAGCTCTTTCAGTTTGTTTTCACTGCTGACCTCTTTGTTTAGCAAAACTTTTTTGTTTGCTGCATTTGCAAACTTATTAAGTTGTTCCTCATCATCTAAGAATTATAAACAAAGAAAAATTGTTAAAAATGAGGGCTTATTTCACCATCACCATTATCAAATGCCACAACAGGTTAGCGAGAAATCAGCCGTTATTGTTCATTTTATAATGAAGTACTATTCAAGGCTACATTTTAAAATAAGACATTTTTGACCAACAGACCTACATTGTTTGATCAGGCATCAATAAGATGGCTAATGCGTGATGATTATGTTAAAAACCGATTGCATATGTTTACCATGTTTACTGATTTGATCTACGATAGTTCCGAACATTTGCTCCAATCGGTACACCTCGGTACTTTTCTTACGAGCTTAGTCAATATTTGGCAAACCTCGGGCGTTTCCTTTGCATGCATGTACGTTGTCAATCGTAACTACTTGGCCATTTCCACTGGCGAAAAATATATTTTTCGTCAGTGGAAATGGCCGAGTAGTTACGATTGGCACGTTGTATGTACCGAAAAACTGAAACTGCTTGTTCAAAAAAATGTACGAGTTTGGCAAGATAAATTCTCTTAATGCTAATAAAAAGAAAATCCAAGAAATAATGCTATGATAATAAAAGGAAACTTTTGCAGCACACATTAAACCTATCAGTAGGCCTAATTTAATTCAGTGACGTACATATATTTATACTGATATAGGCCTATATAACGTATAAATTTACAAAGCGTATAATTTAGAGACTCTGCTGAAATTAATATATAAAGAAATATGATGTTATCAATAATTCAAATACTGGCTGATATTTGTATGGTGCTTAATACATTTGCAGTACGTACATGGTGAATGTTTGTAAAACGTTCCGTGGATTCGAATTATCGTTCCATTGTAGTCCCTTCTCCCCAATTTCATTTCTACTGGTTCATTTTCCTTCCATCTATCTTCACGTAATTGTAGGTTTTTGTCAGCTTTACCGACAACACTAAGGGAATCATCCTCCGAAAAATATATACAGGCAAACATTCCTTGGCTGTTTCAAACTCAATATTCCTTCGACCGATTTTGCGCAATTTCTATCCAAAAAGACATGGTTAGATATCAAATTTCAGTTTCTTATAGAGGCTAGGCTCAGCGGGAAGCTTGGACATCATTGGAACTGGCCAGGATGGTCTGTGGGGGTGGGGAAGGGGAACCCTCTCAGTGAATTAAGATAACAAATTACTTACCCCCAAAAAATAGTCATGAAAATAACACGTGATTCATTAAAAATGAAAAAAATGAATTTGAAATTGGTTAAAACAATGGTATCAGTGTTTTCCCTAAGAACCGGCTACAGGCCAAATTGACTGCTTCAATTCATAAAAATTCTGCTTAGAAATCAACAATTTAAAAAAAATAATTGTTCTTTTGACAGAGTTCTGTTCATTCACATCAACCCTTAGCCTGTAACAACTGATCTTTAACCCTTTACTTTGAAATAAAGGGAAAACACTGTGGTATTAGTACAATGCAGTGTACCATGGCATGGAATTATAAAATAAATAAAAGTACAGACCTCTTTGATATTCTTTTGCAGCACACGTTTGCCAGTGCTACTGCAGAAAAATTGCATCAAGAACCAGAGTTAGAATCAGAAACTTGTGATGCAACTGCAAGTTGCATACAATTGGTAGAAGTTTCTCATACTTTTAGTGATGAAGATTTTCTCTATCTTTTCGGTGAAAACGATGATGCAACAGTTTCGGAATTTACTTTGACATCGGATGCAGACATGTCGTTCAACGTTCCAGAAGATTTAGACATGTCATTTATTCAAGACGATGAATTGGATTCTGTTGATTTAAATAGTGCCGATTATTTAAACACCTTCAATGACAAAGATTCACAGCCATTATTTGAAGGAGCCAGGGTAACAACAGGAGCATGTATGTTATTACTTGCGTTGTTTACCTCCAAACACAGAATATCAGGGGATGGAATACAACAGCTTCTGCAATTAGTGTCACTTATCCTGCCATCAACACACAACTTAAGTTTAAGTTTACAAGCATTCAGAGACTTTTTTAAACATCTGAAAAACTCGTTGAAAAAGCACTATTATTGTCCTTCCTGTTCAGGATACATAGAAAATCCAATGGAAACAACATGTTCATATTCAATTTGCAAGAAAGAATTCAGAGAGAAGGTTCCATATTTTCTGGAGATTCTAGTTATCGAACAAATACGCAGCAAATTCCAACAAGTGGATTTTATAAACAATTACAAGGAAGATTTCATCAACCAGCAGATGACAAATACAAAGATATTTATGATGGAACTCTGTATAAAAAGCATTGTTGTGATTACGTATATTGGTTACGTAATGTAACATAAATAAAAATATCCGGTTTGAAGATATAGAGTTTATTAAAGTCCAAAATCACAAATTAAACAAACATCATTTTTAAAAGAAATCTTAAGTGAGAGTATCAAATAATTATCAATCCCGCGTGTCTCATCTTTGACAACTCCTCCCATTTTTCTATAAAGGACCAATGAAATAACTTTAAGATGGAACCAAAATTTGGGGAACGCTCAAAGACATAAATTCTCAGAGCAGGATACAGGAGGGAATTACCATAATAAATTAAAAGACACCCCAGTCTAAGATCTGACCATCAATCAGATAAACAAAAATAAACAAATGGCAATAAACAGGGAATCACTGTGAGGAGGGGATAGGGGAGAGGAGAGAGATGTCAACAAGAGAGATCATAAACAGATGCGGCAATGTATTTCTGCAATGATCAAACAAATTAAATTTCAAACATAAAATACCAATCAGTTTACCAAAGAAAATCAAGACATTTTCCTGTTTGCATTTTTTTAATTGTTAGAATGGAAATTTCGGCTCATGCTTGTCCAAATTGAAAATATATTTCTGTAAAGCACATTCTGTGGTCAAATTAATTTATCATTTTGATATTTATCAAAAAAAAAAAACCTGTAGAATTAAATCATCTGGCCATTTTGGGTTTTTCCCCCCACGGAATACTTGTTATTCATTATATACCGGGAAGTAAAAGTTTCTCGTATATTTTTCATACAGTTCTTATACGATACGTTTTTAATACGATACGATACGTTTCATACGATACAATGCATTTCTCATACGATACGATGCATTTCTTGTATTGTACGATGCGCTTCTTATACGGTACGGAACATTTCTCGCAAGATACGATACGCTTCTAATACGATACGAAAGTCGCACGCTTCTCATAAGCTTTTTAGGTGTAGTAGTGCGTTTCAGGATCTGTAATTGGATCATAGTTTATTTCATCATTGACCTGACATTTTCAAATTACACTCAAAATGTTGATAGCAATATATATTTAGTGGAAACATCAGGTGTTCTTGACCATGTAAATTAATTCTTAATTTTATATCTTGCTTCTGTCAAGGAGGCATTGCAAGAAGAAGACCAAATAAAAGAGGAGCTTCGTAAACTGAGGGTCAGCATGCAACGATTAACCAGTGTAAGTCATTTTCATAACCATTTATTCTGTTCACATAGTCCAAATCTTTTACAATTGTATTTACTGTCAACTTTACATCTGCCATACATTGGAAGTCTTCATGTCTTTATAAATTAATGCAGATTGAAAATGTTGAGAAAATGATTGAGACAAAGACATTGGAGAATGAGATGCTTACAGATGAAAAGGAGATCCTGTGGTCTACCTCAATTATCTGGGAATTCTGAGGTGATAGGCAAGGTGAAGCATTGTCAGCAAGGTTTAGACTAAAGAAATATAGTCTATGTATACAATTGTAAATGTAAGAAACAAACCCCATGCATGCAAATATGTTTAAAAATTTATTTCTAACAATGTCAGTATTGCATAATGGTAAGGATATTTAAACAATGATTTAGAAGAACAAAGTCTGAAGTGAATGTTATGGAGGTTTTTTTTGTAGCAGCATTCATGTACATGTATAAACCTTTATATACTTGATACAGATAGGACATTTGGCAGAAATAGCAGATCCTGATATAGCCAGGGTGTTGTCGTGGCACATGTCATCAGACATCGACTGCGTGGTTACCAAGACAACCAAATCGGTACGAAAAAGCTGATATCTTTATATGGATATTTTATCTTTGAAACAATCTTGGTTAACAACCACCAATAATTATAAATGTTGGATTTTTTACCTGTTTAGGCCAAAGATGGCTACAAGCAGACCAATGGAAAACAGCAAGTCTTGCCCTTAGACTCCATCTTCAAGAAAACCTTGCCTGACTGGAACAAGTATGAATCGGTTATAGAAATCCTTTTGAACAATGCATTGATACAAATTAGTTGATCAGCTGAATGATTTTGTTGGTGGTTCCTTTATGTATTTATTTTGATGCATGATAAAATATTGGTGACATTGATTAACTATACGTTCACAGCCCATATGAACCACCTAAAGAATGCTTTTTTCCGTCATTCATTCTTTTGTCCGTCCATCTGTCTGTAAACTTCTCACATTTTTTTTTACTTCTTCTCTAGAACAACTGGGGCCAAAATTAAAAAATTATTTGTTTGGTGTACTCCGACCGACCAATCAAAATTGCCCCTACCCAATAATTATTTTCAGCATTTTTAATGTAAATTTTTATTTTTAATTTATTGTCCATGTCATATTAAAAATACATAAAGATTAATATGTTTTTGTATCAATAAATATTGAATTTATTTAGCTTTCTCAGCATGGAAAAAATATAGTTTGATTATCAGATTAGTAATGTGCAAGAAAATTGGGGGGGAAAAAGACCTACCTACCTTACCCACCATGAAAAATTTTGGTCGGAGAACATCAAACATATAAATTATTAATGTTGGCTCGGCCAAATATAATCAAACTTGGTACAAAGCATCCTTATGGTAAGGGGATTTTAAATTGTTAAGGTAGTCCTATACTTGGCACTCAATTATGGAAAACCTAGTTTCAAACTGTTAGTAAATACACAACTTCTATTCTTTTATTAAACTGTGTTTTAAAAAAAAAAAATAACCAAGATGAGAAAAAATTGGCAGAAGTGTCTCTTTAAGGTGGTATGGGACGTGTCGATATTAATGTAAATTAAAGAACACAATATCAATATCCTTCACCATTTTGAATTATCAAATTTTACAAAATTTGACCAAAAAATAAGTTTTAAAAAAATTTGAAAAAGTAAAAATTCTCATAGTCCCAGCGGGATTCGAACTCATGACTTACAGATTAGTATTAAACGCTCTAACCAATTGCGCAACGATGTTAGGTAACAATTTCTGTAAAGTATCTCGATTGGAAATATGTCACAATATGGAGGTGTCTCATACCACGGTAACCTTAAAATTAAAAGACTTTTTATTAGTGGAAAAAAGTCTGGCCCTTCAAATTAGGACCCAAAGTTGTCTAAAGTTTTTACTCTGAACCTATACAATATAATAAGTTTGATGTGCTACATTATTGGGGGTTTCAGAGGACTAAAAGTCCAGAACTTTGATCATTTTTATAAAAAAAAATAGAAATATTTGTAAAAGTATTATAGAAGAGAAGATGCCCAGAATTATGTTTGTATACTATGTATACAACAAGAGACAACCCTTAAAATTTTGTTAAAAGAAAATAAACGATCAACCCTGAAACGTACATGTATCTCAAGAACGATAGCGAATTTCTAAACTTATTATTAACCAAATGCATTTAAAACTAAAATATCTTTCATTTTACATGAATAATGGGCTGGCTCCTCAAATAAGGAGCCAAGATATTTAAAGACATTTATAGCTTTTAATTTCTTAATTTCTATTAGTAATATGTGAAAGAAACAAACATTTTCATCTTACAGTTACAGGTATTCACCAATACAAAAATTTATTTTCTATGTGTTACGTAACAAGGGATTTTTAGAACCTAGAGGTCTTAAGACTTCTACTTTTTATGACAGTGCGTACATCACAACATGGCGATTTTAACCCATTATGAAACTGTTTATATCGCCAATTGTTGTTGTCTATCTCTGTAGTGCAACGGTTGTAGCTTTGTTCTACTGACCTGCAGGTCCCGAGTTTGAATATAGCGGGGAATTTTGTTTTCATGAATAACGATAACATTTAAAAAGTTTTTTTCTCCAAAAATTGGAGTATTTTCTGTCATTTTCAAGTCGAACACATGATAGAAATCTATATCTTTCAGTAATTTAGAAGTTCAGGTTTGTATGCAGAACTTTTCCCAGATGTGTGAAGGACCCTTCAAATTTTGATCGTTTCTATTTTAAAAAGGAGAAATATTTTGAAAAACCAACTAGGAGAGAAGATGCTTAGAATGATAACAATATACTGTCATCTAAATTGTTAAATGGCCCCGATAAAGAATCGGCCCAAAGAAGTTCTTTCCCAGATATGTCAAAAACGATAACAATTTTCTAAAAGCTCTTGGACAAAATTTGTATAATGTAAAAAATTAAGTCCTATTACTAATATTTGAGGTCAAGAAATATGGAAATTAAAATCTAAAATTATGGGCCAAGAGGATTTTAAAGTTATTCATCCATTGCTCTAACACTTCATACAAAACATCTCTGATCCTTCAATAAAACCTCCGCCCCCTTTTGATGTCGAAGAGCTAAGTCTCGAGAACTACAATGTTTCAATTTGTCAGATTACTACGCAAGCATCCTAAAATAGTGTAGAACTTATAAAAGCTGTGACCTTCAATCTAATACTGAGCCCCAGAAGGGGTTCAATGTTTAACATAGAAATATAGGGGGAAAATGTTTAAAAATCTTCTTCTTGAGAACTACAATGCTACAGTTTGTGAGATTACTATGCAAGGATCCTCAAATAGTGTAGATTCTAAATTGTTAAAGCCAACCATAAACCCTGGACCAATACTGGGGCCCCAGAAAGCGGTTCAAAGTTTAAAATAGAAATAGCATATGCTAGGAAATAGAATGTTACGAGTAACTGTTGTTCAGGTGATCGATGTGGCCCATGGGCCTCTTGTTTTATCTCTCGGTCACATCAAGAAAAAGACTAAACTTTATCTGGAAGATAACTCTAAAACCTTTCGACTGAAAGACTTCAAACTTAAAACATGGATAGATGATATAAAGAAAAATTAAATCAAGCAAATCTTTCACCTTGACTTATTTTGAATCTTAAGGTCATTTATAATTTGAAAAATATTATCGAAGTCGTAACATAAGAATTCCTTAAATTAAGGACTTGTAGCATATAGGATGATATCAAACATAGCTGAACCTTACCAAAAATATTTGACCCTGACCTATTCTACGGATTTTCAAGGTTGAATTTAAAAAAGATTTTGGCTTAACCTGAATATATATACTGATGTAACATTTAGTTTAGCTAACATCATACTATTTAACTTATTAAATTTACCCCATATTACAAACCAAAGGGAGACATGTAAATAAAAAGAAACAATACCCACTAGTTTACTTGTACATCTTTTTTCAATAATCCATGTCAAGTATTAGAAATTGCACAATGTCCTTATACATGCATGTAATAGTAAGGCCACACCAATATAATTTCTTGTTCTTCGGACAAATGACCTAAAAAAGTAGGGGCGGACGAGCGATTTGATAATTAAGGTCTTCCGTTTCCAACGGAAGACCTTATAGTGATTGTAATGTTCTTTCTTTCTTTCTTTCTTTCTTTCTTCTTCTTATTTTTTTCCCCCTTTTTTGTCGGCAGAAATTCTCAGAGGTGGCTGGATAGATTTTCCTGAAATTTTCAGAGGTGGTAGAGAATTATAATATCTCGAAGCAAATTTTTCATTTTTTTCAAAATTCAGTTCCGGTCGTCCGTTTCCTGTCCCGCGACAAAAAGCTAGTGACATCGAGATCTCAAAAACGAAAATGACTTGAACAACCAGACTTTGTATGATGATAGATCTATAGTTGTAGATGTGTTTAAACTATTTTGTTTTGTTCGTCATTACTTCCGGTCGTCACCGGAAGCACTTCAAAAATTATTTTTTTTACGTATTAAATTTGTTTTACAGAGAATGAATATATTAATATAACTCCTTACATATGTAACGTTTCAATCTCTTTTAGAGTTTGTTACAATGAATACTTTTGTGGGTCTCTTGTTTCTGAATTCTACCCAGACAAAATACAAAGTCAGGATTCAAATTTATAACATTTATTAAGAGTTCAATATAAAGCAACAACAAATAACAATTAAAGATGATAAATTATGGGTCACCCAGATATATATAAAGGTATACAGGTCTATGGGGCACCCGGATATATAATATAAAGGAGTACTGGTCTTTATGGGTCACCCGAAAGTAGAAATTTACAGAATCAATTAATTACTGGGAGTTGGGCAAATGGCATCAAATTCAAGCTAATACATAATAATGATGAAATGGGTTTATAACAGATAGTAAGTAATATTTACCTTTCTGTTTGGGTCCTGATTTTCCATAATAATCTTTGGGTCAATAATGGGTCTGGAAAATCTAGAGAAAAATCTGGGTAGGACCGTTGGAGATGGACAGGGGGTGAGAAGTGACGGTAGGGTCTAAAATGGCCGTATATGAAGGTTTTGGTCTCTAGGGTCGAATATGACCACGCGCGAATCGAGCGGTACCGCCCGATTTAGCGCCATGTTTGAGAATACACAGACGTTTGGCCAAGGAATAGAAATTATCGTAAAAGGGAGTATTATGACTTGACGGATGTAGGATAAATCATGGAAGGGACTTGTTAATGATGCCATAGTAAATAAAGGTAAGGGGAAGGATTATAAGCTAAAACATATACTTGTGTGTGTGATCTATTTTTCATAATAGAGGAAATTCAGGTTACCCCACTTGTATGTACAAACGTAAACAATGATTTATGGTATGATGGTGATATTCCCGATGAATACATAAATCAATAACAATATGGATGACAAATAATGTACAACATATAATATGGAATTTATTATAACACAGATGGGGGTATAAACGTAACACATATGTCATCTAATGCAATGTCAAATAAACAACAAAATTCTACTTCCGGTGAGATATCTCAATTATCTAAGGTAGCTTTTTTAAAACAAATTTTGTACCCGCGAGATCTCAGAAACTGTAAGTGATTAAGACACGAAACTTTCACTGATGATAGACATTTGATTGAAGATGTGTTTAAACGGTTTCATTTTGTTGACCCTCATTTCCTGTCCACACCGGAAGAGTTCAAACAAATGAAGCTGTTGATCAGTTTAACTGTTGTCCTTTGATAGTTTTAGTTAGATAGATAAATAATAATGTATGATAGACGAGTATACAAGAAATATAAAATTTAATTTTCATTGTTGACCCTCATTTCCTATCCACACCGGAAGAGTTCAAACAAATGAAGCTGTTGATCAGTTTAACTGTTGTCCTTTGATAGTTTTAGTTAGATAGATAAATAATAATGTATGATAGACGAGTATACAAGAAATATAAAATTTAATTTTCATTGAGCACTTCCGTTTGTCCGTTTCCTGTTCCGAAACAAAAAACCTTATTTCGACGAGATCTCAAAAACGGTAACGACTTTAACAACCAAACTTTGTGGGATGATATACCTATGTATGTACATGTGTTTACACTATTTAGTTTTATCCGGCGTAACTTCCGGTCGTCACAGGAAGTACAACAAAATTTTATTTAAAAAAAAATATTTTGGTTATTTGGCATGGAAGTAACATTTTAGCAATAGAAATACAAAAAGTCATCTACACATGGTTAAATAAACGAAAAAATTCTACTTCTGGTAAGACATCTTAAATATCTCAGGTAGCTTTCTTTTATAAAAATTTGTACCCGCGAGATCTCAGAAACTGTAAGAGATCAAGATTCAAAACTTAAATTGATGATAGATATTTGATTGAACATGTGTTTTATGGGTTTCATTTGGTCGTCCGTCACTTCCGGTTCTCACTCGAAGCGTTAAAGCAAAAGAGATTTATCTAGAAAAATGATAAAATCCAAAACATTGAACAAACTTACAATACAGAAAGTCTTTGACTGATTCACAATGAATACAAATAGGAGGAAGATAATGTCTCAGTGAAGCATTGAAGAAACAGGTTTCCACATCTCAAGAGCAGGCTAAAGCTCTTCTAACCATTAAAACCAAGCTTTGAATTCTTTGTTCCTGGAACAAGGGAAACACCAGAAGTGAAGTTAATCTTCCTCCTTTATTTGTTGAAGATGTTCCTCCTAAATGAAATATACCATATTCACAGTAGTTATAAATATCGTTACACAGTAACGATATGATCAAGTTTTGCCATTGAGCTATTGACATTGTTCATTATTTCATCTGATAATGATAGTTCACAATATCACTTACTTGGTCTATTGTCAATTTTTGTTGTAAATGTAATTGCCACATTCTTCGCACAGGACAATGTTCCAACCCTTTTGATTATTGCATAAGTCTATATTTTGACGGCCAACTTCACTTTGAGAATTAACATGACCTGTAGGCATCATTAGTATTCTGGCCATAAACCTGTGTCAAAATTTAGAGAAGATATAGTAAACGTACATGTGTACCAAAAATGTGTACAAGACCAAAAAACGCAATAAAAATAATATACTAGTCATCTCTATAAAATTATTTCTATATTCCTCTGACTCAACCCCTGCTTTATATTTTAGATGGTGTGTGTGTGTCTTCCCCACACGCAATGCAACAGTATGTAATAGAGGGGGTTATAGCCAAAGGAATCTCAAAAAGTGTTATGATTTTTTTAATATACTTACATCCAAGCGTATCCAAAATCTTATTAACTCCAATGTCCGAAAGTTTTGCTTCTATAAACTGAGCTGGTATATTGTCCCATCCATGCTGTCATCCCATTTGGATTACGAAGTCTCTCGAAGAATAAGTCAATAAGACATCGAAAGTCATATTTATGGCAGTGCTTGTAGTAGAACATATCATCTTTTTCTGTAGTTTTTCAACTTTAAGAAAACAGCGTATGTTGTTCAAGACAATCAACGTATATTCTCTTACTACTAAGGATTAGTAAATTTCTGTGATTTCTAAACGCAGATGAGACCGAGAATATAAAGTAAAAAATAAATTGGGGCTGGAAATGGAATGAAATTTTCCGGACGCGGGAAATTTAAAATAATATTATTTTTGCACTTTTGTTAAAATACGAGTGCGCGGGTCCGACGAACAAGAAATCTTATTGGTGTGGCCTAAGACACAATTTATTTTAAATTGCAACTTGCAATTGTTTTATCTAGAAACCCTTCAGAGATTCAAAGTAGCAATGCAAAAAACATCAAAGGCCAAAGAAGAGCTGAAAGACCAGTCAAGTTACATTGAGCTGCCAGAGATGAAGAGCAAAAGGAAGGAATGCCAGGATGCAGAGAAGCAGCTTATTGCAGTAGAAAAGAAATTAGGTGAGACTTTTTAATTGCTTTTACAAGTTGTTCTGAAAAAAAAGGAAATGTGTCAACTTAGGTATCACAATCAACTGAAAACTATAATCATGTTAATTTTTAGAAAATAATTGTTTTAAGTTAAACTGGCCATTTTTGTCAACATTAGACAATTTTGATATACATTCACAATGTACTGAGGGCTGTTCGGAAATATTTAGACATTTACTCTTATTCCCTTGTGAAAAAAAACAAATCCTTGAAATTCCATGAAAAAGTAAACCAGGATACAGTTTATTAATGTGAAAACTTTCTAGTCCATGGCATCATTAGATCATTCCTGGTAAGCCTTCGTCTAGTGACCTGGAGCAACCACAAACTTATCGCAACATCATTTTAACCCGCCTCGTTGCTCCTATGTTTTAAACACCTTACAACGGAACAGAAATTAAACATGAAACACTCTTAAAATCTGATCTTTTGTTTTTCATTTTAAGATGCCAACATGTACATATTTTCTTCATTGATTTCTTGATTTTTTTGTGAAAAAAAAGTTGTATCTACCTGAAATTCAAATTACTGTGAAACGTCTTTTGCAGTCATTCTGTACATATTTTAGAACTGTTGACATCAGTAAGTGTGTAAAAAGAACTTGATATTTAGTCCTTTTGTTTTAATTTTAGTTAAACAATCAGTGAAAAAAAAAAAAGATTAAACGAAGCTTTTGACCCCTTTCCATCATTTAGATTTGTTTAGGCAATTGATTGACCCGAAAAGGTCTTTTTGCTAGATTCCAACCAATTTGATGTACATTTGTTGTGCCACAGTGACATCAAAATTCAATATACCAGTGTAGTCAGATGTCTTGCTTGGTAACTATATATGTGCTCTGTAAAATATTTGTACTATCTCGATTAAAAAACTAGAGAAACTTGCACAAAAGTTAGTGACAATAAGTAGCAAAATGAACATAAAAGTATGTAATTTGATTTCCTTATAATTAACTGTAGGTGTACTGGCACTTAGTAGATGTTAGGTTTTATTGTTTGAGTTTATCACCACCGTCATGTTTATGTACCGTCATAAACAAAATATCAAATGTTTTTTTGAGAAAAAAAACTTTGTTTAATTATTTGTTGGGGATTCTTTATGTTTATGCCAATTTTCATGAAAATTTGTCTCTTAGAAAGGGAAACACTTGTGTTTTCTCAATAATCACCGTAAACACAGATACTTTCCAATTAGGCCAAAGAAAAAATATGTTTGTTTACGCTTTCCCGACCGACCCTAGCTTATACTGCAATTTCAAAACATTTTTAAAAGAATTTTTGACTGAGGTGTTGGTCATTTGCACAAAAATCCTCAGCCCTTATCAAGTGATCACCTGTCGCGGTAGACAGGTTATCGATACATCCACAAAATCATCCCAGAATTGCACTCACTTTTAAGGGAAATAACTCTTTTTTTTAAAGAAAGAAGACAATGTCTTCCCGTAATAAACTTTGTTAGAACAACCATGCCAGGTTGTTTGTTGTATATACATATACATTTAGCATGTATCGTAATGAAAATAAATATTAAAGAATCCAGGTGTTGTTCAATCATTATGAAAGATAAAAAGTATTTCTCATTTTATATCCGTTAGTATCAAACAGGCACATAAATATAAATATATACTGCAATAGAGAAAAAAAAAATTATTTTGGAAAAAAACAAATTATGACCTACCGACCTTACTTTTGAAAGCGAAAACAAACCATTTTTTAGGCCTTGATTACATAACATTCATACACATTTTTTATGCTCAATATATTGATAAGTGTACATGCTTTCATGTATCTATGCTGTAGGAATGACAAGTTTGAGATCTCGGACCCCTCAAGTCAATACAACCCCTCCTACAGCCACCCTAAGTAAGCGAGCCCACCTCTCCAGCCAGACACTTGTCAATGGATCAGAGACCACGCCCACCCCCAGTCCACAGTTCACGCCCACTAGACAGAGCAAGAGGCTGGCGTCCATGGCCCCTACATTGTAGGATGGCAGAAAAAAGTCCAGGAAAACCTGAATCAGATTGTGTTGTTATACTAATCAGAAACACACTCTTCATGTCGGACGTGACGATGGAAAGATACGTGTATGATGGGAATAGACTCAGAGTTGAGTGTATCAGTACATGTACCGGTACAGTGTATGTGTATCTAATATAAAGGCAGCTGATATTAACAGAAAACATGATATGACAACCAGACATGTTGCAAACTCTATTGTGTGTATGATAAATATACACCATATTCTGTACAGTAAATGTATACATATAGTTAGCTAATGGGATTCACGGACATGTATATGTAGATTGAAAGTGCAAGCAATATGAAACTGTAACCAGAATTAGAGAAAGCATTTGCTGATTTCAAGTTTTTAATGAAATGAACAAAACAATATTGACCTATTGACATTTTTGATGAAATGAAACTTTTTAATTTTCTTTTGAGAGGTCTCTACTTTCAATACATTTGTAACATTTTTGTAGTGTTTCTAAGAAGTGCAAAAATACAAAAAATGCATTCTTTTATCTGTTATCCATGAAATTTCAAATTGTGTCTGTAATTAAGTTAATCACTATATTATATCACATTACTTTAAGTTCCTTTAATTTCCCTGTGTCTTAAATTTCAAGGTTTGCTGTGTTTGTAAATTTCATGGTGGTTTTATTTTATCATGCTTTTATTGAATATATTTCTAAGGAGTAATGAAAATTTACAATGTATAGTATACATATATTTACAAATATCTTTCCCTTGATTTTCTTTTCACTAAAGTCATAATTGAGAAGTTCTTTTTTATCAGAGGAGTCTAGAAACTGTCTTAAACTTTTGGACTGGTCCGAGAAAAATATTTCTAATATTGTTGCACAGTATTCATGGTTTTAAAGCTATTCACGCTATAATTTGCGTCTATTTTGAATGCTGGGGAAAATGCATGTCTTTGATTACTTACTAAAGTTACCTTTATGCTGTTAATTATAATGCCCATATATATATATATATATAAATATATATTTATATGTTCATATTACTTTTGAAACTCCAAAATGAATTTATATTTTTGAATAAATGGCATGTTCTTTGCTCCCAGTTTTATTTTTACAAAGATCAATAAAGTTTGGTTCTATGAATTTTCTGATTATTTTCATTTCTAGATTTCAATTTGTGCAATTGATTGCTGAATAGAGGACATATGCTGTTGGTTACCAGAGTTATAATTTAGTTTACAACGTCAAATGAAGAAACATTCATAAATCATGACCAAACAAAATGTAGTTGTAAATATAGTTTTTGGAAGTCAGCAATATAATTGGTCAGGATTATAATGAATTTGATAATGACATATTGTAATTTGGTAAAAATGTCAGAAAATGACAGCAATCGTTTGGATTAGTTGCAGTAATGTAGTCCTTTCCTTTTATACCCTATGCAACGAAGTTGCGGGTATATAGGACAAAATGTGTAGATGAGCATACCAGGAAATTTCAATTCCAGGAATTTTAAAATTCAATTGAAAAATTTCTTAGATTTTTGTACTTCAGTTGCAAGAGAGAAAGAGGAGATAGAGTCAGAAAGGGACAGAGAGACAGAAAAAAGAGAAACACAGAGAAACCAAAGAAGAAAGAAAGGAATAGAGATGGGGGGGGGGGGCAAAAAGAAAGATAGATTGAATATTTGAAATATAAAGGAAAAAATCGAACAGTCAGCTAATTGCCTAAGCTTAAATTGTGAATTTGTTTTAATTTTTTTTTAATATAAAATGTAAAATGTAGAGACAGACCTATCCTTTTCCCATCTATCTCTCTTCTTTCTCTCTCTCCACATTATACATTTTTAATAAAAATTACAACAAATTCTTAATTAAAGAATAGACAATTAGTTGACTGTTTGATTTTTGTCTTTTATATATTTCAATCTATCTTTCTTTTTGCCCCCCCCCCCCCATGTCTTACGTTCTTTCTCCTTTGTTCTCTCTGTCTGTTTCTCTCTCTCTCTCTCTCTCTCTCTCTCTCTCTCTCTCTGTTTTCTCTCTCTTGGTCTCTTCTGATTCTCTCTCTCTCTCTCTCTCTCTCTCTCTCCTCTCTCTCTCATCTCTCTCTCTCACTCTCTCTCTACATTTTACATTTGGGCCTATACAGGTACACTTCTATAATACATACTAAGTTAATATTTTTTTACTTATTATTTTATAAGTATTACTTATTACTTAATAATTTTCTTCAGTTGTTTTGTCATAATTATGTTCCTCTCTTTCTCTCTTTCTTCTTTTCTCTCTCATCCTTATTTTTTTCTGTCAATGAAGATATCTTGTCCCCCCCCCCCCATCTTCTTTACATCTTTTTTAAACAAATTAATGACTGAGTAGATCGCCCAATTTGGGAAGGGTGAACATCAAACATCGTCAATTCTTTCTTTCAAATGATAATTCAAATTTGACACTTGCTACACGCGGCTATGTATTTTTTCTGCAATGTCGCTACCTTCATGATCATATCCCGATATGAATCATGCACCAAAGAAAGTATTTTATTGTTCAAATGAAATAAAGCTGAGAACGGAAATTTCTACACCCAGAGGCCATTTTTCTCCATCAAAAAGAAAATTATATACCCCCCCCCCCCCGCCCCGTTCGGAAATTTCTGGATCTGCCTATAGCTTAATTAGTTACTAATCATAAATAATAATATCAAAACAGTATTATCATTTCAATGATCACTTTTTAATTTCATGCTGAGGAAGAATTAATGAAAATTTTACAGCAGAAACCAAAAAGATTATTAAAATTCGACAGAATTGTGACCCGCGTAGATTTGTACGGTACTAAAGAATTCGTCTGAACTGCCAGTGGCGTAGCGCTAGCGCCCTTTATTGCAAAAACGCAAATGAATACACAGAATTTTGCAAAGCATAGGTCTTAAGACACCATTTTAAACAAGGCCTTGGACTTTCAGTAGGACGTAACTATCTATTTTTGCGTCAAAACAAGTTAAAAATGACGCTGGTTTCAAGCGAAAAATACACCGATTGTGTACTCTTAGCTCAAAAGGCCAGACAAATCTTGTTGATTTCAAAGAGCCATGGCCGAATGGCCAGCAATGAAATGCTGTTTAAAACAACTACCCAAAGTCCAAGCTCTTATTAAAATGGTTCTATTATTAAAAGCCTGCACACGTGGGTTTCTAGGGGCGGATGCAAGATTTGAGTTCAGAAGGGAGAGGGGGGGGGGGGGGTGTCAATATTATACTCATGAAAGCACTAAAAAGGCAAGGGAGCCAAGTGGCAATGTAAAGCCCTGATGCGATCTATTCTAAAAACGATACCTGTAGTAAAATTGCTGGCATTGTTGGTCCAAAAGCGTGTTTTAATACACCAGCGATAATATATTTTGTCACTTTAATGCCTTTTCAGTTTACATATTTATACAAACATCTTGAAACACAATAAATATTGAATGTTTGCCTACCAGTTTGTCCATAATTGTTTTCGGTCTATACTTAATTCGAAAGTCGGCGGATGATTCAAATTGAACAAAGTCACAATAATAAACAGTAAACTTGATCAAAAGTTTTGTCATCTAAGGTTCGTATGTTTGTTTTTGAAAACTAGAGGTGTTTCAAAACGCCTTATATCAAAAGTCATATGCATTTGGTTTCTGCTGGGGCATCCATGGTTTCATATACACATTCTTTTAAAAATTCAACATTTCCCTTATACATGCAGTATGTATAATTGTAACTTTTGAGACAATAAATCATCATCAAAAAACCTGAAAAACCCCAAAAGCTAAAACCTAAAATCCAGGAGCTTCCGGGGGCTTCTCCCCCCTTTCATTCCCTGCTGATTTTGAATACACTAAAATAAATCCTAGCTACGCCACTGACCGCATCCTTCGTGAGCAGTGCGAACGGTTGAGGGAATGCTGGCGTAGAGGGTACAAGGTTAAGGTTGTATTCCTGAAGGTCAACCAATATGCAATTTCCAGAGAAATAAAAGGCAATTGATGCAGGATTCCGAATTTATTGGACGAGACTCAACGATGGCAACAGTTTCATTAAATAACAATTAAACAGACATTGTTTCTAACGAGACGGGTATGGCCGGTATTGGCCTCCGAACTCAGACTCTGGGTGAGTCTAGACGACTGGCTGAGGCTGGCCGCCTTGTTCCTGACTGCCGATTGACAATTGTATCATAAACTATATATAAGAATATGAACAATGAGTATAAAGACAAAATAAGT
>CM065926.1:26470904-26706379 GCA_033439105.1 Magallana nippona
CCCCCGCCCCCGCCCTCCTCCCATCTTGGATAGGGAATTCTATTCATGAGCCTCTGGTAAGTGAAATAGAATTTAGGTTAGGGCCCTACCCCCCTCCCCTTCCCCCCCCCCCCCGCCCGCCCCTACCCCCACCCCACCCTCCTCCCATCTTGGTTAGGGAATTCTATTCATGAGCCTCTGGTAAGTGAAATAGAATTTAGGTTAGGGCCCCCCTACCCCCTCCCCCTCCCCCCTCCCGCCCGTCCCTGCCCCCACCCCACCCTCCTCCCATCTTGGTTAGGGAATTCTATTCATGAGCCTTTGGTAAGTGAAATAGGATTTAGGTTAGGGCCCCACTACCCCCCTCCCCCTCCCCCCCCCCCCCGCCCTCCCCTGCCCCCACCCCACCCTCCTCCCATCTTGGTTAGGGAATTCTATTCATGAGCGAAATAGAATTTAGGTTAGGGCTAGTAATAATCATCCCCGGTGGACTTTGTTTAAATTTTGTGTTCTAACCTATTCTCAATTTCTACTCTCCGCTGATTTGATCTCGGGATGAAATGTTCGTGGCGATCAGCTAGGACGTTCCGTAATGAAAACAATGTTAACAATACAGATAATTTATTGATTATTTAAGGTCATATAATTTTTGATGATACATTTTACCTGGTCATTTTTATAAATTCTATAAATGATGCAGCGATGATAAACAACACAGCATTTGATAATAACAAGAAATCCCGCGTATATCTTGATTTACGTGTACTTTCTCAAATTCTGCCATTATCAGGTTAATCGTATAGATCGTTTACCGAGATTAAACGTTTATCATGAACATCGTTTCTCTTTTGCTATCGTGTATCAATCCTATCGTATCGTGCATGTATACTGTTCTATCGTGCGTTAATCATATCCTATCGTGCCTGAATCCTATCCTATCATTTATCTTGTAAAAAACAACGTTGCGGGTACTGTAACCTATTCTCAATTTCTACTCTTCTGTAAATATCCATTGCGACGCGGATCAACACCGCCATCCTCAAGGTTGGATTCCATCTCCCCCACCCCTGAGGACTGGGGTGGGTTTCAAAGAATAAGTCCTCAGCCCCGCTCCTTGCTTGTTCGTAAGAGGCGACTAAATGGAGAACGTGGTGTTTTGAATTTTGTGTCTTAATCATGTCTTAAATTGTATTCATGTTTCTAATCTATTCTCAATTTCTACTTTTTCAGCTCCCCCACCCCTGAGGACTGGGGTGGGTATCAAAGAATAAGTCCTCAGCACCGCTCCTTGCTTGTTCGTAAGAGGCGACTAAAAGGAGAACGCGGTGTTTTGAATTTTGTCTCTTAATCATGTCTTAAATTGTATTCGTGTTTCTAATCTATTCTCAATTTCTACTTACCGGTAAATATAAGACGCGCCACGCCGGTGGCAGCGGCTAGAGCATCTGAATATGAAGCCGACAGGATGAAGTCTAAGAAGATCTAAGAAGAGCAGCAGCCATGGGTTGAAGTCGACGCGGATCAACATCGCCATCCTCAACATTGGATTCCAGCTATTTTTGGTCAGTATGTTTTTCTTTATGTTATTTCCTTTTCCCCTCCCCCTCCCCCCCCCCCCCCCCCCCCGCTCCTTCCCCACCCCACCCTCCTCCCATCCCCATCTTGGTTAGGGAATTCTATTCATGAGCCTCTGGTAAGTGAAATAGAATTTAGGTTAGGGCTTGTAGTAATCACCCCCGGTGGACTTTATTTAGATTTCATGTTCTAACCTATTCTTAATTTTTACTTTCCGGTAAATATTTCTGCTGCGTTACCTTGTCAACAGTTGAAATGTGTGCAACTTAAATGTAAAATGGTAAGGGATCATCAGCAGCAGCAGCAGCCTGATTCCAACAACTTTTTGAGAATCTTGTGACTTAACAAAAGCACTCATAAAGGGGAGCCAATGCTGGACTACTGCATTAAAAGGATGTTAACTCAAAGAGGACAACATAAAGAGGACCAACAATGAACTACTGCATCCAAGGGATGTCAACACAAAGAGTTGGAGGAGGATAAACTAAAGGGGGGCCAACGATGGACTACTGCATTCAATGGATGTCAACACAAAGAGTTTGAGGGGCAATGTAAAGGCCGGGACCAATGATGGAACTACTGAACTATACTGCATTCAAAGGATGTCAACACAAAGAGTTGGAGGAGAGCAACCATGGACTACTGCATTCAAAGAATATCAACACAAAGAGTTGGAGGAGGGCAACATAAAGGGGGGCCAACGATGGACTACCGCACCCAAAGGACTACTGCATCCAAAGGATGTTAACTCAAAGAGTTGGAGAGCACTCAAACTGAAAATTAACTTGCAGTGGGGAAATAATACATTAAAAGATTTGTGTGACATTTAACTGGATGTGTAATCAAACATTATTTGATTATGAGTGTACTTCATTGTTTACAATAAAATGAATTGTTGATACCATATATCTGGAAAAAAAGAATTGTTGCGCCAGTAATTTTTTATGATTTAAAAAGATTCTAATAGCAATTAATTTCTGCGTACACAGTATTTCATTCTGTGATTCTGAAAAAAATGTGAAAGATATCATTGCAAAATAATCAGATATACGGTATCATGGTAATTGTGTTTTAATTTTTGCCATGCTTTGTTTTGGTTGTAGGTTGCCCCCACAAGCATTTGTTTGACAAATTGTTCTTACAAATTCTTTTTGCATTCAAAGTCTTGTGGAGGTTGTTATTTCTTCTAATGAGACTGTGAGCTGGTCAGGGTGAGTAACCTATTTTTATTCTGGAAACTTAAAATTATTGCAAACTTAAGTATATAAAGATTGTCATCATAAAGATTAGAAAAACCATAATGAAAAAAAAAATTCCTGCTAGGTTAGAGATATTATTAGTTCTTATACTTCACAAAACTTGCATGCGTGGACTCTGCTCAGTAGATACTTAGTAAGAGACAAGGATGCTGAATCTTGATTAGCAACAAATTTCATTCAATGTATAATGACCACATTTTGTACCTAAAAAATCAATGGTCCAATATTTTTAATCATCGTACATGTATCAGGTTTTATGAAATAAAAAATACTCCACGACCAGAGGAATTTCAAAATTTTGATTAATGTAGATTCCTAATGAAAAGGTGAAATTGATATCCGTGTAAAATCGCGAGAAGCACATCACGCAGATTTTAAAATCTCGCTTTTATTTTTCGGACAGATATTAAATAAATGAAACTATGGTAAAAATTTGGCGTTCATTGTAAATATCTAGCAATACATATTTATTAACTAGACAGTTTAAAATGATTCAATATTGTTCAATATCCCTTCAATTATACACTGTAGTTTCTTGGTGATTTAAATTAATAATGCTATCAATTGAGGCAAATTTGTCTCATTTTCTAATTTTTTCCCAAAGATCCAGGTTTCTTTTATTTTTAAGGTACATAGATATTGCATGATCCTATTGGAATGTTTTTTTCATCAAAAAATATTTTTGTCTTATTTGGACACTCTACATTTATCTCTCAGATAATTGTTATCAGGGGCGGATCCAGGATTTGAATTTAGAATGGGTAACAGATTTAGGCAGGTGGTCTGGGGGCCACCTTAAGGCCCCCAGTGGGTCTAGGGCAAAGCTCTGTGGTGGGACATCAGGGGGCGAAGCCCCTGGAAGCTCCTGAATTCTAGAGATTTTGTAGGGTAAAAATGAATTCTTCAAATTTAGACTTTCTTCTCGTGATTATACTTAAAAGTAACAAAATTATTTACAGTTTTAAAAGGTTTGTAGATTTAAAAATCTGCAGTAATTCCATCAAATCCTCTGCCTTGCAAAAATATAGGAAACATTTCATTTTATTTTTATTTGGACCCAGGAGGCAAAGCCTCTGGAAGCTCCTGGATTCTTGAGATTTTGTAGGGTATTACTAAAAATGAAGTCTTCAAATTTAGACTTTTGTGATATTTCTTCTTGTGATTTTATTATTTTCAATTTTTAGAGGTTTGTAGATTTTAGACCTGCAGTAATCCCATCAAAACGCTCTGTCATGCAGAAATATAATTAAGAAACATTTCCTTTTATTTTTAGCTCACCAAGGAGCTTATGCTATACCCCAGCGTCGGCGACACTGTCCGGACCTGGTTACAGTTTTTGGTGCAGGTCCTGTATCTAAGTTATTACTTTTCCTATCTTCACCAAACTTGCATGGATGATGCATCTGGATCTTCTGTTGAACTGTTACTACTGGTCCTAACTTCACCAAACTTGCATGGATGGTGCGTTTTATGATATGCACCTGACAGGCTTGAATGCTGAATCTGAGCCATGGGTTTCAGATGCTGGAGGAGGTTAAGGATTTTAGCTCACCTGACTGAAAGCTCAAGTGAGCTTTGTCCGGCGTCCGTCTGTCTGTCCGTCTGTCTGTCTGTCCGTCTGTCTGTCTGTCTGTAAACTTTTTACATTTTCGACTTCTTCTCCAGAACCACTGGGCCGATTTCAACCAAAGTTGGCACAAAGCATCCTTAGGTAAAGAGGATTCAAGTTTGTTAAAATGAAGGGCCACACCCTCTTTCAAGGGGAGATAATCAAAAATCATTGAAAATTTGTTGGTATTTTTCAAAAATCTTCTTCTCAAAAACCATTTGGCCAGAAAAGCTGAAACTTGTGTGGAAGCATCCTCAGGTAGTGTAGATTCAAGTTTGTTCAAATCATGATCCCCGGGAGTAGGATGGGGCCACAATGGGGGGTCGAATGTTTACATAGGAATATATAGAGTAAATCTTTAAAAATCTTCTTCTCAAAAAGCACTCGGCCAGGAAAGCTGAAACTTGTGTGGAAGCATCCTCAGGTAGTGTAGATTCAAGTTTGTTCAAATCATGATCCCTGGGGGTAGGGTGGGGCCACAATGGGGGTCTAATTTTTTACATAGGAATATATAGAGTAAATCTTTAAAAATCTTCTTCTCTAAAACTGATCAGCCAGAAAAGCTGAAACTTGTGTGGAAGCATCCTCAGGTAGTGTAGGTTAAAGTTTGTTCAAATCATGATCCCCGGGTGTAGGGTGGGGCCACAATGGGGGGTCGAATTTTTACATAGGAATATATAGAGTAAATTTTTAAAAATCTTCTTATTTGAAACTGATCAGCCAGAAAAGCTGAAACTTGTGTGGAAGCATCCTCAGGTAGTGTAGATTCAAGTTTGTTGAAATTATGATCCCCGTGGGTAGGATGGAACCACAATGGGGGGGGGGGGGGGTTGAATTTTTACATAGGAATATATAGAGTAAATCTTTAAAAATCTTCTTCTCAAAAACCATTCGGCCAGAAAAGCTGAAACTTGTGTGGAAGCATCCTCAGGTAGTGTAGATTCAAGTTTGTTGAAATTATGATCCCCGTGGGTAGGGTGGGGCCACAATGGGGGTTGAATTTTTACATAGGATTATATAAAGTAAATCTTTAAAAATCTTCTTCGCAAAAACCATTAGGCCAGAAAAGCTGAAACTTGTGTGGAAGCATCATCAGAGAGTGTAGATTCAAGTTTGTTCAAATCATGATCCCTAGGGTTAGGGTGGGGCCACAATGGGGGGTCGAATATTTTACATAGGAATATATAGAGTAAATCTTTAAAAATCTTCTTCTCTAAAACTGATCAGCCAGGAAAGCTGAAACTTGTGTGGAAGCATCCTCAGGTAGTGTAGATTCAAGTTTGTTCAAATCATGATCCCTGTGGGTGGGGTGGGGCCACAATGGGGAGGTCAAATTTTACATAGGAATATATAGAGTCATTCTTTAAAAATCTTCTTCTCTGAAACTGATCAGCCAGAAAAGCTGAAACTTGTGTGGAAGCATCCTCAGGTATTTTAGATTAAAGTTTATTCAAATCATGATCCCTGGGGGTAGGATGGGGCCACAAGGGGGGGGGGGGGGAGGGGGTCGAATTTTTACATTGGAATATTTTGAGAAAAATCTTGAAAAATCTTCTTCTCAGAAACAAATTGAGGAGAAAAGCTGCAACTTGTCTGGAAGCATCCTCAGGTAGGGAAAATTCAAATTATTCAGATTATGATCCCTGTGGGTAGCATGGGGCCACAATTTGAGGGGGGAGTGTCAAATTATTACATAGGAATATATAGGGAAAAACTTTTTAAAACACAAATTGTCTAGAAAAGCTTTAGTCAGTTCAGTCTTCAAATAGTCTAGATTAAATTTTTTTCAAAATCATATTCTTCAGGAGTAGGGTTGGGCCACATTGGGGGCGGGGCGGGGGGGGGGGGGGGGGGGTCCAGCTTTTTCAAAGGAAAACATTTAAATTGTTCACAAAAATTCAAATGGTTTTTACATATGGTTTTACTTATATGCAAGCATTTTGACGTATTGTTGATTCTTTAAAATTCTTTAGACTCTGGCCCCTGGACAATTCTTGGACCTCAAAAGGGGTTCAAAGTTTGATGTAGGTTTATAGTCCATATATAAACAGTTGTTTAGGTCTGATCATCTTCTCGAGAACTGCAATGCTCAATATGTGATATGACTGTGAAATCATCTTGTTACAAAGGGGGTCAATGATAAACATAAGAATATGCAGGGGAATTTTTTTTTTTATACTGGATCTATTTTACGACAGTGTTCAGATATTTTGTATATGACTCTATAAAGCTGATTTTATTATGTCTGTTGTTGCTCAGGTGAGCGATGTGGCCCATGGGCCTCTTCTTAGAACTGGTTAAAGTTTTTGGAGCAGCTGCCCCCTGATGATTATATCTTGGTTATTATGGTCCTAACTTCACCAAACTTGATGGATGGTGCATCTTATAATACTGATCCACTTGACAGGCTTTGAATGCTGAAGCCATAGGTTTCGGATGCTGGATGAGATTAACGTTTTTAGAGCTGGTTGAAGTTTTTGGAGCAGGTGCCCTCTGATGATTATATCTTAGTTATTACTGCTCAAATCTTTACCAAACTTGCATGGATGGTGCGTCTTATGAATCTGATGCACTTGACAGGCTTGAATGCTGAATCTGAGCCATATGTTTCTGTTGCTGAATGAGATTAAGGATTTAGAGCTGGTTAAACTTTTTAGAGCCAGTGCCCTTTGATAGAAAAAATTTTGTATTATGTGATACGATATGATTGTATGATATGATATTGTATGATATAATATATGATTGTATCACATAATATTGTATCATATAACATTATAATATATAATATTATATCATATGATATTGTTTATTATGATATTGTATTAAATGATATACATGTATTATTGTATCACATGATATTGTATCATATCATATGATATGATACAGTTATAATCAGTAGTATATTCTCACTATATAACTCTATATAGACGAATAGTCAATAATTGTAATATTAGCTCATCCGAAAAATATTGACCGGTCAATATTTTTTTAGTATTGACCGGCTAGGAATAATATCTATATTTCAATTAATTTCTTCTGATTCGTGGATTTGTAAACGGTGACGTAAATAAATCTTTGCGACTCCAAAACAAGGTAACGTCATAATAGGCAATCAGTCAAGGCAAGTAAACAACGGACACGCAATGCGACGGTTTGCTATCATGACGGATGTAAGGATTTACGAATTACTTTGAAGTAAAATCAGGTAGAACATCTGTAACTTAATTTCTACATATGGTGGAATATCACCAGTGACCGTTTAATGCCGAGGATATTTTGGAAATGAACCTTGCGCACAATTTAATTCATGTATTCTATGTTGAGCTGAGAAAATTACTGCTATCTGTTTTCAGATTGTTTCTTGAATTTTGGTTTGGTTCTTCATATAACAAAACAAACGTTGACTGTATTTTCGGACAACATTGATTATATGAGCCCCCTTGGGACGAATATATTGCCCTCCGCTTCGCGTCGGGCAATATTTCATCCCTCGGGGGCTCATATAATCAATGTTGCCCTCAACCCCAGTCAACATTTGTATAATATTGTTTTATGTGATAAAATATTATATTATGTATCATATATGATACAATATCATGATTTATTAAACAGTATCATATTATATCATACAATATGATATCATGTGTTACAATATTGTGATGTATTATGTGATATGATATTGTATCATATGAATCTATATTGTATCGTATATTATGTTATAATATTGCATTATATGATCAAATACAGTAACGTTTAATGCAATAAAATATTGTATCATATTACATGATATGATCCCCCCCCCCTTTAATCCGCCACTGGTTATAATTTATTAGTAAAACTATAATTAGAATATAACCATCTTTTTCATCCAATCAGCAGTCACTTAATACTTTTAATTTTCCTAATCTTTAAAAATTTCTTCAAGTAACAAATATTCGATTGACAGCTTAGAGAACCAAAAACAAAAGAGTAATAATTAATATTTAGATGGCACAAAACTTTTTTTGATCAGCTAATAAAAAAATGGTTTATGTTCGATGTATATTGTCAGATCAAATAATATTGCATTAATTTAAGCAATTAGGAAAAGCCTGGTTGCTTCGCTCCCTCCACCTCATCCTTTTAAAATCGCTATCATTTTAATTAATCAGATCTAACTAATTCTTAATCGTTTTAATTTGAAATCACATACATAATAATAATCCAAACCACAGGTGCTTGAGGACAGTACCGACCCCTCTCCCCCCTCCACAATCCCTCACCCCTTCAACAGCCCCCCCCCCCCCCCCCCCCCCCCAAGTATATACCCCCGATACTTTACTATTTTTTAAATTAAATTATATTTTTATGACATATTTCTAGTCTAATTATACCCCCGCACATGAACTTTTGGGGGGGGGGGGGGGGGGGTATATAGGAATCACCTTGTCAGTCCATCCATCCGTCCGTTCGTCTGTCTGTCCATATCTTTCTTATGAAGAAACATTGGAAGTTCTTACTTCACACAAACGATTGCTTATGACCTGAGGGTGTGTCATGATCTTGATCCAAGGTCATTTGGGCAAGGTCAAGGTCACTGGCAGGAAAAGTGCAAAATTCGTGTCCGGTCAATATCTTTCTTATGGAGGAACATTAGAAATTTTTAATTCACACAAAGATTTCTTATGAACTGAAGGTGTGTCATGACCTTGACCCAAGGTCATTGGGGCAAGTTCAAGGTCATTGTTTAAAAAAAGCTTAATTCCTCTCTGGGTCATATCTTAATACATGTTATATTCTCCCTCACTACGTTCGTCCGAATATAAAACAATAAAGTGCTAAATGAATAAAAACAACAATTATTACATAGGTACGCTGCTCGCTAGCGTTTATTTTATTTTACACAAAAAACATATTAACAACCATCTGTCAGCCCAAAATCAACGCTTTCCATATCATCTGCCATTTTACATAAAACCACAACTAGCGAGCGAACTTAGAGTGCCATGCCACCGCATGGTCCTACTATTTATATTACCTGATTATGTGACCTGAAACCTATTCGAGTACGTATGAAAACCCATCACGCACATAATTTTAATAATGGAAATGATTAGAAGGTAAAATTTGACACAAAGCTTGCTTGTGTCAGGCAATATTAAATTAATTGTTAGATTCTCATCCCCGCCCGCCCCAATGTGTTTTATCTTTTTTTGAAAAAAATAAATTGTGTGGGGAAAATTTTTCGGAAAAAAATCGGGCTCGGTATACCAAAAATTTAAAACATTTAATGGCTGCTTGACATATGGATTATCGTTTGTCTGTTTGATTCCAGTCATGTTTTTATCATAAGGATGCAAATGTCTTCATGCAATAACAGTTAAGTTGAAATAGAATGGAATTTAATATGTTTTACGTGACCGTTGGGGCGAGCGCAGAAGGAACTAGTAGTACACATCTCTCATCATTGTTAAATCATGTGCCCCAACCTAAATAACTTTGGCTTTCTCTCGAAAACTTTTACCCCCGCAAGGAACCAAAAGTTTAAAACTACATGTAAATATATATCCCATATACATAAACAAACTACCACTGAGTATGAATTAAATGTAAAACAGACTTAATATGTTTTACGGTGCTACCGTTGTGGCGAGCGCAGCAATAATTACACATACCTTGTATCATTGTCAACTTAGTGATATTTTGACAGTTATCAACTAACATCAAAGAATTTGAGAGAGAGACAGAAGAGAGAGAGAGAGAAAGACAGATAGACATACAGACAAGTAAGTTAAAAATAAATTCTTACAAAATACATGCAAATTCAGTGATTCATTTTGAAAATGGTCTTTATGGGTCCAGAGGACCCCTCTTAATCATAACTATGAGTCCAGGCAGAAAACAATCAGTCCATGTTTTATTCCACAAAGAACATGACCATCAAACAAGCTCTATTTGTTTTAAATCAAATTCTTAATGACCATAATAAGAGACAGGCTAAGTGCCGTCACTGGAACCCTTCCGAGTTTTCTCTGTTTCTTTATCGCCACAATCATTTATTTACGTTCTGGATCAGCGTTCCTTTCAGTATGAACCTCTTTGTTGTTATTAATTTCAGATTAAATGTCACTTGTCTACCTTTTCATAAACTCTGGTTCGTGAAGAATTTTATCAGAGCGGTTTTATTCGGTACGTGGCATCGTGATCGACATCAATTTCCCTGCCGTAATGTTATGTATTATTGGCTCTGATTGGTTAATCACTAAGTGTTGACCAATGAGATTTTGCTTGTATTGTGTTTTTTTATTATTCGGAACATTTCTTAGTAGGTTAAGAAAGGAACAATCGATGTTCTGGAACTTAGCGAGAAAATGTGTATGTGTATTTTTAAATTTAATGCGTCCTTTGGGATGCACATATAATAAAAGTATGCGTCCTGATCAAAATTTGTGCGTATTTTACGCAGGACGCATGTCAAAATGAATCACTGCAAATTGAGGGGCCATTTTTATTTATGACAGATGTGACGCATCGTTTTAGTTGAATCGGTTGTAAGTTAGATGTTGAATGACCGATCGTGAGACGAAGAAGATCGCAAAATAATTTTACCGATGAGTTTCAAGCGAAACTTCCACCTGATGTGACAGTTTGAAATAAATTCAAGATGGCGGCTATGGGTACCTTGTCTATTATTAGGTATAGGGTATTTATTTTTATTATGAGAAAAATTTATAACATCAGGTGCCTGTGGTTTGACTGTAGTACAAAATGGATTCATAATGTTATCACAGACAGAGACACTGGAAAATGTAAATACATGTATTTATTACAAATGACGTTGCTGCATGTAGTTCTAATAATAATTAGACTTTATTAGACTTTTCTCTTTTTTTAAAATAATTTTTTGTCACCTACCTAATGTATTCATATAATGTTGGATCAATATGACAGTAAATAAGCATGGAACTTGCATGTGTATTTTACTAAGCAAAAGAAAAAAATATCAAAACAAAACTAATCAGCTGAAGAGTCACCGTTAACACTGATAGCGAGTACTTACTACACGTTACACCCAGTACAGATGATTGATCCACCTCAAAATTTATTACGGGAAATTATAGCGCAAGATCACTGTGACGTCATACTTAATCTTTTGCTTTCTGCAATTCTCGTAAATTGTCGGATAAATCAAGGGGATGAAATGATGTCATATGTCAGTAAAAGTTCAGATAGGTACAGTTTTTTTACCTAAGCATATGTGTTGCTTATTTAAAGGATTTTTTATTGTTAAATGAAAAAGATGTTTGCGATTAAGAGGTAAGAATTTTCCTTAGAAACGCTTCCTGTTCCACCATGTTGCTATGCACCCAAAGGATTATTGGGATATGTAGAACTTTTTCACGTGGGTCCACAAAAATTTCTTTGAACAATATGCAGATATCAAATCGACTTTCCTCCGTTCGTACACGTTGTCTATGGAGCTCGCTGCGCTCAATATAAACAGTTCAAATATCTATTTGTTAGTTGCATGTGGTCAAACCTTTAAATAATATTGGGATATTACACACATAAAAGGGGGAGGGCATATGGCTACAATGCATATATAGCATACAAAAATTTAAAAAATTAAAAAAAAAATTGATATAGCATAGGAAATTAATTAAAAATCTGATAACTACAAGGAACAAAAAGAGAAATAACACGGACAAGCAATTAATTTTTTTACTGATTTTATTAATCTTTATTAAATAATACCTGATTGTACATGTATTTGAATAAGAACCCCAAACCACTTTGTATTTATCAAAATATTTTAATAAGTATGATTTATATTTAATTAATGCTCAGTGTTAGTTTGTTTATGTGTATTAGCCTAGGGTGGGATAATTGGAATAAATGTTTATAACTTCGGGTTCTTTGCGGGGATTAAAGTTTTCGAGAGAAAGCCAAAGTTTTATGTTGGGGCAAGTCCACGCGATGATGAGAGATGTGTAGTTCCTTCTGCGCTCACCACAACGGTCAAACACTGTAAAACATATTATGTTTTACGGTGCTACCGTTGTGGCGAGCGCAGCAAGAATTACGCATACCTTGCATCATTGTCAACTTAGTGATATTTTGACAGTTATCAACTAACATCAAGGAATTTTTGAGACAGACAGACAGACAAATGGATGGACAGATGGAGACAGAGAGAGAGAATTATATGATATTTCTAAGTTTAAAAAAATGCTCACAAATTACATAGAGATGCTTCCCCCTAAAATCGTTCTTTACTTTTGGAGAGAAAAGATCAGTCTGTAAAATGTAAGTTGTGTTTAATTCGGTCAAAAGTGTAAACAACAAATACAGCATGTACAGTATTATTTTTCTTTTGTACATTGTTGTTATCTGACTTTTATTTGTTTTTCCCTTGTTCATAATTTTTTTTAGATTTGTTTATATTTGCATTCTAGTTATATACGTTGTATATGTGGCCCCGGTCCCTGTTTGTAGGTGTGTAATTTCCAGTTTTCCAATTTAATGGTTTGACAATATGCAGTATCTGCACATATTTTTTAAATGTTTATTTTTTCTCTTTATTCTTTTTTATTTTGTTCAAAATGACCCATTTTTAGCTCACCTGAGCTGAAATATCTGAGGTTTTCCTGTTTTTTTTAATTATTTTGATATTTTACGTGCCAGTTTTCCTGGCAAGTAAAATATTAAAATCGTAAAATAAGCCAGGAAAACGACAGATAGATCGAACTACATATTTGAGTGTCCAGCTTCGAATTATAAGCAAGATACAGAGCTTTGATCACAATTCTATGTTTGCACACAGAGCTGAGGCCATGCTTTTGTTCATTTACATTTTAAATGCTGAATAGGAAATACCAAGTTTAAAAATCTTAGTTGAATTTAAACTCTAATGAACAAAAAAATGACTCAAACCTAGAAGAATTTTGAGCTTTGTATCTTGCTTATAATTCGACGATTGACACTAAAATTTTGGTTGATCATTAGAAATGTCTTGCTAAACGTTAAATACTTGTACAGAAAAATTAAAAGAATGATATGCTGTAAAGACTTTCTGGGACCCCCGCCTTATACGATTAATTATATAAAATCTACACCAAATTTGATAGTTTTTCAGACTTGAGTAAAAAAAAAACATCTTTAAAACAGTTTCCATAGTTCTGACACATTACTGTTATGGGGATAAATGCATTATCGCCATTAAGAAAATATTACAGAGGAAAATCATCTTGGTTTGTAGCCATTTGTTTTTGAATATAGATGAAAATAATGGGTTAGTCTTAGTAAAATAGAGTGATATGCCTGTCAATACATTGATTATAATAGCTCTTTAACATATCATATGACAACATTTTTAATTCGAGTGTATTCATCGATGAAGTGAGTAGGTTATAAAACGTCACACCAGTTCAGATTAAGTGTATTTATTTTTTGTTATTTTACCGAGTGGCCATATGGCACAATATCCTTGGAACGCCTTTATAAAGCCATTGTTGCTCAGGTGAGCGATGTGGCCCATGGGCCTCTTGTTTTATATTTCCTCCTTACTTATACTTACTGTACATGCATGCAAAATGAGCTTAAAATTGGATCGATATGACTGTAAAGTATGGCTCTTGTTTGTATATATATAATCTCTCTATCAAAACCAAAAAATTAAAAATTAAAAACAAATCATCTGAGGCAGGTAATGGCATCGCAGTTTATACTGAAATAGTTAGTACACCCATTACAGATGTTTGATCTGCCTCTTAATTTATCGCGGGAAATATAGCGCGTGATCACTGTGATGTCATACGTTAAAATCCATAATCGTTTGTTGACGTCTCTCAGCTCAATACGAAGGAATGGAAGCATGTAAAAACCTCTTGGGTCTCACCAAAGCTTGTGCATTATTCAAAACGTATCTTTAAACCTCAAGGCACCGTAAATTATGAGTTAAATGTTAGCCATTTTTGGCACAGCATGACGGGAGAAAACAGTAGAGAGCATTATGGGATTCGCCAAAAAAATTTTCTTGACGAAACTCTAGGTTTAGCTCGTTCATTTTCCCGCGCGCACTGGTTCTTAGAGCTCGCTTCGCTTGCCAGCGTGCATTCGTTCGCTATTAGCATTAACAATTTCAAAAAAATGAAGCAGTTTTTATTGATAGAATATGGACAGTTAAATAGATCATAGCATCCATCATTTTCTATAATAGAAAAATACTTGAGTTATGATTTTTTTTCTTAGCAGGGGGTATCATTTGTGAGCTTGCTCACAGTATCTCTAGTTTGTAGACAGTCATTGCACAAAATTACCTAAACAAACATTTTTTAAAAAATCAGACTCTCTGTAGATATTATAATACATCAAGTACTTTGTAGAATCCACGAACGCTATATGGATTTGCATACACAATTATAAATATCATACAGAAACTTAAGACGGATTCACATATGCCAAGTCGTCCACTGAGGTTGAACCCTCACTGGGCATGACGGAACCATTTTCAGGAACATTACATGCAGGAGAGACATTTTATAGATGTCTACTTTCTCCCCTTCTTTTTCTTTTTGTGACTGGAAAATTTGCAAAACCTGCATGGGGATTATAGAAAAAACCATTACACTTTTTATGGCGTCGAGCAAAGCTCGAAAGCCATCTAGGGATCGTATGGCCGGAAGTTGCCAAATTTTAATTTAGGAGCTGAACAACTCATGCTATCAATTTTTATTATTTTAGTCAACTGCATAAAATCCATATTAAATTTTACTTTTGTTAAATTGACCGCCCGACTCAATTTTTATAAAAATTAATCTCCAGCAAAACAATAAGAAAAGTTGGTCTCATGTTAATGTACATAAATTACTTAGAGTTACAGAATCATAATTTGTTTTAAGGATTTTTTAAATCTAAAGTACCTAAATGTACATCTGATCAATGAAAGAGAACCATAAATAACACAAATAACAAAAAATTATATGCATTTTTGTTTAGTAGAGATTATTTTGACTTTTTAAAAAAATTATTCAGGTTTTTGCTCTTCAAATTAACTTCAACTCGATGCCATTGTGGCCCTTCAGGCCTTTGATTTTTACTAAGACTCATCCTCTGGTTTCAATCCTATCATCAGCAAGTTACCTCAAGGTCTACAAGAGAAGTGGGTTCTCAAGCATCCAAGTATAAGAGATACATGTACTATTGTGTCCCAATTCTGCCATTCAGCTTCATTGTGAAATCCATCCGAGAATCAGCATTGTGAAAAATGATCCAGCTTCCCAAACTGAAGGATCTCTGACATCAACAACAGAGAAAAGAACTCTGACATAAACAACAGAGAAAAGAACTCTGACATCAACAACAGAGAAAAGAACTAACAAAACAAAACCCACTTTTCCTGTTCTCAGTCGAAAAACCGAACTAACAAAAGATGATGGAATCAAACAAGAACTACAACCAAGATGTCCTATTCACAAGGCCAACCATTCGTTAAATAATTGTAGATTCTTCCGAGCTTAGCCTTTACATGAAAGGAAATATCTACTACGAGAAATGGATTTCTGTTATAAATGCTGTGAATGCAAACATTTATCGAAAAATTGTACAGCAACCATAAAATGTGAACTTAATGTGGAAGCTCTCGTTATCCTACAGCTATGCATATTGATCAGTGAAATTCTGAACCTAAAGTTAGATTGGATAAAGAACACAGTCATGCAAACAATAACCCTGGATTCGCTGACGGTGGGGAGAAAACTGTGAGAAAAACAGAAGTTTCCAACAAGTGCACTGAACTTTGTAGAACTACCTTCAATGTCAATCATGCGCAAATGTCCTTCCTGTTCATTTATATCGATCTTTAAAGGCACAATAGGAAGGGTGTAAAGAGGCCAATGTTTACAAATATTCTGAAGTGAAAGTGAATATTGCAGGGTAGGGGTTATTGTAGGGGCCATATCTCAGCCCTCTCTTGATTAATTTTCCTGTACTTTGGATATGTTGTTGGACTAATGTTTGTCTGTTATTATGCCAAATTTGAATAGATTTGAATCGGTGGAATTTTTTGTATATAATTTTTTTTTTTATAAAGGAATAAGAGGGAAAAATAATTGTGGTCTATGTCCTATCAGGTCAAAAGTGAAATTGATGATTAAGGGTTCTACCCCCAATTTTTGATTGAATATCAATTGTTTAAGGTAATTTATGAAGAAATTTGGCCTTTTGTTTAATTATGAAACTATAATTTCACCAAAATAGGGGGAACATTGGGTGTCTTTATTGTTGGGTGATTAGTATGAACTGTATATGCAAATCATGTAGCTCGTATTTATATTTAACTACACGTTGGCACTATTTCTGTCATCTGCAACTATCATTTCGTGGCTATGGATGAATTTCTTGAGAAATACAGAGAAAAAGTGCGCTCGGGCTCTGCTCCTGGTTTGAATGGTCAGTGTCGCATCTGGACTGGCGCTAGAAGCAGCAACAACAAGTATGGTGTTGTATGCTACAAGCATCCAGTAAAGAACAAGTGGGTTACCGTGCATGTACATAGACTCAGTGTCATGCTACATCATGGTTATCATGAGTTGGATTCATCCATTGTTGCATCACACTTGTGCCACAACACGCTGTGTGTTGTTCCGGAGCACATTACTCTGGAACCACACGGTATAAACAACCAGCGACAGACCTGCAGAGCTAGGGCCACCTGCCTGGGCCACTTTCCTAACCTGCATTACAGACTTGATTTAATAATTGATATGAATTAAGAATACAAGAAATGGTAAGTTTATCATATTAATTAGAATGTCACACCGCTATGCATTGAAGAGTCATACATCTCTCCTCACAATGGTGGTTAGTATATGCTTGAGGTACATAATGATGGATTCAGTTCAAGCTTTAAGGTTAGTAATAGTCAGTGTCATTTATAAAAAGGGTTTAAAGTCGTTCAGTCACATCCCGAGCGAGGCCTCAGATGATATTGGCATGCTCCTCTCTTGGGTAAGGATGATCTCGTGCTGTGGGTAAGTTTATATTCAATTGTCCCCTCTGGTAGTCTGATTTCGTCCGATGTTCCTGACGATATAGATGGTGTTCCTCCATTTTCCTACCCTGCTGTTTGTCTCTTCTGGTCTTAATCTTTTCATTTTTATGGTATTCTTGTTTGTAGAGGAACTGCTAATCAATCCTGGCTAGTCGTCGCTTGTCAGAATCTAAGTATTGGACACCGGCAGATTCACACTTGAGTCTGGTTGAGGTTCCTGGTAAGTTATTCATCCTGTGAATCATGGAGTGCAGACAGCTTTCCATTGTTCCATAGAATTTCACATTCTTGGGCATGTTAGCAATTGTGCAGATCTATGGTCGGACTCGTTGACATTAGTGTCATTCAGAAGTTTCATGGTAGAGATAGCCTCTACACTCAACTTCATTTTCAGAACTTCGGTCACAATTCTTAAGTCGTTGTCATTCATTTGCAGGGCAGTGATCCTATAGATGGTCAAGTTGCGGCTGAAGTTCCACCAGTTGGAGACCACTTCCCCGTCACAGACCACAGCACACATTGAACAGTCTCTGTCATAACACGCAACTGAGGCCTCCAGGACTTTGGGTAAGAAACTGCTCATTTCCTCCAGATCTCTGTCATACTTGGTGAATAGCTTCTTCACTATCATGAAACATCTTGATTTTAGGTCATTGCTAAACACCCTTTGTAACTCTTTTTTTTCTTCTTTTGTCTTAGAATGAAATATTTCATCACTGTATAGTGTATGCTGCTCGGTTGCTGGCACGGAACTGTGATTGCCCAAGATGGACAGGGTCTGCTAGGCGCTCTACCTTTCACAAGGGATAAAGAGCCCGCATGGCATTGTCCACTCCTTTGGCATCTTGAGCATCACCGTCCGTGGTAACATACCGGACTAGAACATCATGCAGGCCAAGCTGGTCGCCGAATCCTTCCCCATCTCATATTCCGAGAACGGAGCAGCGGGAGACAGGTTTGCAGTACATTCCGCATGACCGCCAAGACAGTCCACTTCCATTCCTTTGCCATGCACCAGTCCAGCAGAGTTTGTTCTGTACAGCATAGGCAAGTATGTACTTTCCATCTGTATTTGTTTCTACTGCCAGAGAAAAGGCTTGACTGGCGCTCTAGCCGGGGGGTCTTCCGACTGAACATGACGCTGCTGCTGTACCTTGCATCTGTTGAAATGTTGATATTTTCAGGGTGTCCTTGGGTAACGTTGACTTCTTTAACTTTCTGTATCTTGTCATTCATGTCCAATTTGTTTAGCTTTGTCATTGTTCTGCTTGTTTTGCACAGGAGTGTCTGCATAAACAATTTGCTGGGAGCAGGTATGTCCAAACAGTGAGGAGTTCAATCAGCTTCTCGTCCCCGATGGCAGTGTCTTGAATGGCGTATGCGAGAGCGATGTTGGTTGCTGATGGATTACGACCTGGTCCCTCTTGATGAATCACATGATTCATGTTGAATGTCGGAGAGGTAAACGGACAATTTACGCATTTTATCTACTTCCAAGAGATGCCTTATTTTCTTGGCTCGAGGACAGCAAAATTTGGCATGGGGCAGGTGCTGGAAGTAGCCTGATGAAGATGGGCTGTTCTCGTCATCATATCATTTCCTCCTCACTCACTACATGTTGTCCCCCTTGATATTCATTGCTGTTAGGATTTTGTAGGTATCTGCAGGTTTTTGGCTGTGGCGGAAGAATACACGAGGATCCACTCTCCCCATCACAGTCAGGAGTTATGTACGATTGGCGGCTAAACTTGGTCGTGTTACCAGGGCATGGTCCCCAGCAGATAGCGTTTACGAGTTATCTCTTGGACCTCTGATGAAGCCTTGGGTCTGTTAGTATTACCTTGCTGAAAAAACCTCCTGCTGGGCAGCTTCCTTTCGCAGAGTTTCCTCCCTTTGTTCCATGGCCTTTGGTTCTTCTGGAACATTTTGATAACTTCTGTAAGTACTTTCTGCTTGCTGTATCAAAGATGGTGTGATGGATTGCTTTATTTCCATCATGTTTATAGTCTTGTATGTTTGACAGTACTTCAAATGGAATTTTATACCTATCCATGTCATCTCTACTGTACCCAGAGCTAATCCATTTTGACCTGTAAGTACCAATTCCTCAAGTTAGTTGCAGTGGCCATGTTTGATTATCTGTCTACAACAAAGGGATTACTCACTGTTTATTTACTAGAATGTCTGATTTCTATAGTATATTAAATGTAGAAATTTTACATATTTTTTCTACTGAAATATCTGTGTCTAAATATTTTATTTAGGGACTTTTCCGGGGATTTATAGCCTTATTTGGGGGTATTATTTCTAAAAAATTATTTAAAATTACATAATATTAATCTTGATGAGAAAAAATGTCAGATATCTGTGGGCAAAGAGTTGAAATATGACATATTCAAATTTCAAGGATATTGATTGTAAAATGGGGTCATGAGTATTTTAGTGAAGTGAATTTTGTGTGAGATGGTAGTGTTGGCATGCAATTTCAGCTATTCCTGTACCTTTTTTTCAGGAGCCCATAACTCTGGTGTAAGGAGTAGGATTTTGATGAAACTTCTTGGAGACATTGGAAATACCCGCTGGTGCCAACCTATCAAGTTTGATCAAAATCAATTATTAGGTCACATACCACTATTTTTACCTGTGATCATTGACCACGCAAGTAGTTCCATTATAAAAATGTATGTTTTTTCCAAAAAATTCCCAGGGGTGTTAAATGGGCCAATTTGGTTCCTTTTAAGGCATAGATGGAAAGAAGAAGGTTTGAAAAAAAATACTAGTTAGAAAAAAGGGTGAAAATTTATCTTTATAGGCGCAATAGGAAGGGTGTAAAGAGGCCAATGTTAACAAATATTCGAAAGTGAAAGTGGATATTGCATATTATCCACTCTGACCACTATTCCTTGCATCAAACAAGTTAGTGCCAGTGTATTCGCCATTACATAACCAGCCAACTGTTGACTCGGCGCGTGGTCAATGTGTGTTTAACAATTTCCGGTGTCAGTAGCATGCACCAGTCTTGTGTCGGATTCAAAGGGGGATCTCAAGTGCAGGAAGATCAGCAATTATTTTGATTCGATTTTACTTGTTTACTTTGTGTCCAGTTATGCAGTTAAACGTTATTCCTTTACATAGACACTATTAAAAATAGATCGATCATTTGTACGACTTGATAATAACGATAAATGACATACATACATTTCTTTACAATGTTCATTTAACAACAATCAAAGAATTGGACTATAATTAATCAGTGAAATATAAACACCCTTATAACGGTACTTTATATACTCAGGGAGAGAACACGTATAGATCTCGACCTTCGGGCATGCACAATCAGTGTCGGCCTACCGTGAATTTTACCATAAATGCAAAACTCCTTAGGATGATTATCAGTCAAAAGATGAACACTAATACAACTTACACACATTTAGTAATATGTACTCTAATATCTGTTATAATTACCGGGATTTAAAACAATAATTTGTTCCATTCGAATTTGGTTTCAATTTTACTGTGCAATGTTATCTTCCCACTAGTAATATATGGATACCATGTGACGATGTGTTTAAAAATACGGAACGGTAAAACTTTTAATTGATTAAAGACATGTACCATTTTTTTGATTACCGGTATTATTATGTATACTAGTGTTAACAAATGAGTGAAAACGACAATAAATAAAGATGAACAAAGATTTCAGCAAGGTAATATCCAATCACACAACAAATGATGATTAAAACCAAGATTTTTAATGCTATTTTTGGAAAATTTTCCGATCTCGAGCCTTAGACAAGTCGATCTGGTTGATAAGTTAGGTGCTCTGCTTCAGAGAAAAAAAATATCATCTTATCGTCCGAAAAATACGGTAGAGCTTTTGGGTAAAGGGTGTGCAGCGACCTTAAACCAAGTTTTAAGGTCAAATGTGAAGGTCATAGCAGATCTCTTTAAAATCCAGTTTTAGACCAAATTATTTCTTTAATATGCTCATATTAAACCAAAAAAAAAAGTCTGTTTGTAAGGGAAAATGAGCTTGTCCTAAAGTTCTATGGCAACCTGAAAACTCAAAGCAAAATCCTCTGAAATGCTTTTATCCTATTTTCCATTATTTAAGCGGGGCCCTTTAAGATGGTAACCATCTCAATGATGTCTATAGTTTTAATGTTTTCACTCATAATAATGAGATACAGGGAACTCGCTGTGATGAGAACTACACCTCAGAACAATATGTCAGTATCTTGTTATAATGAAAGGTTTTTTTGTTTTTATAAAATATTGAAAAAATTGAATATGAATTAAATTTCTGTTACTTTCTGTTACTGCAATAAAAATGACAAAATTGTAGAAACTACTTTACACATAACAAGAAATTATACTGAAAAACTTAAATTTATAAGGAGGTTATTATTCTACACAGGGGTCACTTTTCTTCACGTAGAGTATGCTCATTTTTATAAAAATGACACTTATTGTTCAGGCAAATGGGTAATTTTTCTAGGTAGAATAATGACAGGGGGGGGGGGGGGGGGGGGGGGTCATTATTCTACATCAAAAAAGACCCCCAGTCATTATTCTATGGGGGTCATTATTCTTCTTTATATTGGTATTGGTTTCTGTCTTTACAAAAAGCACATCGATTTCCGTTCCACTTCTTGATTTTAGGCCATACACAATAAACTCTTAGGTTCTAGTTCTTATATAGCCTAGTGATTGAAAAAAGAAGTTTCATAGTGGTTGTCCGAGCAGTATGAGTTATGGACACTTTTTTACTTCATTCCCATATAGGTTCCTACTTATAATGATTGAATTCTCACACATGCCGTATCCACAATGACGTTAAAATTGGGCATTTATTTTCCTTATATCTCATTCAGTTTTGAACATGATAATTCAAAATTTCTGAAACAGATCCGTATCAACAAGAAGAACACATTCATTTGCTTTAATCAGAAGCAATGTTTTTACAAGATTTTTTTATATGAACGTATTTATTTCACAACGATTGACAAGCAAGTTCTCATGTTCTCATAATGACTCTTGTTGGTACAGCTGTTTTACGCATTGTGGTCCTTAATGTTATGGGGATAACGCAAAATTTGCGATTTTTTTCAAAACGTGCATGATATTTTCGGAAGTAAATGTTAACATGTCAGTAAAGAAGTTGCTAATCCTGTTAGTGTATATACATCCTTTTCCAACTCATGTCATTTAATTTCGAAAAATGTCATTCGTTTAAGAAATGCAAACTACCAACCAAAAAAAATGAAATTTATGAAGTTGTGTCGATACTGAATTGTTGCCCTATAGTTTGAAAACAGGATCAGTTTATAGAATATTGTCAGTTATTCATTAAAAAATTAGCACCGCTTGTTGTCAATTGGCAAGTCCCCTGTTCTGCCGCACAGACAATGACCAATATGAAGTACACTGTTAATGACGTCATAATAACGTTCGTTTTTACCCAGTTACGTGTGAAAACCAAATACAATGATACATGATGACTCATTTTTATTTAATAAAAATTTCTTTCATGTTCTTTTTGTGTATGGTCTTTGCATTGGTACAATTTTGATTGTTAAGAAGGAAAGTTTTTGTTACGTACATTTCGGTCTTTCCATTTATATTTGCATGTAGGTTCCACATTCAAAATCATAACTAAAATGTCAAAAATGATATTAATATAACGTTAAAGTAAACATGCAGTAAAATACACATGGATTTTTTCTTAAAGAGTCGGAGATTTAGGCCTAATTTTAGTCTATTCTGAGGACTTGTACCTTAATTATTTGGGCATATTTTGTATTTCATAAAGCAGCGTAACTATATTGATTAATATCCCCTTTCTATAAAGAATTTACCGAACAGTGAGCACATAATTAACAGACTAGCTTGGTTAATTCGACAGTACATATGTATAGAATTTTGTATACAAATAAATGAAGTATCTCTTGGAATTGTTAAGGGATACTTAGTATATGATTTTACATTGGCATAAAGATGCACACTTTCATGAAATCAAAATTTGCGTTGATTCCTTAATTTCTCCTGCGTAAAGGTAAGTCTAGGAGCACTACCTCAATCTTTATGAAACGAGCTCCTGCTTTGTGCGTATATAAACTAAATGTATTTGATATCCTAATTAGTACATCTTCGCTAGCCAAGTGTTTTCGGTTCACTCTGCTCCCCACTAACAAAATTTTTCAGTGGGTACTATATAACTTCCGAAAATGTACGTCTTTAGATGATGCTTTTGTTTTTACTCTAATTATGGTAATTGTTTATTTCCCAGCATGAACGGAAATTCATTGATTAAAATTTTGTTTATTTAGTCATTTTCTAGTTACTTGTCACAAGGTACCTGTTTAAAGGGTCCTCTAACCTATCCGTTAAGTTTTTCCGATAGGAAGGTTTAATGGAGACGTTAACAGATGCGTAAAATAACAGATGGTTTGTGAATACCAAAATATTTAACAGAAAATTTAGCAGAGGAATTAATGGACCCGTTATTTTACGGATGCTTTGTGAATAAGGTCCCAGAAAGCCCTCTACCAAAGTTATAAATTCATGTCCCCCGAGGTAGGGGTTCTGACTCTAGGGCAGGGCCAAAATAGTCATGTAGTGTTAATGCATTTAATGTTTTAAAAAATTGTCTTCTTTACTTCTGCTGATACTGAATAAAAACTGACCGCATATAAAGAAAGAAAATAAAGCCATCTATCAAAATTTTAAATTTTATGTCTCCCTGTGTAGGGATTTGAATCTAGGGCGGGACCAAAACACTCATATAGTGTATAGGGTAGGGGTTCTTAATGCATGGTGTGGCAAAAATGGTCATTTAATGTTACTGTATATAAAATGTTTAAAAAACGTCTACTGACACAGAATAAAAACTGACTGCATATATAGAAAAAAACATTAAGCTGTCATCTTTACTAATATTTCATGTCACCTACTTATAAGGCAAGGATTATAGCTGGGAGGGGGGTATATATTTGTCTTATTATTATATTCTGCTCAGGAATTTCAATTAAAGAAATGAGTTAATTCACATATTTAGAAAAGAGAAAGAATAAATCTGTCTATCAAAGTTAAGATATTGTGAAAGCATTTGGAAAGAGTTCAGGGATGAGGGTTGCAACAGTTAATGGAGTTATATTCCCTTGCTTCTTCTTAATGGAGTTATCTTCCTTTGCTTGTTCATATTTAGTAATTAATCATTGAATATTATGTAATTAAAAGAAGTTGTATGATCAAAAGAGTTATGCAAGTATTTTTATCACCTGAAACAAAAACAGTTTTTAATTTTTTTAAATAAACAAATAGACTTGTTAATAGTAAAGTAATAATTGGCTAATCAAAATCACTAATAAGCAGTATATATAAAATGATTTGGTTTAAATACCAGATGGTGATGACGTCAATGAAGATTTATTATTCAAAAGCTAGAACAGAAGCAAGTAACACATTATAGATTCTAAAGCTGTTTTATTTGTTTGTTTGTATGAACACCCATAGGGAGAGTTTCTGTCTGCCCCTGGGGATGGGGGATGGGAGGTTGTTTTAAATAAAACAATCATACTAGCCACCTTGTTTTAGTTTATCTATGAAACATATACACATAAAACCTATCTTGAAAATAACAAATATGGGAAAATTATTTTCTATAAGAGTCTTGCACCTTTTCATTATCAGGTTGTGCACTCTATTATGATCTTTAAGTTTTTCGCTAAAATTATAGGTTTCATAGTCCTTTTTGAAAGATTTCAGGCAGGGAGGTGGTCGTCATAACAATAGTATAATTTTTTCTCTCAGGAATGAAATTTATTTAAATGCATATATGAGACTCTTCGACAAATTTGTGTAAGGGCTATGGTACTCGGGTGACCACAAAGGCCTATTGGCCTCTTGTTTAACTAAATTGTCTCTTTATACCATGTAGGAACTACAATCATTGGCAATTTCCTTGTGTAAGACCTTAATGGGAATTCCAATCATTATTGTAAAACATGTTTACTATACTCTGTGCTAAGATATCCTTGATTCACATTTTGCTTAATTACTCGATATTTATAAATACCTCAGGATTCAAATAATGTTCATTCAAAAGTATGAAAAATTTCCAAGATTTCTCCGTTGAAATGCCCCCTTTAGCTTATCAGGTTTCAATACACAGCTAAAAAATGTGATGTCTACGGGGATTTTGTATTGAAGCAGACCTGGATGATAATGTTGAAAAATTGCGCGACATATTCAGAGTGACTTCCGAATGGAGAAAAGATGTAAACATTCCCTATTATAAATCTCCATAAGAAATCTGTTTTCGTTCCTGTGAATTTTTCCAAGTGAAAAATGATAATATGTCAATGAAGATATCTTGAAAATTTTCCCTTTGTTTGATTTCAATTGGACTTCTTAAACAGGTATATGTATTTTCATTAAAAATTGGCCAAATGTGCTGCATAAATATCTTGGGACAGACTAAAGTATTAACTAACCTGTGATTTGTGCATGTATTGTTATACCTAAAGTTACATGTACCATAGATGAACTAAGTAAGTTTAATCTTATATTGCGTCCGTCGTTGTTTGTGTTAGGTGGATGAGTACCAATCTGTGCGACGGAAGCTCACTGCTGAAATGGCTGACCATTCCAATCTAATCAGGAGCATGGTTTTGCGGGCAGAAGATGCCAGACTGATGGACTGATGGGCGACATGTAAGTTATAGTAGACACATACACTGAATCACTGCAAAGTTATTGTTATGTAATGTTAAGGTTGCTTGAGATTTCATTGATTGAAGGCACATCAATACCACACAAAAGACATGTAGATGTTTAGTATTCTGCTTAAAGCAGTAATTTTTAAAGGTTTGGAGAATGCATTTGGTAGTTACAGGTACCCATTGCTTGGGATTACACACACCGTTAGCCTTGTGGGTTCTGTAAGGTCTTGATTTTTAGCTCACCGAGACGAAGTCGGGAGGAGCTTATGCTATACCCCTGGCGTCTGCGTCGTTGTCTGGACTTTGTTAAAGGTCTTGCGCAAGAAAATAGCCAATCAAACTGAACTTAGTCAATTGTAGTTCCATATATATAGAGCCAATTTATTTTCCTTCTTCCTTTTTGGCACCTTATTTTAGGCCTACAGTATTGATTTTGGACTCAGTGGCTAGGAGAATTATTACTTTAATTAAATACTTTTATTACACTAATTAAGGTCTTCCGTTTCCGAACGGAAGACCTTACTATTATTCTGAAAAATTTTCAGATTTCTTCTTATTTTTTTTTTCTTCTAGACGCCAACATTGATCCTTAATATCTCGCTCATTTGTCCACTGACTCTTTTGAAATTTTCAGGTCTGATAACGAGCCGCGCGATGTTGTCGTTTCATATTCTTGATGAACAATCCCATCCGGTTTTGAATTATTCCCCTTTTAGTAAAATTTAACGACCCTTTTTGTCGGATGGGTTTAGCTTAAACGATGACTGGCAGAGTCTCAAAGATTGGCTGGTTTGGAAGCAGATACATTGAAATGGTGCAAGAGACATCTCATTTGTTATTTAAATGCAAATAAAAGGAGTGACATAGGTGTTGAAACAAAGGTTAGAAAAAATTGCAAAAAAATTGACGTATTTTCCCTTTTAGTTTTCTACCTGATAATAATTTGTTGTAAGATGTATTGAAAAAGTTGTGGATCTTACCGAGACCTTTCATTTCGGTATGAAGAAAAAGGGGCTAGCCCCTATTATTAGGGAGTTAGAGGCTTCAAAGGTGTTTTGTCAATAACTTGTAAAGGAAGAAAAATGTCTAATGCATTATTGAAGCAAAGTTGTTGAGAAATTAATTCTGATTCCATCCGTAGTATTGAATTTGATGTTTTTATAATATATGGTCAGTTTTAGCAGAAACAATTTTAGCCAGATCGGCCCATTTTCCGTGGGGGTGTGCACGTGCAAGAAGTTATGAAAGGGGTTCTTGTTATGCACTAACTGATTCATGCGGCGCGTAAAGATGATTCAACATAAAATTCCCAAATGTTTTTATTGATATGTACATTTTCATTTCATAAAATTGAATCTCTTTGACTTTATTTTAGTTGTTTGTTTCAAAACTGTGTCCCCCTCTATATATAGATGCATTCCGATCCTCAGGTAACCGATCGATAGCAGAGTCGCTGTATATAGGCCGTTGCCCAGACGACAGACCATGTGCTTGTAGAGCTGGTCAAGAACACAACGCCCCACTGTTTTACAATTAAGGAGACATCTTGAATTGTTTCATTACTGGAAGATGTGTTAATAAAATGGTTCCAAAGCATGGTAATTAAACTCAATTCTTCTCCAATACACGGCCATCCTATTATGCATAATGTGTATTACTGACATAAAAATGTACGCTGGCAATTTAAACAAACACAGGATTGATTCCGATAGAACGTTTTCTTTTAAAGCGTTACAAAATACCGATTTACGAGGAAGATAATTTTATCATTGTAAAGATGATTTCTATAAAGTGAACTTAATATTCACCAATATTACTATTTGAATCCAAAGCCGTCAATTTTTAGTTACGGTTATTAGGGATATTAATTATGACTCGTCCCGCGTTTCGTGTTTTTTTAACTATTTGCGAACATCAACAAATGAAAATATCAAACAGCCTTCATCAGCAGTTAATAAATTATCTAAAATTTTAAAGAGGTAATGAAATAATTGTGATACATTAATGCCCTTGCTATCCTCCATGGAGGAAATTTGCATGAAAAAAAAACGCTGTTCATATGCTGTAGCCTTAGCAATCGAAGGAAATTAACAAACTGCATATTGATAGATTGACAAATTAACAATCTTACAGACCTGCAATGCGTTTTTTATGAATTCTATAAAATGTATACTCAGTGACTGCATTCTTAACCCTCTTCAGTTTGGAGTATTTTGAATCACGCATGTACACTATGCATAAAATGTGTACATATAAATAGCCATATAAATGAACAGTTTAAGTGTTAAATTTTTAAAAGTTTTTGTGTATATATGCAAAGCAATACTATTACAATGCTATGGGTATTAAAGTCGAACAATGTAAATGATGAGGGTCGGAATGATACTGGTTCTGCTTGTTCTACAAATAGCGAATGTATAGACAAAGTATAGAGGTGTATTTTTTAAACAAGTAAAAGCTTTCCTAAAAGCTTCAGCCTTGCATGACTAACCAAACTTATTTTAATGGAAGCATGTAATAGTTACCTTAGCTGCATATAATTTAGCTCTCGATCAGAAAAAAAAACAATTCAGACTGACTACCATCCCATTTTTTCAGACCGGGGGCTACAGACTTGCAGCTATAATTACCTTAAAAAATGAATACATTTTAAAATTTGACGCTGTTCATAAATTCATGAAAGAGACGTGCAGATTTAAGTAGTAATAAGTCGTTTGACTTATGATTTATAATGTCCATTTATATTATTTTCAATAGAATTATTTCGATGCAGCCACTTTGGTCCTTTCTTTAGCATGATTTATATTGAACTGTACACTTGTAGACTTTTTCTAAGTATATGATGTTGTGTGTGGTGCAAATTTTTAAGTATTGTAAACTTTCATACTGTTTATTTATTTTAGAGCTGCCATGTCTTCTAAGAGGAACCCCATCTTTGATGACTGATGGAAAAGCCTCATCACCCCCCCCCCCATTGCTTAAGAACCTAGCTCTTATCTTAATCACCAGCCATTAATCAGTGACCACCATTATCAAAGCTCCAAGGTACATTATTGAAGACTCTTCTGGCACTATTTTTTCCAGTCTCTGTCTTTGTCGTAGAATTAAAATTAACAACTTTTTGCTAATTAATTCTAATATTTAAGTGAACTTCCTGTTTCTTAGTTAATTAATGTCTATTAATTAGAGTTGAATTTTTTTTTAAAGCACGCATACATAAACTCGTAACATTTCAGGTTTCATTTCATTCCAAGTTCTTTTCTCAACAACTCACTGGTTAAATTTTATTGAGTTTTGAAATCATGTACTGTAGATGAATTTTAACAGAAATTTAACCAGAATTCAGCAATCTGTTAAGAAGAGTTATCTCCTACTTTTTAATCCCTTAGGGTCAAAAGTAGATTTTCATACACTAGCATATAGGAGATAGATAACTACTAGACATTTTCTGCAAATTTCATTAAATTTCATGAACTTTTAGTTGTCTTAAAGGTCTTACGCAAGGAAATAGCCAATCAAACTGAACTTAGTCAATTGTAGTTCCATATATATATAGAGACAATTTATTTTCTTTCTTCCTTTTTTGGCACCTTATTTTAGGCTTACAGTATTGATTTTGGACTTAGTGGCTAGGAGAATTATTACTTTAGTGGAATTGTCACACTAATTTCAATGGAACTATTTTTTAGATGTGCATGATGCAACTTGCTGGATGGTGCTGAGTCTGTTTGTCAACATGTGAAACCCACATGTATTTGGGGGTAGGTACGTTTACTATCAATTATCTCTCTTAGAAGCCACATAAGGCGTTGGTTTTCTGATCTAAAATTTTTCTTGAAGCATTTAACTATAATTTCTCTTTCATGAATTATATGCTGAGAGTATAGTTAATCAATTAACTTAATTAGTGAAATTAATTCCTTGTGTGAGACCTTAAGAGAAACATGTAACTTTTATTTAAACTGCATTTTTTCTAATTTCAGGAGTTGTCTCCCTTGTAAAAGATCAACAATGTCGGATAAACAATGCGGGATGCTGTCTTGTCATCAACAGTTAAATTTGACACCTGTATACCCGTATTTCTACCAATCGTCTATGTCCTCTTTGTTGTGTACATCAGGCAGGTAAGAAAATCAAGATAATTGTTTGAAATCATTTTAATAAGATAAACAATGAAAAATATAACATATTTACATGAACAGAGTCCCTCATAAAAGGACATGTCACACGCTCATCATTCACACATTACCATACATTCAGTGCACGTTTTTAAAACATAGCAATCATTAAATGTAATACAAAATTCACATGATAGGTATAGAATAACAAACATTTTATACATGCTAACTACATACACCCCCTACCCCACCCACCCATGATAACCCCCCTCCCCCTTCACACTTACCTACTTCCTGTTTAACTTTGGATCTGTTAGTGATTTACTATAAGTGTCTTTAGACATTTTATCATAGAGCTGATATCTCTTAGATCTGTAGAATTTTCTTTGGAATTTATATTTTAATAGTTTTTGTTTCATTTTAAAGTAATTTTGCCTATTTTGCTGTTGTTTTAGATGATAGACCACTCTACTTCCTTTTACAATAGGTGCCCCTACAGATTCACAAAGTTCCAATGTTGAATTTCATGACCCCGATTGAGTGAGTGCACAATTTTATGTATTCTACTTTCAAAATTTCCACTACTAGTAATACATTTTGGATTTGATTTTAAATATGCCCTATCCACAGATTCAGATTTTTGTGTACAAGTGTGATATTTAATTCTATCAAGATTATTAGGTCCCAAAGTCAAATTTATACAGTCTTTTAACAAGCATCTGTCTTCTTCTGTCATGCTTAATTCAAAGTCACGAGGCAACACTGAAGAGTTCCACTTGTTGTTTTTCAGTCCGCGACAGGAAAAGGAATGAAGTTGGCAGGACTTTCCGCACTTTCCTTGGTAGCAGCTGATGATGGAACCGACAGCAGTTGACATGGCCCATTTCATTAAAGGTAAGTCTCCAGTTCGTAGCAGTTTTCGTACTCGGTCCTGCATCTAAGGTTCAGGTCCAGGACAAATCTTCTCTGCATGGATTCTGATGATTATATCTTAGTTATTACTGGTCCTAACTTCACCAAACTTGCATGGATGGTGCGTCTTATGATACTGATGAACCTGACAGTCTTGAATGCTGAATCTGAGCCATAGGTTTTGGATGCTGGAGGAGGTTAAGGTTTTTGGAGCTGGTTAAAGTTTTTGGAGAGGTGCCCTCTGATGATTATATCTTAGTTATTACTGGTCCTAACTTCACCAAACTTTTGTAGATGGTGCGTCTTATGATACTGATGCACTTGACAGGCTTGAATGCTAAATCTGAGCCATAGGTTTCCGATGCTGGAGGAGGTTAAGGTTTTTGGAGCTGGTTAAAGTTTTTGGAGCAGGAGGTCTCTGATGATTATATCTTAGTTAGTAGTCCTAACTTCACCAAACTTTTGTAGATGGTGCGTCTTATGATAATGATGCACTTGACAGGCTTGAATGCTGAATCTGAGCCATAGGTTTTGGATGCTGGATGAGGTTAAGGTTTTAGAGCAGGTGCCTTTTGATAGCAAATCTTACTTATTATTGGTTCAATCTGTATCAAAGAACAAGGGGCATTAAGCATATATTATTAGCTTACCTGAGCTGAAAGCTCAAGTGAGCTATTCTGATCACAATTTGTCAGTCGTTTGTCTGTCTGTCTGTCCGTAATTTTTTCACATTTTCAACATCTTCTCAAGAACCAATGGGCCAATTTTAACCAAATTTGGCGCAAAGCATCCTTAGGCAAAGGGGATTCAAAGTTGTGAAAATTAAGGACCAAGTCCTTTTACAAGGGGAGATAATTATAAATTATTGAAAATTTTCCTGAAATTTTCAAAAATCTTCTTCTCAAAAACCAATCAGCCAGGAAAGCTGTAACTTGTGTGGAAGCATCCTTAAGTAGTGTAGATTCAAAGTTGTGAAAATCATGAGCCCCAGGAGTAGGGTGGGGCCACAATCGGGGGGGGGGGGGTCAAATTTTTACATAGGAATATATAGAGTAAATCTTTTAAAATCTTCTTCTCAGAAACCAATCAGCCAGGAAAGCTGAAACTTATGTGGAAGCATCCTCAGGTAGAGTAGATTCAAAGTTATGATAATCATGAGCTACAAGGGTAGGGTGGGGCCACAATGGGGGGTCAAATTTTTACATGGGAATATATAGAGTAAATCTTTTAAAATCTTCTTCTCAGAAACAAATCAGCCAGGAAAGCTGAAACTTATGTGGAAGCATTCTCAGGTAGTGTAGATTCAAAGTTATGAAAATCATGACCCCCGGATTGTAGGGTGGGGCCACAATGGGGGTCGAATTTTTACATGGGAATATATAGAGTAAATCTTTAAAAATCTTCTTCTCAGAAACCAATCAGCCAGGAAAGCTGAAACTTATGTGGAAGCATCCTCAGGTAGGTTAAATTCAAATGTGTTCAAATCATGGTACCCGGGGTCACAAGGGGGGAGGGGGGGGGGGGGGGGGAGGACACATTTTTACAGGAATACATAGAGAAAAATCTTTAAAAATCTTCTTCTAAAAAACCATTTGCTTAGAAAAGCTGTAACTTCATATAGTGTAGATTCAAATTCGTTTAAATCAAAATCTTGAGGCGTAGGGTGGGGCCACATTGGGGATCCAATTGTACAAAAGAAAACATTTTAATTATTCACAAAAACTGTAATAATGTTATCACATATGGTTTACTTATTTGCAAGCATTTTGACATATTGCTGATTCTTTAAAATTGTTTAGACTCTGGCCCCTGGATGATTCTTGGGCCTCACAAGGGGTTCAGAGTTTGGTGTAGGTTTATATCATATATATAAACAATGTTTAGGATCTTCCTTAGAACTGCAATGCTCAACATGTGATATGACTATAAAATCATCCTGTTAGAAAAAGGACTTGATTATAAACATAAGAATATCCCGGGAGAAAAAAGATTTTTATTTATACAGAATCAATAAGTATTATACCACATTGTCCAGATATTTTGTATTATGTCTCCATTAAGCTGATCTTATCATGCCTATTGTTACTCAGGTGAGCGATGTGGCCCATGGGCCTCTTGTTTGCCCAAAAAAATTTTAAATTTTCAAACAAGTTCAATCTTTGACATGATTTATTTTTTTATTGATGAAATGTTCATTCTGCAATATATAGCCGCAAATTTGTTATCAATGTTTTTTAGTAGAGTTATCCCTCCTTCGATCGGTGTAATTTTCCGGAAATCTCGTTTTCCCTATGAAATGCTCACATTCTCAACAAGAATTAGAGATGGCCGCATGCAAACAACATGGTAAAAATTTAGCAGAAAAATGTTAAGACCAAAACAAGTGATTGTTGTTGTCTGCATGCGGCCACCATTAAAATATTAAATATTGTCGTTTAACGATGTGCAAATTGATCGCTTCCGGTTTTGGCTTTTATATACATCACAGCAGCAGACGTTAACAAAGACAATAGAGATGTAGGAAAAATCATCTCCTTAGCAGGTAAGGGTGTTTCAAAAAGATAATAACACTTAGATACACAACTATGCAACATGATTTAACGCGGCATTGCCAATAATCTGCATACTTTAGCTACAGAATGACATGACAGCTGATGACAGCTGAGCGATCGACATCTAAATAATCATGTTCCTTAATTAATGTTGCCATTTCTCATAAATTGTCCATATCAATGCGAATATATGAGCATCATAGCCTCAACTCAATATTCCCTCATCCCTGGATTATTGTTGATTTTGCAAGATTATATAAACACCAAGGAACAATTGATTAATTAATTAAGGTATTATACATATTAATTGCATAATTATAATTTTTTTGTTGTGCAATCAAATTCAGGAAAAAAATTGAAGTGTACATGCATAGCTAGACTTTATCATACAAGACAAAAATATTAATATTTGAGATATATATATATTAATTAATATAACTTAATAATTGTTGGTACTTGTATAAAAATCATTGTGTGTGTGTGTGTGTGTGTGTGTGTGTGTGTGTGTGTGTGTGTGTGTGTGTGTGTGTGTGTGTGTGTTGCATCATGCCGATACCTACGACATCTACTAGTTTACACACGTGCAACTTACTACATTTTCAAAACCTACGACACAAATCCGTGTAGTAAGTTTGCAGACCCCCGTAAACCGGGTTTTTCGACCATGATTTACCCAGAAAATACAAAATTATAAAAAGTGTGAGTTTCCGGTTTACACATGAATTTTGTTACACACGATATCGAGTCATAATTGGGACGTTACACACTTTGCCTCCTTGCCATATTTGCGCATGCGCAAATACAACTTCCTACGAAAATAATGGAAACGCAAATGAAGGTAATATCACTTATTTTTTTCATGAAAAATTAATCATTTGTTGAGTTTTAAACCAATTCTCTTTCGAATATATGATTTCAGATCATTTATTTAAATGGCCACGTCTGATTTTTCATTATTCTGCAGCAAAATTGAGGAAAAGTTAGTTGTTTTTTGTGTGACCCCTCATCATGTTGGGGATGGTTAAGATGGTTTTCTTTTACATTTAACAAGTTTTAACTTCGGTAGTAGTCAAATACATGTAGTGTGTGATCCTTTTTAAAATTCGTCTTTTTAAATAATCCTTCATTTCTTTATAATTTTAGTTTACCATTGAAATTTTTGATAAACTCACAGAAAGTTAGAATTTCCTCTAGTCTTCAACAAATTGCATGCAGCACAATCGAGAATTATGTGCCTCCTCCATGTTCTCTTAAACATTTTAGGGGTTTTAATAGTGGAATTTTGTTGTTATTAATACGAGTAATTAAAAAATAAAGAAGCAAAAATTAACATTTGCTTGGAACATTTCAAATTTAGACTCCCTACAGTACGTGCTTTTTTATCAAGAGGAGAAAAATATGGACTTCCTCAAGTGGGTCAACAATTTTTCAGAGGCCTTAACTGGGGAATATTTTAATTACATTCTCTTTTGGGATTTACAACAAACACTTAATCATGAAGAAATAAACAATATGTTTCTTAATTTTTTTTAAATTTACACCCAGCACAATATGTGTTTGATTTTATCCAAAATTAAGAAATATTTTCTTTTTAATGGCTTTAATTGTGAAATTTCTCTCCAATAAATCAAGAAGAATTAGCAAACTGTTGATATATTACTCACCTTTTTATACCAAAAAAAATATAAGCATTTGTTTAAGTGAAAATCCTATTACATGTATTATGAACTAAGACCCATATGAGGAAACCCATTATTTTCTTTTTATCGTTGAAAGATCTGACAAGTATAGTGAAACACTTAGGAAACCACGTACATCTTTCATGATCAGAATGTACACCCTAATTCCTCCTTAATGACATTATTACAAACAAATAATCAGCATTAGTTTAATGAAAACCCTTTTATTAAGAAATCAGACACCCATGAGGAAACCAATAATTTTTAATTTAACGTTAAAAATTTAGTATAGTAAATCACTTAGAAAACTCTCTAAATCTTTTTTGATTAACATTTGCACCCTAATTTATCTTTCATTACATTAATACAAAGAAATAGTTAGCATAAGTTTAAGGAAAAATCCTATATTTATGAAGTTTGATACCCTGAGGAGACTCATTCGTTTCATTTTAAAATTTAAAAAATCAGTATAAAAACAATAAACCCCCTTAATCTTTCAGGATCAATGATTACACCCTATTTATCCTTAATGGCATTAATACAAACAAAACAAAAACAAAAAACCTACGAGAGAGCTAATACTGAATCTTGTAAACACTGGTGCGTCTGTTATTCTTTGTAGGTTCAAAATGTTTTTTTCCAAAAGTCAAAAATATTCTTTAACAAGTTAATTATTTAAACAAACTTTACTCTGCTTCATTTTCAAATTCTATGAAGTTAATCTCTATTTTTTTTTTAATTGAAATTTATTGATGTTAGTGCCTGTATACATATGAGAAAAATTCTTAAACTATTTTTTTGTATACGAGTTTACCTGTATACGAGTTGGTTTGTGTACGATTTGACTTGACAGCGTTTCGACATATCCGGTAAAGAAGATGTCGCAAACCAATCCCGTCCAAGCTCCATGCAATTTGTTGAAGTTTATACGAAATACTACAGCCAAAAAAGGAAAAGGAACTAAGTAAGAATTGTAAGTCGGTTGAATAATTAGTGACAGTCTTGTAGGAGAAGTTGAATGTGTGAACAAGTGTAGAACCTCTCTGTGTTTCGGCAGCATGTGCAAGTGTTCAACAGCTGTACAGTGTAACGTTATAACACTTTTTTTTTTTTTTTTAAAGTTTTGATATTTTAAATTACATGTCGTTTTTTTCTTGTATTATTTTTATAAATTTTTTTTGCTAAATGAATGAGAAACGCTGGGAACATATTATACTCTGTCCCAAGTTATTTTTGCCGCACATTTTCTCAAATTATTCTATATAAATACCTCTGGATTCAAACAATGTTCATCAAAGATATGAAAAAATCCCAAGATTTACCTTTTGAAACGCCCTCTCTCACTTGTTGGGTTTCAATACACAACCCAAAATAGAAAGTCTACGGGGATTTTGCATTGTAAACAAAATCAAATACCCCGGATGATAAAGTTAAAAAATTGTGCAAGGTGTCCCGAGTACTTCCGAATGGAGAAAAGATGTATTACAGTCAATTGACTAGATACAATGTTCTATCGTTAAAATGACAGATGTCTTATGGACCCGGTTAAACGATCGAATTTGTCTCCTTTACTTGCTTCGTAGCAGATGAAAAAAAAAAGTATCGCGTTGTATATCGCCTACATTTTCATATGATTGGTCTCAATTACCTACAATGTTGCTCATTTATAATTCCATTTTACCATATTAACTGTTTTGGCAACGAAATCACTGCCACTTTTAACCACTGTTAACATCACGTTTGAAATTTCACTGTTTATGGTCGCCATGTTAATGATAAAATCAGAGACATTCTGAGTGCGATTTCCAACAAAATGGCAGGCAAATTCAAATGTGTATATTAACAAAATGCCTTGGTATGACCCATTAAATGGATATTTTGTGAACATATGCATGTTCAAAAAGGTTTGTAATTTTAAAAAATTGTGTTTTTCCCCTGCAGATTGTTTTTAACAGACTTAAAATCGACACGAAGCAGATCCGCTTTGCGACTGCTACATTGCAAGTATATGGAACGAATTCTTACTGTGGCCTGAGCAGAGCCTGGTCACGGTAAGATTATTCTTTCTATCGATTGACCAATACTGAATAGGGAATAGATTTGGCGATGCTTCGAAAGTTCATGGTTGTTATTTTGAAATCTGGTTATTTTTTTGCTGATGTACGCTATATTCTTGTTAATATTAATGCAAAATTGCTCTATTTAATTTTTTTAATATAAAATTTTGTCCTAACAAATTATGTGGGAAGCCATTAATTTTACCAGTTACGAATAAGCCGATGAATTCTGCATAGCATAGCTGTTTCCATACAAATTGAATGTAGATGAAAAAGTTTCGATCAGCCCTAATTTAAACACCATCGATTGAACCTGTTGAGTAACAGGTTTGATGCATACCACCCAGCTATTGGTAATTCTTTTAACCTATACAGTTTTATTTGGATGGAAATAACAAACAAAATCCCTGTAACATTACTTTAGACTACATGTAGTTTCTAAATTCTAATATCCTGTCGGATTTAATACAGTTGCAGCACCTCCATTTATCATTACTGTGGTTCAATATGATTTATTTAAGACTTAGTAAGACATTTAATGAATTCCAGAAGTAATTGTTTTAATCTATCCCTTCATTTAATCCTAAAACAGAGGAAAACAAGTTGGGTTTTTGGAACTTGTAAAATGACGGCTTGATAAAATTCTGCATCTACTTGCATTTTTTTTATTTTATATCCTGCATGCTTTTTTAAGTATGTAAAAATACCCGGTACATACCAAACCAACTTTTGATAAAAGAAATCTTGTTACATGTGAAAATATAAGGTGCCGACAGACGATTTTATGCACATGTTAGCGTTGCAATGACCTGGATTTGTACTGCAGAGCGAAAGTTATATTTAGTTCGATTAATGTAAGACCATAATGAATACATATATGACTGCAAAAAATGAAACTACTGCAAAATTTAAACAAGCATTATGAGTTTATATTAAAGGTATTAATTTTTTCTCCATCTTTTATTTCCATAACTATTTGCTATTTAACAAATGAACTATTCGGAACTGGTCAAACGACTGTATGAATAAAATTATAGATTTACTATAAATTACAAAAGAGGTAGGGGACATTTACTTGTAAGTTGAAGTTTCAGACTAGCTTAATAATAAAACAGATGCTATAAAGTTAAAGTCAAGTGAGGAAAAGTGGTAAAAATAGATATCAAAAAAAGTTTCTGTGGTTATAAGGAATAAGGTGAACCATCCAGTCTCTAATCTATCTTCCTGTAGACTAAGATGATAAATCAAATTGCCTTAAAAATGAAGCCTCTTTCTGAGTTTCACATCACTTTAAGTCAAGATACAGGAATGTCTATTGGGGGGCAGTCTGCAAAAATCCAACCTAGAATATTGGTAATAAAAAACACTAAATTCCTCTCTGACACAAACAAAGAAGACTATTTCAGGGGGAGGGGGTGTAGCAGCTCTTCTCATGACTTGAGGGTTGTACATTTAAAAAAAAAAATTCAAATTCCAGATGGGGAGGGAGTGGTTTATCAATACATGGCAGGTGAATAAACAAGGATTTTTTGAAAATAGGGCATATGTTTAAACGTTAGATTGAAGTCTTTATGTTAATACATGTAATTCATTAATGGTTCATGTCTAGTTGTCTATTCCTTGAACACCCAGCTAGCTACAAACTTACATGTACATCATTTTGACTATGTCTGTGGTTCTCTGAATCTAAGAACAAGCAAGAGGAGATTTGATATTAGTAGTGACCCAAATTGTTGTTTTAAAAATAACAAGAGCCCTTTTTATTTATATTACAGAGATAAAATCAAATACATGTATGGAAAACTCTCTTGGTAGTGACAATGCATGATGTACAAGTTATCTAATTGTGTGGTCAAATTTATATTTGGTTGGACTGACATTTTATGAATATGAGCAACTTTCTAATTTTCTGTCTTAAAATGTTAATTAATTAAACCTTAAAATGAGTTGTTCAATCTGCACAATTCTCATCTGGTTTAAGGTCGAGGCTGACTTTAGTTTGTATTGTGCATGTTTTTGTGCATTAATTCTGATCGAGTAAAATACTGTATTTAAACCTTAAGTTTATGATTTTTATTTAGATATCATTTATTAAATTGAACACAATAGACACATGATAAACAAAATACATGTACCATAAACATAGATTTTTGAAATGAAGCTTTCTAGGAGTATATAGGAAAAAACATAAAAGAAAAAGTAAAAATCATAAGCCTTTGAAATTGTATACACTTAATAATGTTATCTCCAGGGTAATTTTACGTCATTTTGAATGAATCCATTGTAGCAATTAATCTACATTTGTAATACTCCAAATATATAGCAAAAATTTTCATCATGTTCATATTTTGAGATGACCCCAGCTTAAACTAGATGATAGAATTTAGTATTTTTCACATATAAGGTAGAAAATGATATTACTAATCACATATCCCAATTCAAAGAAAATCGCTATTGTGGTATTTTTTTAATCTGCTTCGAAGTGCGGAAAATGAAAATTCCCTAAATATTCCTATAGAAAAATATACCTGTATTTTGAGATGGCCCCTAGAAAGAACCAGATGGTAGATTTTTTTTAAAACTAGAGCTGATGTAAATTACCATTGGTTAAAAATAAAGAGTTTTTCTAATGTAGTTTTTTTATGCAAAAAACCCCAAATTGGCCAGCTTAAGTTATACTTGAGTTCAGTGAATCAGGGACATATATATACACTCAGGTGCCAAAAGTATGTCAATTTATTTTTTCTTTTCACTATATATTTCATTGAAAAGAATTGTTTTTTAAAGAATCGTTAAAAAGAAACCGTTTGACCACATTGAAAAGACTTGGATTGATAAATTAAGAATTTTTCTAGCTTTTTTTTGCATCTTATTTAAATATTTTTCCAACCTTCTGTTACTGAGATTTAATATTAACAATTCAAAGTAAGATTTTTCGGCTCACACATTGCAAAGAATATATAGTAGAGCTCTTTAAAACTATCTTAGTGTTGTGTTTGAAATATTCAAATTTTACAAATGAGTTGTCAAAAAACTATTTTGTTTATGTCAACAAGTAGAAATTGAATCTACTATGCTAGTAATCAATATACACTTTTTCCAAATCTGACAAATAATAACACCAGAAAACCTTTTAAAAACAAATCTTATTTTCAATTAAATATATGGGGAAAAACAAAAAATTGACATACTTTTGGCACATTAGTGTACATGTAATAATGTCTGATATTGGTCTGTGTGTTACCATGTCTGTGTACCAATCTTATGCAGTAAGTTTCAATAAGGTATACAATTATACATGTAAATCAACCCAACATGTATAATGAGTTTTCTTGCAACCAACTTTTACCACACACATCTGGTTGGTTGCATTGCCAACAATTTTATGTATTTCATATGCACATGTAGTGTCAATTTCCTTGCCAATATAAAAAACATTTCCTAGACACATATAGCAAGTTTCCCAAATACACCAGCATAAATTCACCTCACAGATGTAGTGAGTTTCCTTGCCAATATACATTTCCACACACATGTAGTGAGTTCCTTGTCAATATACATTTCCACACACATGTAGTGAGTTTCCATGTCCATATTCATTTAAATTACCACACACATGTAGTGAGTTTACTTGCCATATACATTTCCACACACATCATGTACATGCATAGTGATTTTCATTGAATTCGATTTCATGTGATAAATCAAAAATCATTATGAGGTAATAATTATGATAATAATCAAGGTGAAAGGTTAATAATTATTCACCTTGCATGTAGTATAATATCTCATAACTCACATTCATGAAGTACGGTATCTCATAACTCACGTTTTAATTTGTATTGGCATACATGTACAACTGTCTTAAATGATTTCTTCTTTTTTTTCTAGCTTATGTAATTTATAAAACAGTCAACTAAAAAGATGGCAGTTTATTCAAGGGGAAAAATTGCCGTAAGTGAAATTTTTAACATTGCACATATAGTTGAACATTTAAGGTATATTTCAAACAACAGTGTATTGTTAAAGTTATTTGGATGTGCATATCTCTCATTCTTCTCATTCTTTAAGTAAACATTTTACCCCTGATATTTCAAATTCTCAGATATTTAGATATTTATTCTTGTTCCTGCTGAGTGTGACATATTGAAATTTGACTGTTTTTTTTATAATTGTCATACAGTCACAATATACTCATATTGTTTTATGAGCAATTTGAACAAAATAAGTCGCTCGATTTGTCTGTTCTGTTTTAATACGACAGTATTAAGTATTATGTGTAAAATCTTACATTAGCATCGTGATTTACGTATGTAGTATATTTTTTATATTCATGCATGGTGTGCATTAATAAGTTTTTATTTTGATCTTGAAATAGTTAAAAAGGAGTTTGCAAACCAGAATGCAAGGCCTCAAGGTAATTTGATTTTAAAATCAATGTAATAGTTTAAATGACAAATTTTGCATATTTTGAATTAGAACTTTTTTTTAATGAGTAATTTATTTATGTGCTAGAAACAACGAATAAGCCCTAAAAGAGAGGCAGAATTTATGTGTCGTTCTGGACTGGACAGTGATGCATTAAAAGTTGAATTTATCAACAGAAGAATTGGTGAGTTGATACACATGTAATAGAAAATGGTATCATTTCTTTGTTTTTATGTACCAAATTACTCAATTTCACACATTTGTTTCCCTTGATTTTGTGGATCCTTAAATGAAGAATGTCATTAGTTTCTGGGAATATTTTAGCCCTTTGCGTTTGAGAATCACAATTATACATGTACAAATAATTCCATAATAAAAAGCTTTTATAAATAAATTAGATTTGTACGTGATTTGTGAATACACTGTATAATTATGTAATGCAAAATGTTCACCAATATTTTTTTTTGTTGTTTAAAGGATATGGTGTTTTTGCAACTCAAAATTTTCCAAAAGGGAGCTTTTTGGTAGAATATGTTGGAGAGAGAATTGTGCCCAAGGAAGCTGAGGAAAGAGAAAAGAAGCGCAAACTAAAACATAGTTATATGTTTTACTTTAAGTGGAATGGTCTGAAGTGGTAAGCAAATATTTTATTTACCTATTTAAGTTTATTGTAATACAACTTTTTCTGGTTCTCATGAGAATGTGAAATTGGTATCCATATGCAGTTTACTGGATGCTGGGAATTGTACAATGTAGGTCAGATTTTGATGACAGAAAATTAAATTTAACAAAAATATCATGTTCGAATATTCTCTTCACCCTGGCAATTTGTTGTTAGAAATTGCAGTGTTTTCGGCAGGTAATGAGTTCTGAGAATTGTCGAAAAACCATTGTTACATTTCAACGAAATGTGGAGATGAAAATGATATCCTATATAACTATATGCACTGTATAAAGGAAAGTAAAGCGAGCATGAGATAAATATAGGATCTCTCATGATTTGCGATGGTATATGATTTTTATCCAACGAGTTGTGTGTTTTCTATCCCCGAGCCTTGGCGAGGGGATAGAAAACACACAACGAGTTGGATAAAAATCATATACCATAGCAAATCATGAGAGATTCTTTTTATCACATGTTTTTTACCACGTATTTTGTTAAACCTCAATCTTTTCTATAAAATTTATAATTGTGAACCGCACAACACATACATATACTTCAAGACGTCAACAACTTTACGCACGGAAAAAAAGTTCCTTAAAGATTAACAAACAGTTCATTTTCGAGCATATTTTTATCAATTCATGAGAGAAAAAAATAAAACAGCATTAAATGCTTCACATTTACAACTCTACCCTTTTCAACTGAATTGTTTTGTTACTTTTTCATTGTACGTCAAACATCAACCTGAAGCTACGTAATGTTTAATTATGACGTCATGTGGTGTAAGAACACACAGTGGAATATCAAAAATTTATCCCATGAGTGATATCCACCGCATATTGAGATAAACATGTGATAAAACGTTTTATACAATGATAAGGTATTTTCTATTACACTATAATTCAGTGAATAAATCATTTTGACATCTTTGCTTGATGACGAAAGTTAACACCATGCAATTGTAAGGGGATTGGAAATAATATAATGACAGACCAGAAAAAGATTCGAACCAGGGCCTCCTGAATCACCAGACATGTACTCTACCAACTTCACTACATATAGCCACCGATGATCAAACCAGTCCGACTTTCACACATATATATGTAAATTCATTTTCATTAGATACCCACCCTGCAAAAATCTATGTGAAATTGCTTTTTTTGTTTGCAGCATTGATGCAACAAACACTGAAAGAATGGGAAAGTATGTAAATGACGAGGAAGTCGGAAGTCCATTGAATAATTGTGTTATGCGCCTTTTAGTTATCGAGAATTATCCAAGGCTCTGCCTATTTGCAAATAGAGAAATTAACACTGGAGAAGAGTTAAGATATGATTATGGGGAATTCAACTTACCTTGGCGACAAGTATGTGACAATTTTAATGATTGTTGATGTGTTATTGTGAATTGAATGTCAAAAGGATTTCAAATATATTTATATTTTGGTACATGGTTTAACATTTCATATTCAAATTGTTTTTACAACAATAATTAGTATAATCAGTGAATCAATTAATTTGTAACCTGTATAATATTTTCAGAGTTCACTGCATGAGAGTAGTTCAGATCTGCACAGTAATAAATTTTACCATTAATATATTATTATATAACATTACATTCATTAATTGTTTACATTAGTTTTAATATTTTTAAAAATTCAAACTTGTTCATTTTTTTTAACCAAAAATTATTTACAAGTATTACTATAGATTCCTAATTAAACGCTAGAAATTAATATCCGTGTAAAATTGTGAGAAGCACATCTTGCGGACTCTAAAATTTCGCTTTTATTTTTTCGTCAGTTTTAAAGATTAAACTATGAAAAGAATTTAGCGTTAGCAATTTTATATTCTTGTAATTTGATTCAAAACGGTTAAATGGCTGAAATAAGTACTAGGCTAGTGTAAAATAAGGAATCTATAGTATTAATCGATTTATATTAAAATATGATTTCAGCACACTGTTTAATTTTTTGAATTATGGATTAAAAAAACTAAAAGGGTTTGTCGAGAAATTTAAAATTGAATAAGCCTTTTTTAATGACAAAAATGCAGATACAAAAAGGCAATGACAAATATTTTCATATTAATGTCACCAAAAACTTATATACGTTTCATATTTTTGTGTTCAAAACGGTCAATACAAGTATACTGCAGAGCTTAAACATAATCATATTGAATTCATTTTAGTCCTATTCGAGACTTATTTTAATACTTCATTTATGACTTGATTATTATAAAACAAGGATAAAAAATTTACAATTTTGCCAAAAACAGGCCAATTAATTAATTCTCTCAAAGGAAGATTGGAGACTTATTGTGTTTGCTCAATTCTTATTCTTCTTCTTATCATTCTGCCTTCTTCTGTCTTCTTTCTTAACTCTGAATGCATTGCATTTCTCAAAGACTGCCAAATGGAATTATGTAAACTTTAGGATATGGTTAAAACTTGAAAATGGTTTAATAATGGTATACAAAAACCCTGGCCTTGTTTTAGCTCACCTGAGCTGAAAGCTCAAGTGGGCTTTTCTGATCACTTTTTGTCTGGCGTCCGTCTGTCTGTCTGTCCGTAAACTTTTTACATTTTCGACTTCTTCTCCAAAACCACAGGGCCAATTTCAACCAAACTTGGCACAAAGCACCCTTAGGTAAAGGGGATTCAAGTTTGTTAAAATGAAGGGCCACGCCCTCTTTCAAGGGGAGATAATTAAAAATCATTGAAAATTTGTTGGTATTTTTCAAAAATCTTCTTCACTGAAACTGATCAGCCAGAAAAGCTGTAACTTGTGTGGAAGCATCCTCAGGTAGTGTAGATTTAACTTTGTTCAAATCATGATCCCCGGGGGTAGGATGGGGCCACAATTGGAGGGGGGGGGGGTGTCAAATTTGTACATAGGAATATATAGGGAAAAATCTTCTAAAACACAAATTGTCTAGAAAAGCTCTAACTTTAGTCAGTTCAGTCTTCAAATAGTCTAGATTAAGATTTGTCAAAATCATATTCTTCAGGAGTATGGTTGGGCCACATTGAGGGGGGGTCCAATTTTACAAAGGAAATCATTTAAATTGCTCACAAAATCTCAAATGTTTTTATATATGGTTTTACTTATATGCAAGCATTTTGACATGTTGACATTTTGTTGATTCTTTGAAATTGTTTAGACTCTGACCCCTGCACAATTCTCAGACCTCACAATGGGTTCAAAGTCTGATGTAGGTTTATAATCCATATATAAACAGTTGTTTAAGTCTGATCATCTTCTTGAGAACTGTAATGCTCAATATGTAATATGACTGTAAAATCATCCTGTTACAAAGTGGCTCAATGATAAACATATGAATGTGCAGAGGAATTTTTGTTTAATACAGGATCTATTATACGACATTGTTCAGATATTTTGTATATGACTCCATAAAGCTGATTTTATTATGTCTGTTGTTGCTCAGGTGAGCGATGTGGCCCATGGGCCTCTTGTTTTAAACTGAAATTTAAGTTTTTGGATCTATTATCTAAGATAGAAAAGCTGTGACCTTTTCAAATAATCATTTGTTTACAATTTTCTTTCAAATTAAATTGTATGTTGTAATGTTCATATTAAACTTTTTAAACTTTATCATTCAAATAATATTACCTTTTAAAATGTTGCACTTTTTGCAGAGAGTACAATATCGTTCTAATTTATCATTACATTGTATATCACAAACTTTGATAAATTATATTATTTTGCCTGTCTGTAAACTATTCGCCTCCTCATGCATATGAGCCCTATACAAGAAAACATGTATACAGAATGTGCCAGGGTTCACCTACTTTTTGTATGTTTTTAAAAGGTGACCAAATGAGATGTTTTTACAGAGTTTGTGAGCCACAGCAGGGTTGACATCTAAAATAAAAGTTAAATATGATTAACAAAAATCAGGACAGCTTTTTTTTAATACTGTACAAATCATAAGAAATTATGTATTTTCGATTTCAATGAAATTCACAATTTTCTGTCCGGGAAAAATCTTTAAAACAAGTTTATTACCGGTATGTAAATTTCAATTTATTTGTTTTCCAATATTTACCAAAAATTAATCAAAATGACTGTATTTCATGGAAGTAAAACATATGAAAATTTATATTTTCCTTGTGAGACAAAACTTTTTTTCTTCATTTTAACCCCTGCTTTGAACTTCCTTTTGCATGCGTCTTGCACTCCTGAGATTCCATACTCATGCTTCAAAATATTAAAATCCTGTACTGTATTAATTTTGTCTAATTTCTTTGTAACAACTATTTTTCTCTTTAAGATTCACCAGATGAGAATCCATTTGATGATAACCCATTTGATGTCGACTATGACAGTGAGGAAATTGATGAAGGTTACTTTTATTTGATGTTGCTAGTGTTCATTTTGATTTGATACATGTACATGCATTAAAATGTTTTTAATACTTATATGTAATGTATTTAGTTAGTGTCATAACAAATACTGGTACACATTTCCCGCACACGTGGTGAATTTCCTTTCCATTTTACATGCATTTCCCACACATATGAGTGAGTTTCTTTGCCAGTGTACTTTTACTACACGTGTAGTGATTTTTCTTGTCCATATTCATTTAAATTACTACACACATGTAGTGAGTTTCCTTGTCAATACATGTATACATTTCCACACACACGTAGTGAGTTTCCTTGCCAATATACATTTCCACACACATGTAGTGAGTTTCCTTGTCCATATTCGTTTATATTAACTTTTTTCAGTGTCCATGCCTGTGATAACACTACCTTTTGATTTTGTACTATAGTCCAATAGATTCAAATAACATATAATTGGGGCACAAGCGGGGTTTGCTTATTTATATTCAAATATTTAATCGTACAATTGCTGAAAATTATGTAAATATAAGTAATAAAGAATCATTCTTTGAATATTATGAGGTGATAATTTGAGTCGGGGTGTGATCAAATCTATCATAAAGCCCTTTGGGCTTTAATGGATTTGATCTTGCCCCAACCAAAATTATCACCTCATAATACTCAAAGAATGATTCCTCATTCCTTAAAAATTACCACACGCATGTAGTGAGTTTCCTTGCCAATATACATTTACTACACACACGTAGTGAGTTTTCTTTTCAATATACATTTATCACACACATGTAAAAAGTAGGTACATCAATTATCAGTCATTACTTTACAATAAAGCATTCATACAATAGCAACTTTGAGATATGGAGAGTAAATCACAATGTCAGTAAGATAAGAGGTAGGTGATAATGTAAAGTGAGATTGCATTTAGACTTTGGGGGATATAGAGTTTTGAGAGATTTAGAGTTAAAGAAATCAAGATTAAATTTATGTAGTTATAAAAGGAAAAAATTGGCACAGGAGAGTCTTATTGAAACATCAGGATTTTGAGAAGATAGAAATTCCAGCTATCAAGAGTTGCTTGTATTTAGATAAAAGGGAGATTTCTCACACATAACATGTTTTGAGTATCTTTGCAATGCACATTTTCAAACACATGTAGTATCATAGCAAATATACATTATTAAAAACTCTTTAATCATATGTATTAGGTTTATATTACCTGTTAGATAAAAGAAAGCTTTTTGTGACAGTCCTTCATTAAGATAGTTTATTTGTAAAGATTTTCATGTTATTAAACTTATTACAAAAATATATCAATTCAAATTCTTTTAGGAGTATGGGACAAGGAGACAAAGATTGAGGACAAGGGATCAGGAGTTGGAAACATGGAGACAGAGATTGAGAGCAAGGGATCACGAGTTGGAAACAAAGAGATAGAGATAGAGGACAAGGGATCAAGAGTTAAGAACATAATAGAGATAGAAACCAAGGAATCAGGAGTAAGGAACAAGCAGACAGAGATTGAGCTAAATGGATCAGGATTAAAAAACCAGGAGACTGAGATTAAGGTCAGGGGATCAGGAGCTAGGAACAAACAGACAGAGATTGAGCGTAGGGGATCAGGAATTGGGAACCAGGAGACAGAGATTGATGTGATGTTTCAAAAGACCGAGATTGCTAATCAGTATTCAAAATCAAGAAAAAGGAAGAATCTAGAAATGGTATTGAATTATGATGAGACAATGATGAATTTCCAGGGGACAGAAATGGAAAACAAGGGCGAAGAAGTAGAAATACAGGAAACAGAAGTTGAAATCAGGGTATCAGAAGTTAGTAACCAGGAGATGTTAGAATTAGGAATTAGAAACATTGAGACAGAGATTGAGGACACTGGATTAGGAGTTAGGAACCAAGAGATAGAGGGCAGATCATTACGAGTTAGGAACATTAAGACAAAGATTGAAAGCAGGGGATCAGGAGCTAGGAACAAGCAGGCAGAGATTCAGAGCATGGGATCAGGAGTAAGAAACAAAGAAGCAGAGATTCAGAGCAGGATATCAGAAGTTAGGAGCCAAGAGACAGAGATTGAGGACAGGGGATCAGGAGTTAGGAACAAGCAGACAGAGATTCAGAGCATGGGATCAGGAGTAAGGAACCAAGAAGCAGAGATTCAGAGCAGGATATCGGGAGTTAGGAACCAAGAGACAGAGATTGAGGACAGGGGATTAGGAGTTGGGAACCAGGAGACAGAGATTGAAGATACTGGACCAGGAGTAAGGAACCAGGAGACAGATATTGAGGACACTGGATCAGGAGTAAGGAACCAGGAGACAGAGATAAAGGGCAGGGCATTACGAGTTAGGAACATTAAGACAGAGATTGAGAGCAGGGGATCAGGAGTTAGGAACAAACAGAATGAGATTGAGTTCAGGGGATCAGGAGTTAGAAAGAATCCGACAGAGATCGAGGACAGGGGATCAGGAGTAAGGAACCAGGAGACAGAGATTGAAAGCAAGGGATCGCATGTTAGGAAGATACAGACAGTGAATGAGAGCAGGGGATCAGGAGTTAGGAACATTGAGACAGAGATTGAGGACAGGGGATCAGGAGTTAGGGACCAGGAAAAAGAGATTGAGAGCAAGGGATCACAAGTTAAGAAGAAGACAGAGATTGAGAGCAGGGGGTCAGGAGTTAGGAACATTGAAATAGAGATTGAGGACAGTGGATCAGGAGTAAGGAACCAGAAGACAGAGATCGAGAGCAGGATACCAGGAATTACGAACAAACAGACAGAGATTCAGAGCAGGGGATCAGGACTTAGGAACAAGCAGAGAGAGGTTGAGAGCAGGATACTGGGAGTTAGAAACCAAGAGACAGAGATGCAGAGCAGGGGATCAGAAGAGAGGAACAAGCAGATGGAGAATGAGAGTTGGGGATCAGGAGTAAGAAACCAGGAGAAAGAGATTGAGGATAGGGGATCAGGAATTAAAAACATTGAGACAGAGATTGATGACACTGGATCAGGAGCAGGGATCCAGGAGACAGAGATTGAGGACACTGGATTAGGAGTAGGGAACCAGGAGACAGAGATTAAGGACACTGGATCAGGAGTAAGGAACCAGGAGACAGAGATTGAGGACACTGGATCAGGAGTAAGCAACCAGGAGACAGAGATTGAGGACACTGGATCAGGAGCAAGGAACCAGGAGACAGAGATTGAGGACACTGGATCAGGAGTAAGCAACCAGGAGACAGAGATTGAGGACACTGGATCAGGAGCAAGGAACCAGGAGACAGAGATTGAGGACACTGGATCAGGAGTAAGCAACCAGGAGACAGAGATTGAGGACACTGGATCAGGTATTAGGAAGGAAGAGACATCTATTAGGATCTCCGAGGGACAATCAAGTGTTCTGGAAAAGGGAATGAGGTACAATTTTTGCTTTAAAATGGCTTTTTTTCAATTAACTTCTGGATTGATTCTTTTTTATCATAGATCTGTTGAGTAATAAAGCTAATGACAACTCTGAAATGCTATAAAAATCTTCTGTCTTTAGTATTGACACTTGGGTATACCATTACCCTTACATCAATTACAACTATGATAGACAGTAAGTTGAAGTACAAAACAGCTTTAGCTTGCTATAATACTCCAGAAGTTTTATGAGAAAGTTAAGAAACCAAGATATATTCATACATACAATTTGCTCATAACTGTAAAACCTTGATTAAGTCAGGATTATCTTTGTTTTCTTTTTAAGGAAAGCAGTAATAAAAAAAATCAGTATCAAGAGCACTAGGTAAGTAATTAAGTTTTCACATCTAATTCAAAAGAACAAATATAATTTTGCAAAGTTACATGTAAATAATTCTTAGTTTCTGTAGTTGGCATATAATTTGCAGTGAATTTTGTTGTATGATCAGTTATGTAAGGAATAAATGATTTTTTGGTCCAAATTTGTTGCATCCAAATACAAGATAGACTAGTAATTTTCATTAGGTGAAATATTTCAAACATGATTTATTAGGAATATTATTCCATTGGTTTAAATTAATATGTAACATTAAATAGAAATTTCTAGTTTGTAGCAATAAAAAACACACAGCTTGCAACTATTTTTGTACCTTAAATAATTTCAGAAATTTTAGACCACCTGTCTGATGATGATTGTGATGAAATAGCTGAGAGCAGTGATTATGATGATGACAGAGATGATGATTATCATCCATCTGAAAGTGAGAGTGAGGGAGATGGTGATCTATCAGTTGAATCAGGTATATTCCTTGACCATAATTTCATGCTGTATTTTCTTACACAAATTATTATTTACTTTTGTACAATGTAGAACACAAACACTTTCATAATTTAATTCTGTCTTTTTTAATTAAAAAATGCTGAACTTAAAGGAACACAAAACAAATACAGAGATACAGTGCATTCTGTATATAATGTTCATATCTGTAGGTATGTTTTATTTTGTGTTTGTAGATGATTCTTATGAGGTCCCTAAAACTACACTCGTCAGTGACAGTGAAGAAGAGAAAGATGAGCATTCCTCAGTCAGTCAAGTGTTTCCAATGTTACAGGGGACAGAGAAGGCAATAACTTTTATGAAATCAGATAAATCAACAAAGGGGCATTACAGTAACAAAAGACATGCTTGTCTTTTCTGTGAAAAGGTTATGCCAAATATGGCTAGACATTTGTCACTAAAGCACCATGAGGAACCTGAGGTGGCCAAAATTCTTATTTTGCCCAAAAAAAGCAAGGAACGAAGACGCCTATGGGAGGAAATTGTAAACAAAGGAAATTTCCATCACAATTACTCTGTAATTGAGAAAGGAAAAGGAATAATCATTCCCAAATACAGGAAAAATGACAAATCCAATGCAGACGTCAAAGATTATGTACCATGTTATTACTGTAAAGGATTTTACAAACGCACAGAACTTTGGAAACACACGGCTTCTTGTGGAGGAAAATCCAAGGAACTTAAATCACATACACAGAACCATGTGAAACTTGGTCGATTGTTACTCCCTACAACATGCAATAATGTGCAGTTTGAACTCAATGTATTAAATGTAATGAGAGATGATGAGGTAAAGTCAGTTGTCATGACAGACAGACGTATTATAGATTTGGGGGTGAGAATGTTTCAAAAACATGGTCATGAAGACCATAAAAACTTATACATATCCCAGAAAATTAGAGAACTTGGGAGATTGTTGTTGTTTTGCAAGAAGAGATCTATCAATTGTGTGGATGATTTGTTGAAAACAAGCAACTGGGATACCTTGATAGAATCAGTTCAGTCAGTATGTGGTTTTTTAGATACAAAGAGAAGCTATACTGCTCCATCTCTTGCAATAAAACTTGGTCAAAGTTTAGTAAAGTGTGCAAACTACTTGAAATCAGAGGGTTTAAAGGAAAGCAATGAAGAGAAAGTTAAAACTGCTGATGCTTTTCTCACCTTATATGAAAATGAATGGACAGAAAGTGTGTCATCCCATGCACATTCAACTTTAAATGAGAAGAAATACAACAAACACCTTATTATTCCACTGGTTGAGGATGTTAAAAAGTTAAGCAATTTTTTGCATCAACAAGCACATGAACTGCGCGCAGAAATAGAAGTAGGGAAATCAGACTTGTATCCTGAACTTGCTCAGGTGTGTTTGGCACAAGTCATTCTATTTAATCGGCGACGTAGTGGAGAAGCAGAGAGAATGACTGTGTCAGCCTATAATGATGCGTTGAGGGGCAGTGGAGAAATAGATCCTGTTATTTTTAGTACACTCAATGAGTTTGAGAGAACATTATGTAAATCCCACTTACGAGTTGAGATTAAAGGAAAGAGGGGAAGAAAAGTGCCAGTACTTTTTACAGAAGAAATGAAGAAGTCTATTGACATTCTTCTGGAAGCTAGAGAAGAAGCTGGTGTCACACAACCATATCTGTTTTCAAGGCCTGGGATATCCAAACCATATAGAGGCACAGACTGTATTCGAAAGTTTTGTAACTTAGCTCAGCTTCAGAATCCTAGTGCAATTACTTCAACAAAACTCCGCAAACAACTTGCGACACTAGCTCAGGTCTTGAACCTTAGTGAAACTTCGCAAGATATCCTTGCCACATTTCAAGGACATGATATTAGGGTGCATAGGGAGTTCTACCGTTTACCTGAGAGTACACTACAAGTTACCAAAGTCTCTAAAATTTTACATGGTATCAATAATGGAACCATTGAAAAATTCAAAGGAAAAGACTTTGATGAAATTGATTTCGCTGACAAAGGTTTGTTTATAAATCATGTTCTTATTTTCTGTCTATTCCCCAAGAATTTTGAAGGCGTTTATTGATGTGTGTTTTCTTCAATTTAGAAACTATTGATAGTGAAACAGAGAGTGAAATAGAAGTTGATGATGATTCCAACACTGCATCCCCTATGGAAGGTACTTTTCATTCAGTTGTATATTTCCAGATCTTATCAAATATTCCACAGTTGGGTGGCCTATTAAAGTAGAAGGTATTGCAACAAATATTTCAAATATAAGTAGGGTGCGCATTGTTCAACCTGCAAACTGTGCAATCCAGTACACTGGACATTCTGACCTCATACTTGTATTTTATTCCGAATGTTTTTTTCATAATATATCTAGAATAAAACACTGTATATTCTGTACACTGTAAGTTTCATAACCTGACTTTTTTTTGGTCAAGGTACTTTGAGTAATCAACACATAACACAATGTACATGCACAGTAATTACCTGTTGGCTAGATTACATTTTCTAGTTAATAGTAAATATTAGGTATACTATGTAATTCCATACCTTTTGTGCTACTTGAGGCGAATTTTTATCGAGATGTAATTTACATTGTACATTGTATTACAGTTCCATGTAATAGTAGAAAGCTAAGAACAGAGAGATCAAGTCCACCCCATGCAAAACCTAAGGCTCAAGGACAAGGTATTATCTTTGATTATATAAATTTTAAACTTTTTACCACCTGCCAGTTGCCATTAGTGACAGTAACTTAATTGTATATATTACAATTTAGGTCAAGTATTATTCAAACTAAGGTGATCAGTTAATTACAGTTTGTGCTGCTTGGGGTGAATTTTTATCGAGATATAATTTACATTGTACATTGTATTACAGTTCCATGTAATGGTAGAAAGCGAAGCACAGAGAGATCATCAAGTCTACCCCATGCAATACCTGAGGCTCAAGGACAAGGTATCTTTGATTATATAATTTTTTTTTTAAGGACACCACTTGCCAGTTGCCATTAGTGACAATAACTTAATTGCATGTATTACAATTTAGGTCAAGTATTATTCAACTTAGGTGATCAGTCGATTACCTTTTTGTTACAGTGATACTTCTAAAAACCAGCAGCCAAGAATTCATGCAATCTGCAAAATCAGTTTATAAGTCCGTGCCAGCACTTTCAATTCTTTGTAAACCTAAGAAACTACCAACCTCTTAAGTCTAGCCATTTATAGTTTGGTTCAAAAAGTGAATGGTCTCGAAAAGTTTCATGGTAAAGGAATTTAAAGAAATGCTAATATTACATTGCATGTCTGTTCAATGTTATAGGCTTTGCAGAAGGAATACTGCTGATGAAACCCAGCTCATCAAGGATGACAGGAGGGAGAAAACGAGGTATGTAGAAAGCCTAATATTATTTTGAGGATGAATTACACAAACTTTTTCTATTGAAGTAACATAAATATTTTTATGAAACTTTTTTAAAGAAAACCCATTTGTAGTTGCTAGGTATTAGTGCAGGACCTATTAAAATGGTAGGATGTGTAGGACAATCAATGATAGGCATTGAATATTTGGATAGCAATATTTTTAAATTTCAAGTTCATAAATAGTTTGAAATTTTTATGTAGCTTAGAATGTTGGTTTGAGCCCTCAACGTGCAGTACAATACTTTTACTTAGATTTTCAGCTTTATATCTTTTTTTCTATCCAACCTAAAAAAAAATTCCACTACTTTTTAAAATTCTTGCATACAATGAATGAATGAATTTCTTTTTACTATATTTCATATAATTATAACATTCAGAGGAAGGATACCAATTTTAGTATGAAGACTATACATTTGGGTTGATGATCAAAGAACCTTAATGACAAAAATATGATAAAAATACACCAATTTTAAATAATAAAATCTTATTTTTTCTTCTCAGCCAGTGTTCAACGTCACACATGGACTGCTGTAGAAAAGGCATCCTTGGAGCGACAGTTCAATAACTTTATCAAACTTGGGAAAACTCCTGGTCAGCTTGACTGTCTAAATGCCATTAGGAAGGAGAAGGTATTATCAGGCTTCACTTGGCGTAATGTGAAGTTTGCTGTCAAAAACATTATTACCTCTCGTCTAAGAAGTTGCAGAAAGTGAAATTCCAGGTGGTCGCAATGTTTATTTTCTATGTCTTATAATTATGTTCCCCAAATGAAGTTCGAATGCATACTGTTTGTGCTCTATTTCTTTTTACAGGGTGCATGCATTTGTGACAAATGCTTATTGGCTCATACAGTTATTTTTTTGTGTGTTATTCTACTTCCTATTCCATGAAATATTTTGAAATTGCAGATATGGGTAGACATTATTTGACATTTTAATTGATAAAATATGATCAGAAGTGTAAAGAAGGGTACGCTTCATGCATGTTAATGTCATTAATTGATAGAAATTCTTTGAATTCATTTACAACATTCCATATTATGAATTACTATGAAATGATGTACATTGTATTTGAAAATTTTAAGACAAATATTGCATGCACATGATATGAAATTGTCAGCAATAAATTTAAATTTGTAATGATTTTTAAAAAAATAGCTCTGTACATCAGATTCTTTTTTTTTTTTAGCTTAAAGTTGTTTGATCCTAAAATAAAATGAATTATAATTAAGATTCTGCAGTTGATTTATGTTTTGTTTGAAGAAGTGTTCAAAGTCCACAGGTCAAGATATTACAAAGCAAGTGGCAAATAGGAATTAATTAAAATTAAACTGTATGTGTTTTTTAAGAAACGAAAAACACATGAAGACTTTTCAGTTCAATTCAATTGGGTTTTCGTATAAATTCAGTCTTGATAGAGTGCGTAAAAGTTAGCAAGAAATCATAATTATTGAAGTAATACATGTACAGTGAATGTGTAAAGTCTTTTATAGACAAAACATTTGATAAAAGCATACAAGTTGCAATGGTACTAGACTGTGCATGTCCTTTGACAAGAAATATTACTTGCATATGTTTCAAATTACAATACTTATAACATATAAAATGTGGAATGAATTTACACTATTGAATTATACATGTAATTAACATAAGGTTCTTTGTATCGAAGTAGAGTTTAGTGCTAAATATAATTTAGTTTAATTAGAAAACGTGCATACGTGAAGAAAAGTGTGAAATACAGCCCAATCTTATTTATCCAGAATTCACTTAGTATATATTGGTCTCCACTAATTTGACAATATATGCATCTTGAGTATACCATGATAAATTGATTAGCCTAAGACAAATGTTAAGGAGTTGATCTGGAGGATGAAGTTTATTCATGTATTTGAATAATTCATCTTGCAGCTTGCTGAAGTTATTAACCCCTCTCTCTCTCTCTCTCTCTCTCTCTCTCTCTCTCTCTCTCTCTCTGTACAGTAATAAATGGTTTATTTGGAAAATTTCCTTTGAATCTTCAATCGATCAGATGACTTGATGTATTGACTTTCAGGTAAATTACGAAGAGATACACACTGTAGTGAGTTTCTGGTGTGTATTCACAATGAGTCATGTGACCTCATGTAGTGATTATCAGGTATAAAATCATAAACTTTTACATAAAGATTTTGCTTGTTTCAAGTAGCAGAATAGTAAAAAGATGTCTTATATTACTTAAAAATGTTATTATATATTGAATAGCATAACTAGAACATGGTGTAGCGAATTTCAGGTGTAAAGTCTGGTGTAGTGAGTTTCAGCATAATGCGAGTAAGGGTGTGTGTGTGTGTGTGTGTGTGTGTGTGTGTGTGTGTGTGTATATACACACAATGATTTTTATACAAGTACCAACAATTATTAAGTTATATTAATATATATATATCTCAAATATTAATATTTTTGTCTTGTATGATAAAGTCTAGCTATGCATGTACATATATATATATACACACAATGATTTTTATACAAGTACCAACAATTATTAAGTTATATTGATATATATATATCTCAAATATTAATATTTTTGTCTTGTATGATAAAGTCTAGCTATGCATGTACACTTCAATTTTTTTTCCTGAATTTGATTGCACAACAAAAAAATTATAATTATGCAATTAATATATATAATACCTTAATTAATTAATCAATTGTTCCTTGGTATAATCTTGCAAAATCAACAATAATCCAGGGATGAGGGAATATTGAGTTGAGGCTATGATGCTCATATATTCGCATTGATATGGACAATTTATGAGAAATGGCAACATTAATTAAGGAACATGATTATTTAGAATACAATTTTAACATATATTCTCAATACATTTTAAATATCTCTCTCTCTTCTCTCTCTTGCTCTCTCTCTCTTGCGTGCTCTCTCTCCTCTGTTTATCTCTTTCACACTCTTCCCTCTCTCTCTATCTCCCTCCTCTCTATCTATTTTTCTCTCTCTGTTGTTACTGAAAATAATATTAAATTGTTACAGGTCATTCTTAAACACATATACCAACTGTACAGATTTTTAATTAATATCTAAAGCTTTTAATTTTATAGGATGCCTGGAGACGGTCCTAAACAGTATCCCTATGTTTCTTGTGGAAAGCGATCTAAAGCCAAACAACGACGCTTTATAAAAGGACCATCATACCAGCTTTATTGGCAACATTTAGGATTAGCCACTTGTGATGAAAATGATGTTACATGTACAAACTGTACAAACTAAATTCCACAAGTCAATGAATAAGAACCATTGTGAGAAATCTATTGAGAAATCGATTGAAACAGATGATGACACCATCAAAGACCAAGATTATGAACCACCAGCAAAGTCTTCTAAGTCAGATACTTCAGTCAAAAGTCCTAATGTGATTCCTTTACCTATACTATCTTCTGGAAAGAGTCACTCAGCTTGTGTAATCTGCAAGAAGAGAAATTCGAGACTGCTTACATTGACCGCAGAGAGAAGACACCACATCTTTATATTGACAGGACACCTATTATTGTCTGGTGCAAGGTGCTGCCACTCTCATTTGAAAAGATGATGCCATCAAACGTCTGGAGAGCACGTCCAGCTCTAGGTCAGTACATACCACTACCTATTTCAACAAAACTGATATTTATTCGTTAACATCAACTATAAGAGCAGCTGCAATCAGAAATCAGAAAAACAGATTAGACTTTGACACCAGTTGTGGACTTTCAGACACAGATTATGTGAATTTGACTGGAATTTCAAGGGCAGATTTTGATGATGTAGTCTCGCATGTGCAGTCATTAAGAGCTACCATGAATCGCAGCATCAGGACCTGCATTGCCCTTCTATTGGTGAAGTTGAGAACAGGCCTTTCCAATAGAATGCTATCAACACTATTCAACATAGAAAAGTGTGGTGTCAGACGGGCAATAACATCAGCCAGGAGAGAAATGACAGAGACATTTACACTAAAGTATGTGGGGTTTGGCCATATTTCAAGAGAACGGATTATCCAGGACCATACCAGACCTCTTGCCCAGGAATTATTTGGTAATGGAATGCACAATCCAGCTATTTTAGTGGTAGACGGAACTTATGTTTTCATCCAAAAGAGCAACAGCTTCAAGTTCCAGCGTAGATCCCACAGCCAACACAAAAACTGATCCCTAGTCAAACCAATGGTGATAGTGTCAACAACAGGCTACATTGTTTCATTCCTGGGACGTTATTTTGCTGACTACAAGAATAATGATGCTAGCACCCTGATACATAACTTCCAGACCAACATGGAGAATATAAAAGACTGGCTACAGCAGGATGATGTTCTTATTGTGGATCGTGGGTTTAGGGACTCAATTAGTTTCTTGGAGAGTCTGGGCATTCAGGCTCAGATGCCTGCATTTCTTCCAAAAGGACAAAAACAACACACAGCAGATGAGGTATTTAACAACAACAAATACATGTACTAGTTTTGTGCTTTTCTTAGAAAAGAAATGATCACTGACAGACACTTCATTTGAAATAATAAAATTTTAAAGTTGGTTATATGCCTAAGATAATTTGCTCAAGTATGAATAACTAGTTAATTGATTGCTTGCCTACTGAAATACATAATGCATTTAAAAGTATATAACCCTAATACCGGTATTATTTTATCAGGCAAACTCGGCTAGACTTGTTACCAAAATCCGCTGGATTGTGGAGTCTGTTAATGGGCGTCTGAAACTGTGGAAATATCTGCAGAATGTGGTTCCCTATACTCAGATACCATACATTCGGGAGTATGTGTGTTTGATAGCTGCATGGTGCAACAAATACAGAGATCTATTGAATACAGTAAATCCAGAGAGTGACCAAATCTTGGCAGCTAAAATGAAGGTAAGAACTTATAATGTACCATATGATTTGTTTTTGTTGTGCATTAGTGATAGTCATTTCACATAGATAGAATCACATCCATATAAACTCTGACACAGAATGTTGCTGAACATGTATTTGTATGACAAAGTTAAAATTTATATTGAAAAAAAAATTAATATGTATTTTTTTCATTCAGTATTTAGCATCTCAGACAAACAAACTTCAAGAGAGGGTTGAATCTGAAGAGTTGCATCAAAGGTTAAAAGCATGGACCCCAATGAATGCCATTGATACATTGGATTTTCCTCACCTCTCTGAAGAAGAGCTCCTTAATTTGACTGTCGGGGTTTACCAGATGAAGCTTGCCATGAGTTACACTGCAGAACACATGAATGATGATGGTGATTACAGCATCATGGTAAACCATGACATTCCTGATGTTCTGCGTGTATGAATCCAGTCGTCATATCTCCAGCAAACAGTATCTCCTGTGGATTGAACATTCATCAGGAGCAGTTACTGGGTGGTACTGCCAAATGGTGCCAGAGTTGTTGGGGTGTGTGCCCATGTGGCCTCCATCCTCTGGTACCTTGGACATGAACGGCACACACACTCTGCAAGATCCACTCAGGACTGGTCCCATTATCTTGAGGATGCCTCTGCCATTCCAGAAGTAATGGATAGTTCGGAAAGTGAACAGAGTGGAACAGAAAAGTGACAGTGTATGATAGTCAATAAAGTTGATAGTCAACTATCTGTTATCTGTGATTTTTCATAAAAAAAAATGTATTTGATCCCTCAGATAGTTGTAAAAAATATGTAAGTTTATCGAAAAATCTATTATTTGACGTGTAATGTACTACATGTAATACAGGTAATATCATGAAATTATATTTAGGAGAAATGGTCATTTCCTTATTGCTTCTTGCAGAATGTGTGTCTTACATACAAGATGCTTTGTATAATATGCAAAAATCCAAGATGCCAGATGAATATTTAAGCCAATGTTGGTTTAATGTTTGTTAATAATATGTTCAATTATCTTGTATTAATATGGTTAAGTTGTTGAAATATCAAAGCATTTCTAATCTTTCAAAGCATTCCGTGTTTAAAAAAATATCTGGGAAATCCATGTTCTTATATACAGGTTGTAAAAAAAATATTTTTATTCAACATTTTGCTGCAAATTCAAGTTTTTGTCATTGTTATTTATCTACAGTTTTTCTTAAAATTAACTGGTTTGTATTCTACACCAATTCACCATGAAATTGAATACTTAGATGTTTTATATTGTAAAGATATATACACAGTAATTGTAACACTTCCTGAAATCTAATTTTTTTTTGTTATGAAAAAAAGCCTTTACCCCAAAAATTGCATTTTATGCAGTTTTTGGTTAATATTATGTTTATATATGATATGTTGCATTGTATTGTAATTGTTATCACAATTAATTACCTCATATTATTTAAATATTTGAAAAAATATAAAGAAATTTCAGAAATCAGTGATTTTTTTAATGTTTTTTTTATACTTTTGCCCTCAAAATGACTATATGGTGATTTTTCAATAAAAATATTGCTGAAATGGGGTAAACAAATGATATCTTACTAAATAATCACCATAAAATGTTTAATTTGCATTGGGCAGATTTTGGGTCTTATTGCCCCTTGTTCTTTGAATAGATGATGCATCTTGTGATACTGATGCACTCCACAGGTGTGGATGCTGAATCAGAGCAATAGGTATCAGATGCTCAGGTCACATATGCATGTTTTGATTAATAGATAATTGTACTATTTCAAACTTGTATGGTTGATTTAACTATATGAATAAATCACAGACGTAGCAGCCTGATCTCCATTATCAAGGATGCTAAAAAAACTCCTACCTCACTCAAACTTGCTTGATAGATGTGTTTGTTGTTCAATGATATAACATGATTCCTATGATATAGTATTGTATGATATGATACATTATTGTATTATATAATACAATATTATATCTTATGATATTATATTGTAAAAAATTATATGATACTTTATGATATTGTATCATATGATATTGTAATACATAATCTTGTATCATATGATATGATATTGTATTATATAATATATTGTTGTGTCACATGATATTGTATCATATAATATTATGATATTGTATCCTATTATATGAAATTGTATAATATGATATTGTATTAAATAAAATATTGTTGTATCAAATTATATTGTATCATATGATACAATATCATGATTTATAAAACAAATATCAAACTATATCATACAATATGAAATCATATGTTACAAAATTGTGATGTATTATGTAATATGATATTGTATCATATAAATCTACATTTTATCATATATTATGATATTGTTATATGTGATCAAATACAATAATGTATTTTACAATATCATATCTTGATATGATGTAATATGTCATGTTACAATATCATATTGTATCATTATATATTAAGTATAATATTATATTTCATATGACACCATATTGTATAATATCATAGTATGCAATATCATATTTTATTGTAGTCTATTGATAAACATTGCTTCTTACAATACTGTATGAAACTAACTAATGATTATCAAACAATCCACACTAAAGTATTCATGAATATCCAAGATCATTAACTTAGATTTTTATATAATATGAAGGTGGTCACATAAACGTGATGCCTCATAAAGGTGATGCCTCGTCTCGGTGAGCTTTCTAATCTGTGATTACCTATGTTTAATGTTTACTGTAAATTTATTTGTACTTTATTTGCCTATATGCATGTGATAATATTTGTAGGAAAAACATGAGAAGAGGATACTCTGAGCTGTACAACATGAACCGAGACTTGATCAATGACTACACGATCCATTGTAGCAATCATCGGAACTGTTGGCCTGCTTGAAACAAAGTGACACGAAAAGCTGGCAGACTAAGAGGTAAAACTAGAAAGATTCCTCAGTATTTTCCTTATGTTGATGATAACAAACACATGTGTATATAATATTATATATGAAAAAAATAAAAAAGACAACACTAATTGTAAAATAATAGCACTTTCATTTCAATTCTTAAGACGTTTTACATCAGTTAAAATATGATATATATATATATATATTATATATATAATATATATTGCAATAGTAATTTAGAAAATCATTTTAGTCAATGCAATTTTTTTTAATATTGATTGTGTTTATTACATTTTGTATTTGTACAAAGTAAAGGTAAATGCATGGAGCTGTAATTATGATAAGTTTTTAGTTATATTTTAACAGCTTTGTATCTCGTTAGATATGAGTATCATAAAAATTATAGCAATTAATTACATTTTGAAATACAAATAAGGAATGATTTTAATATAAATGCTATTATAAAATTGATGCAAATCTAAACTGTAGGTGTTCTCGTATTAATTGACAAAGATTACCGGTAAAAAAAAATCACTGTAATGCAGACTGATCGCTTTTGGCACAGTTCATTGGGACATTGCCAAAAAAATTTCCTAGCCAATCAAATAACTAATTACAAGCGGAAATCAAGTTACTGTCTGTTAAAACAAGTTTGTTCTTTTTTATTCCAGTTGGGAAAATACAAAACTCAGGTGGTCTCTGCGTGTAGAGCGGCCATTAAAAGAAATAACGTCAGTGATTTGTTTCAAATCATGAAAACTGGTGCATCATAGGAGTACATTCTTACTGGAAATTGGGAGAAGTAACCTCATGTACATTTCAATTCCTTTGCGTGGGACAAACTGACAGCCCCACAAAGCCATTGGTTGCTGGATTCAATCTCTTGTGCTTATTAATTGATAAAATCCAGAAAAGTGAATTGTGGTTTTAGTCATGTAGGAGAGAGTGGTTTTCTTTTCACTCTTCTGTTACCTTAATGCATTATTCATTTTGATTTATTGTCATTATTGCTGACCAATGATATGTATTTATATGACTTTTAAAGCAAATTATAACAATTGAATATGCAGTCATATAAATCATTAAGTTCATTTACTTTGAATTACAACTGAAATGACTATATGAACTTAATTCTGTTGATATTTGAACTAGATGAATAACTGATCAAATATGAGAGATTATATATTCAAATGATGAGAATGTTCTACAACATGTGCAGTTACTAAGATTAACAAAAATTTTTCATATTAAGTTATTAATGATCTGACTCATGCAACCATGAGAAGTTTCCATATATTATCATTGTTAACTTGAACAATTCAATACAAAGTGGTGTTTATCCTCTACACTGTCAGACCTGCAGATAGTATACATTTCCTTTCATTTACATGAGTATGGCTATTGTGTAACAACCAGTTTCAAAAGCTAAAGAGCGAGAACTGATTCTAAAATTTGAAAACAGATTTAAATTATCAGGGTTACGAATTACAGAAAAGTATTTTTCTCTTCAAATTTAAATCTTGTTTTAAAGAGTGCAAATGATCTAACTTTACCAGTATGTCTATATCTCATCTGCATTGTCTGCAAGTGCAATACACTAAGTGTTTTTATATCTTTCACACAATTTATCTGTAGTTATTGACACAATATATGTTTGTCTTGTTACAGGTGATGTAAATCTAAATTGTTCTGAATAAAGTGAATATATACTACTGCTGGAGCTGCTTTTGTTATTCTCATACATTAATCCTAACTGTGGGACTGGCAACTGCTCTTAGCAGGGCACATTTATTTTAGGTAATCATGATTTTGACAAAATTCAGTATACATGTAGAATAAGATATATAACTAGAGCAAAGCTCGTTGCAAAGCAACGAGTGGGTCTTCCATTAATGTCGATAGTAAAGCTAGAAGTTCCTCTAAGAAGCAGATTTCGTAAACCAATAAACATATGTAACTAAAACAAAAAGAAAAAACCCCAATTATTCTTGGTACGAGTTAACAAAATCCGAATGATTCTTAGTACGAATTAACAAAATCCTTATCGATTTCAAGATTCAATCGACTTTATCACCAACATATCCCCTAACTACTAGTATTCTAAAGTATATGCCGTCAATCAATCCAATGTTGCATGTTTGGAAATAAATTAAATCAATAACTTACTAAATTACTTTACAATAAATCAATTCACTGTAAAATTACGATATTAATTAAAAATTATTTAATCCATGCAAAAGTTATTGTGTGATTATGGGGGATGGGGGAGTGGAAGATCGACCCACCATAGGCATAGGTTGAGAGGATCGGGTGCATGTTGAAAGAGTACACTACAAGATACTGACATAAGACTTTATAAACGACAGGTGGTGGTGGTGGGGGGGGGGGGGGGGGGGGGGGGGGGGGGGGTTACATCTTATTCTACGCACACAGGTATAAATATATGGTATATAACAATACATAAACACTTTCTTCACTTTGTGACATTGCAGTTAAACATTTAAAAAAATATTATTTATCTTACATGTCCGTGTGTAAAAAACAGGCATTAGACGTATGTGCTTTACTATTTGTTTACAGACATCGCGTTACTTTCACTTTGTGAGTGTGTGACGTCATAGTAAAGGTCACATGGTGTGTAGGGAGCTGCCTTTAGTCTCATTCGAAATTTTTGTGGACCCGCGTGAAAACGTTCTTTACATATCCCAATAATCCTTTGCGGTGCATAGCAACATGGTGGAACAGGAAGCGTTTCTCAAGAAAATTCTAACCTCTAAATCGCATACATCTATTTCATTTAAGCAATGAATGCTTATTTTGGGATGTCGTCGGTCCTATAACACACCAGGCCGTGCAGACAAATTGAATACCGCGCGTAAGTGTGTTCATAGGAAATTGAACGTCGCAGATTTCCAATGCAAAAATAAGGGGAAATCGTTGGGCTAAGCCGCACGATCACAATTTCACTATCAGATTCATCAGAAACGTGCACTGTTGGATCCGCCTATCTATTTATTCATTACGCTAATGGTCGCGTGCTTAGTTAAAATTAGACCTCTACGATACGCTATACAAGAGTAGCGATCGTACGTGAGCGGATCCAAGATCTAATTTTAATTAGATTGGGTCACACCGCAAAACATATTATCCCAATATTCAGACCAATATAATCACGACAACATTCTGAACACCGCGTGTTCTACTGTTTTATAATCGTACTTATTCAATCAATACATTGCGTATATTGTTCAACTTTCGGTGTAAAACCAATAAAATCGTGACAAAATCTGAACACAGCGTGTTCAATCAATACACAGCGTGTATTGTAAAACCACATGAACCATGTGTAAAACGAAATGCACGGGTTATCAATGATAAAATAAGTTTTCAAAGGTTTTACAAACCTTTTAACTAAGACCACGTCTTAGAACTTTATTTAACAACGCAATGCACGGGTTATCAATCCTTTCAACCAAGACTTCGTCTTGCAGAGATAAAATAAGTTTTCAAAGGTTTTACAAACCTTTTAACTAAGACCACGTCTTAGAACTTTATTTAACAACGCAATAATCATATAATCGACAGGGCTCATATCCCGATGTCGCCAGAAAAATTATACGGTATGTGACGTCACTTCCAGGTAGGTTTTAAGCTTTTTTGAAGGGCGATCCCGAGCATAATAGCCAGGAAATATGCTACTTGATACTCCGAAATGCCGAAGGCTGGATGAAAAGAATGTTGTCGTCTCTTGCCGAAGCAAAAATAGGGCAGAGATTTATTTGGTTTTATTGAATACTGCTTTTGAAACTTGTAAACGAGGAATTATTTCTGGTGATTAAACTTAACTATTTATGTGCCACAGGACCGATCAGGGCCGATTTTGGTATCTACGTTCAGTGCCACGGACCGATTTCGGCCGATTATAATGGAAAAATGTGCATATGAAATATAGTGAAATCGTTGTTTGTGTTTCTTTATTATTGACTAAGAATTAATTATTACAAAAAACCACGTAGGCCTAAATTACATGTATAGATTATGGGCCTAAAGTTCAACGCAACACGATAAAAAATGACATCATAATAACGTCATTACATCACGTCGCAGCAAATTGTTGTACGAATGAAGTTATGGCTGGTGTTTGGTTTAAAGCGTTTCCTCCAGAACCCACAACAGACATCGTACTAAATGCCATTCCTGGGCCGAAAGAAATGCCTCCTGCAACAGCAAAACCGGTTGCATACTTTTTCCTGCTTTGTCATTTGAACCTGATCAGAGAAATAGTTCGACAAACAAACAAGCATACCGTTTTGACTGATACATCCAGCTGTATAAAGTTACAGAAACATTTATCCTATAAAAAATAAATACGTAATATATTATAATTGATTAAACAAATCAGAGAAAAGGGAATAGGGCGATCTCTATAGCATTTTGGCCTGCCCTTGAATATTTTGTTCATCATTTTTTTTCAACGACTTTACATCATACTATTACTTATTAGGTTTGTTATTGACTGTTTACAGAAATTTGTGGGGTCGGTAAAGTCCATAGAAGGCGAGGCGAAGCCGAGCCTTCTATGGACTTTACTGACCCCACAAATTTCTGTAAACACCTAATAAGTGTTTTGTTTTGCCGAGGACCTAGAATTTGTTATGTAAACAAACAAAAGATAATATAACAATTAAATACATAGCTTAATTCTTTTCGTTCCTCGCCAGTCGTCTGCGAAAACCTGGATGCCATTGTAGGATCGTAATATTACGTCACGGGCAAAGGGGGATCACTCTAAATATTTGGGGGCTTAAAAATTAGAGGTATGGTCGAACGTTTGTGTAAAAAATCAGCTCAAATAACGTTACGTCCGCCATGTTGCCGTATAAATTTTGACGCTTACCGTTTAAAGAAATTTGTAAGGCAATCACGTGACGCGTTTCATCCAATGACATCGAGACATTCTAGTCCGAGGCAAAACAAATGTATATTATAATGCAATTTGCTTGTATATATAAACACTGTATATTTCACAATTATCTAGCAAAAAATAGAAAGTCATTTTATCATAAAATCAAGAAGATATATAAAAATGCGATTACAAATAGAAATTGGAACCCACCCCCTTCCCCGGGGAAGATGGGAGGGGTGGGGGTGGGGGTGGGGGGGGGGGGCACGGGGCCAATTTATACATTACTGGCACACCAGTATAGAATGAAAATGTTGATCGCGTACTTAGATGAAGAATCTTTAAAAAAAATTTGGAAAGAATTGCCGAAAGCATGCCCTTTTCAACCAGCTTTTCGCTCAAATAGATTTTTACATAAGACTTTATTGGCGGGATCATGAAGAAGAGTGCCCCTACTCCCCTGCCCCCCCCCCCCCCCCCCCCCACTTTTTCTTGCAGCACTTAAATTGGAAATTGAGGTTATATGTACAAGTAATACTGTACGCTCTGCTCCCCCCCCCCCCCCCCCCCCCCCTCCGGATTAGGATTTTCACGATTTTTGGAAAATTATAAATTTCCTTTTTTTTTGTTTTTGCTTGACAAGAGTTTTTGGATTAGTCTGCCCCCCCCCCCCCTTCCCCTTCCCAACTTTCAAAAACGATGCTGAGTGCCTGTTTAAAACGGTTTTTCTAATTCCACCGCTTGTAGTCACATAAGTAGAGAATCCCAAACCCCCGCTCTAGGATACATAACAGACTTTTGTCGAATAATTTTAAGATGTGTCCATATAGAACTGCAGTATCTGATCAAGATGCATTAACAAATATACATTTATATATATTATTACTTTTCTCATTGGCTTTATTTCTAAGTTTATTTTCTTAACATACAGCTAAATTTCAACCGAACATACAGCATAGTTTCAATCGACATCTGTGCTAACACGATTGTTATAAGGCGCATTTCTCTCCGGTATAATTATTACTGGCCATAATTCACTAGAGATTAATATTATGTATTTATGGAGAGAAAATTTTAAACTCTATACACTGTCTTCAAATGAAATTATAAAAGTATGTCAAATTTTGTAATAGTTTTCATTCTACTAGACTTGTCATCATATTGGACATTTACGAAATAGATACAACGACACATTCATATTGTAAGGTAATTTTGAAATAAAGAATGAATGTGAATATAATTCTGGTATTTTTGTTTTTATTTTGTATTGTTTTGGGGTTTTTTAATTTGAAAAATTGAACAAAGCTATAAGCCTACAATAATGCTATTAATTTCGCTACACTCTCCTTAGTTAGAATAATCTAACTGTGTCTCGGAACAGGCCCTCACCACAGATAGAATGCCTCCCATATACCCGTAATCTGGTAAAGTAGCAGAAAATTGCAGAATCGCTCCGAAACGATTCTGGAGAAAATTAATGAAGTTGCATTGAAAATAACAGTCAAATTATTCGTAACAAACCTTTTTGAGACTCTAAATACCTTTCATCTAAAAATTTAATCCATATAATGGAAGAATTCAACACTTTTTCACCAACGTTTTTTACTCGCTTCAAATTTACACACCATATTGACATTCGGAACTCTCGGGAATTTTCATAGTAAATGCACTGAGTTAGAGTTATCTCCCGTATTTTCTTTGCTACAGAGACAATACACGGGACGCATTCTATCGTTAAACGGGTCCGTAGGACATTTATCATTTTAACGATATAACATTATATCTACACTCTCCTAAGAAATATAATGTGAATTTTTTTTTTCATTGAATCAAATATTTCTTTGCCTTTAGTTTATGTTTCCACAATATCACATTTGCATGGCTACACTCAGAAACTATAATACAAATACGTGTAAATTTTCATTGGAAATTTGCTGTATATTTTGTTCATATATATTTATGATTTCTTATGAGCGAAATTATAAAATAACAAATATATATCATTACTTTTGTCTTCTCTGATTTGAACACCGTGATGAGGCTATGATTTAGCGTGAGTGTAATGCGCACGCGCAAGATTGTAAAGTCCAAAAAATCCAGATGATTTCCGGAATTTTTTGAGGAATTTTCGTTGATTATTAATTAGCGAAGCTTAATTGAGAAAAAATAAAAGCAAATTGGTAATCTTCAAGTTCCAATGATGTTTAAAATATATAAAACAAAAGACAGTGCTCTTCCGATTTTTCGATATTAAAGGCCAACAATTCGAGTCTATTATTTTAATATAGTAGTATAGATCCTGACAAAACATCTTTTTTATCATTTTATATAAGAAAATATTTACATTTTCCAGTGAGTCTGTCTGTGATAACACTAAGAATCGATTTTGTACTATACAGCCCAATAAATTTATAAGACGTATTGTTGGGGGCGCAAGCGGTTTGCATAATTAATATCATAATATTTAATCGTACAACTGCGGAAAATTATATAAATATAAGTAATATGAAATCATTCTTTGAATATTATGAGGTGATAATTTCGGTCAAGGCGTGATCAAATCTATCATAAAGCCCTTCGGGCTTCATTGGATTTGATCACACCCCGACCGAAATTATCACCTCATAATACTCAAAGAATGATTCCTTATTCCTTAAATAAAAAATGTAATTTGACTCTCACATAATATTTCATTGAAAAACATAGATTTAAAACTTGATATGCTTGAACAATGTATTATCGATAATATTTCCAATGTTGCATTTTGCTGAAAATGTGTTATGAAAAAGGGAGTACATGTATACATGTACACATTGTGGAGATTCTGGTCGGAAAAATAACAATAATAACCAGGAAAGACGTGTATTATACTGGTCTTTTTATTTACCCAGGACATCATACAAATAATTCTCAGAGTAAAACATTACTTTCAAATTATTAAATAACTAAAAACTTGCTCTGTAGGGACCCATTTTAATATCAAAACTGTACTTGAAGTAACAGTACACTCATAATGTTATGTTTTACATATTTACTAACAAACAAGCACGCATTATCTGGGGTTTTCAAAAGAGAAAAGAAAATCCTCCCTTCCCCATCTTTTTTTGAAAGAAAATTGGTTTACAAACCAGAAACTTTGTGTGGCTCAAGTAACCGCTACTATTGTTAATATTACCCTTATTAACTCTCCTTGTTTAAGGACTACAACCTTACTTTTGGCAAAAATGAAAGCCCCTGGACTGATTTGATTTAAACATATCTTATATATATATATATATATATATATATATATATATATATATATATATATAACATACATATACAAATGGTTAGGACACAAGTTCTGACAACTTACGAGGTCTTCAAAAAGCCCCTGGACTAAATGAGTGTTACAAGTTTGACAAAACTGGTTATGGTTTCATAAGATATTGCTCATATTCCAAGTTAGACACACATCATAAAGGGTCATAAATAATATATAATGACTACAAATAATGTAAAAATGAAATTGCTACAATCGATCAAGACAATGTCCTTTAAAAGAAAATTATGAAAACTTGTAGTAAAAGAGCAGCTACCTATTTATGAACAAACCTATAAATACAATCAAAGTACATGTACATTCATTATTAATTTTGTTAAAGGCCAGAGGCCTGAGTCACTCATGTGATGTCAAAAGCAGGTGAGCTAAAATGATGAAAAAATACCACTGTTCTACATCATATTATTTTGAATAATTAAAACATGAAAAAAGTCTACATCTAGACCTCAAGCTGCCACAAGAATTCCACTCAAACAAGTACATCCACACTTCATCCACACTGATAGCACCAAACTCGGAGAAAAACACATTCCTAGGCAGTCTCCCCAGCGATCCAGCTGGCTAGTGTATATAGCTGGAACATTTTTGTGTTTTTATATATACATGTATATAGGACTACAATGCTGTAAATAGAGAGAATAAACTATACACATGAATGATGTGTAAGTCAGGGACTTTGTATATTAGTTTCTGAGCAGATCTAAAAGTCTTATATTAAGTGAAACAGTTCTATGATGTTTCATCATAATATTTAACTAAAGTACAGCAGTCGGTGAATTGGTGGGATTTTGTGTATCAGCAGTGTGTCACACAACTCTAGCTGTTCGTCTTTGAATCACTAGAATTTCAAATTCAAATGTATAAATACATCATGCTTGAAATTTTCAAGCTCCAGGCATCAGCTGCAGTGAATCCCATAGATCTGTTTCAATACTAGAACTCCAAGCAGTATGTCACAGAATGTTGCTTTATAGACATTTTTCTGTAGTATGACATGGAGTTAGATATTTTGCAGACTTTAGCATGCATACACATAACAGCTGTTATGTGTCAACTGGTTTGTAGGGAACATCTGGGGTTAAGGCTCTGGCCTCTTTGGAAATCTTTGGTTTGAACATCCTCTTGTTGACCACCCTGTGAGGCGAGTGCCGGGAGTGGCTGGCACTGTGTGTATCCACTTGAGTGACCAGGGACGCTTTCTCAGAGTTCTTTATCCCTTTGTCTTTAGATGGCAAAAGAAATGTCACTTTTTCCTGAAAATAAAATGATGCATCAAAAGTTAAATTCTATTTCAATAGAGAATTTTTAATAAAAAAAACTTTACAGCATGATTTCTTGCTATTTGCATTCAGATACATATCTTTTATGCTCTTGTACTATTTGGTAAACTTTTTAAAGAAAATTTAGTGAAACTTATACAGTACTGTTTAAATCTTAAATATACATGTATCTAGATTGATTCTTGTTGGACATAAAATCATTGTATGATTGCATGTTGCAAAATATTCCTATTTTTGCTAAAATATTCACAATAACAAACACAACAAGTTTCATTGCTTGTAATGATTTAAACATATCTGATTCAATACTTCACTCAACCCCCTCTCCCAAATAAATCTGACCTTTTTTTTGTTAAACTTGAATATTTTCCATTCTTGCGAGCCTGAAAGTGAGCTATTGTCCACATTAATGGTCTCTGTGCTTGTCTTCTGGTAGGTGGGGTTAGAGTATGTAAGGGAGGAGAACTCACTTTGCCCAACTTCGTATGTTTGTCTTTTTTTCCTGTAAAAATATTTGAATAACTTTTTTAACCAGAGGTACTGTGAGCAAGCTCACAAATGATACACCCCCCTAAGAAAAAATCCTAACTCAAGTATATTTTAACATATTCGATCAGTGCTTACCATCTATTCAAGATATTTTACTAAAGTCAGATACTCTTTACACAATTGCGCTTAAAAATATAGTTCCATTTATGATCAGCAGATACAACATTACAACAAATGTTTAGAATATCGATGTATATGTAATATGTGAAAGAAAACAAAATTAACGTAAAATTATTTAAAAAATCATCTTTCCCCAAGATATGTAAATGTGCAGTATTCATATTCCTACGCTAGCTGCCTCCTCAGTCTTTTTCACGATCATTTAGGTCATTCTTTGATTGACAATTTTTTCACTAATGAATATTGCTTAAATTATTACAATAATTATGTTACTTTCATGATTATTGTTCGTTAGGTATCACACAATCTCTTTTAATTATTTATTGTGCACGAGTGTGTGTTTTTCTTTTCTTTTCATTTAATGACGGAATGGTTATGCAACACCTGCACCATATTTCTGATCGCACTCGTGTAGACTCTGTTTAAGCACAGATGTGTGTACTGTTTGCTGGTGATGCAAGACTGGTGGTAGTATTTGCTATGGACATGAAGAACTATATACGCCAGTTTCTTAACAAGTTCAGTTATTTTAACTTAGAGATCGACTGAGCACAGTCAAAATTCGAAGTAATTTAAAAGTCAAATATCTTGGATATTGGGTAACCCATATCTTTTCTTGTCTATTATACCGAGTGCAGCGAGAGGCGGGCACAGCCCGCCTCGCGAAGTGAGGCTTAATGGTAACACTTATATATATATACATGTATATATAAGAAAATCAGTGAAAAATGGAAGTTGAATCAGAGGTTCTAAGGGCTGAAAAATTTTCTTCCAGCGCAAGGGCGCCGTCATATTATCTGCCATTTTGTTCGATATAGTTAGCTCATTCATTAAATGAGTAGCGCTTTTCTATGTTTATTGTCCATTAACTCTATTAAAAACTTGGAAAGTTTTAAATGGAAAGTAATTTAAATGAAAATGATTGACTTTGCAAACCAGGTAAGTTTCAACAGTGCTTAAATCAGGAGATAAGACTAGTTTCACATATGTCTTATCAAATTATTAGATAAAAAAAACCCCATAAACATCAAGGAACCGATCTTTTAGACACTGAATAGAGTATAAATAAATTTTTTTAATTAATTTACAAAATAGATAGGCATTGAAAGAAGAATTTAAAAAATCACGGAATTACTTTTCTTTAGTTATTTCCGAAGACACAACTTAATGTTTTACGTATGAAACATGACATCATAATGTAGACTGAGCACGCGACGTTTAACGCGTTAAGTTTAACTTTGGCTTATGATTTGAGTAGGCAGATGGATCCTACTGTCTGCATTTTTAAAAATCTGCGTTCGGCTCAACATCACACCGTTTACAAATTAGCTATCTATATTACCGTCCATGTTCTATAAATAACTACTGCTGTATCTTTTTTATGAAATTATAAATGATAATATGAGTACACAGACCAATTTCTATTCTTTAAATTCAATTTTATTTCAACTTAACTGTTAACGAATGAAGACATTTGCATTCTTATGATAACAAACATGACTGGAATCAAACGGTAATCCGTCAAGCAGCCATTAAATGTTTTGAAGTTTTGGTATGCCGAGCCCGATTTTGTTTCTGAAAATTTTTTTCAACAATTTAAAAAAAAAAAAAAATAAAAAACATCAGGGCAGACCATTTTCAAAGAGGCGGGCGGGGATGTGAATCCAATAATTAATTTTATGTGGCCTGACATAAGCAAGCTTTTTGTTGAATTTTAATCATTTTTAATTAATACAAGACATGATACAGAGAGGTATTAAGCATTTTTAAATGATGACCTTAAACTTGCCCAAATGACCTTAGGTTAAGGTCAGGACACACCTTCAGGTCATGAGCAATCTTTGTGTGAAGTAAGAACTTCTAATGTCTCTCCATAAAAAAGATATGGACCGGATACAAATTTTAAACTTTTTCTGCCAGTGACCTTGACTTTGCCCGAATGACTTTGAGTCAAGGTCATGACATACCTTCAGGTTATAAGCAATCTTTGTGTAAAGAAAGAACTTCCAATGTCTCTCCATAAGAAAGATATGGACCGGACACGAATTTTAAACTTTTTTAGACTGGTCCTCTGTCTCTATCGTACGAAAGAGACAGGTGATTACCGCCATCGAAGCCAGGGATTCCTGGTTTGATTGACGTGCCCTCTATCGCTGCTGCTTTATAAACAGTATGGGAAATAATCAAGTATTTACTCAATCTAAATCTGTAATATCAAACTGAGCCGATTTATATGTTTCCTGTGTTGGTTAAATATGTCAATCCCAAAAAACAAAACCATTTTACATACTTGTTTCTTTTTTTCTTTTTTTATCTTTTTCCAATTAATGCTACAATTTGTAATATGAGAAAACATTGTACGTTCCAGCATTGTCACAGTTCTAGTTCACACACTCATTGTGTGAAATGTTGAAAAAAGATTATCTGTATATTTTGTGGAAATTTATAGTGACCATGTGAGACAATAATGTTTGTATTTTGTATTTTAATCAGCATTTCTTAAATCATACTTTTCCCGTAGCTTAATTAGTCCATATCAGCAAAACAACAAGAGTGTCATTAGGTAAAGCACTTTTAGACTAAGAAAACATCTTTCACAGTTAATTTTTGTCAATGCAATGTCTGAATGCAAAGAGAACTCGGAAAATGGATAAGCTGTCCATGATTTGTTTTGGGTTCCCCGAGACATTTAAATTTTGCGTCAGCGATAATTTTTAGAGGGCCCTTTACAATACTGATCACATGTCTGTATATCGCGCATATCAGACAGGCATTGCCAGTCTAAAACTTTTTCTGCCAGTGACATTGACCTTGCCCGAATGACCTTGGGTCAAGGTCATGACACACCTTCAGGTCATAAGCAATCTTTGTCTGAAGTAGGAACTTCCAATGTGTCTCCATAAGAAAGATATGGACCAGACACGAATTTTGAAATTTTTCTGCCAGTGACCTTTACCTTGCCCGAATCACCTTGGGTCAAGTTCATGACACACCTTCAGGTCATAAGCAATCTTTGTGTGAAGAAGGAACTTCCAATGTTTCTCCATAAGAACGATATAGACAGGAAACGAATTTTGAAGTTTTTCTGACAGTGATCTTTACCTTGCCTGAATGACCTTGAGTCAAGGTCATGACACACCTTTAGGTCATAAGCAATCTTTGTGTGAAGTAGGCACTTCTAATGTCTCTTCATAAGAAAGATATGGACTGGACACGAATTTTGAAGTTTTTCTCCCAGTGACCTTGACCTTGCCCGGATCACCTTGGGTCAAGGTCATGACACACCTTAAGATCATAAGCAATCTTTGTGTGAAGTAAGAACTTCCAATGTCTCTCCATAAGAAAGATATGGACCAGACATTTTGCACAGACAGACAGACCGACAAGGTGATTCCTATATTTACTTTAAGGGCTTTCAAATGTGGGGCAGAGCTAAGAGTCTACCAAGATTAAATGTGCAACCATAAATAACTATGTACATGTATATCTTCCATGTGCTTGTTTTACCTTGGACAAAAAAGGGATTGTATGAGGGTACATACAGTATATAAAAGAAATTTTCCTACAATTAATATGGGACAATATTTCAAATCATCCTTCTTTTTAATGACATTATGCATTTAATTAAAATAAGGAATAAAATTCATATTTAATGCTGTATATGACAAATCCTTAATCTGTACCATTTTGCAGGATATTTTATCATAATTTGGTTTATGAGCTAGTTCTTCTCTCTGAGGTGTGTTCAATGGAGTTGACCATCTAGTCAACTCACAATTTTGTTCAGTTCAAAATTCATACCTTCTCCTATATCTAACCACAACAGCAATGATAAAAAAAATCAGGACTATGATCCCCAATGCCATGGCTATCATCGCTTTCTTTGTCACATTGTCTGAAATTACAAAAAAAAAATATCCAAATTAAAATCACATTTTAAATACTCACAGTTCACAAAGTTCATGCATAACATTTAACACTGGTATACTGTAGATTCCTAATTAAACGTGAGAAATTAATATCAACATAAAATCATGAAATCTCCCTTTTATATTTCAGACAGGTGTAAACTAAATGAAACTAGATAAAAATTCAGTGGTTGTCATTTTATATTCTCGCGATTTGATGCAAAACGGTTGAATCATGGAATTAAGTACTAGCTTAGGAATCTACAGTACACATGTAGATATAGTAAAGTTCATTGAAAAGGAAACCATGAAGATCCAAAGAAGTGACAATCCGATGCCATACCTTCTGTGGTGGGAGCTGTAGGAGAGGGTGTATCACATAGGCCAGCGTCAGAATCCTCATCAGAGCAGCTGTAAGACAAATACCATACTCTGATGATAATATACCAAATATCTGAAGTAAACTTTGTTCTTAACAGAAGCCTTGAGAGTTGCCACTACCTTACTGTTAAATCTTACCTTTAAGGTCTTATGCAAGGAAATAACTACTCAGAATGAACTTACTGGTCAACTTTAGCTCTTATACATGTAAGTAATGACAATTTCTTTTGAAATTTCGTTTTTTATTTTATTCAGTGCCTTATTTTTGGTCTACAGATTAATTTTTGAATCATATTCTAGGAATATCCTTAAAGGAAACTCTTCTTTAGGTGGGCATGATGCAACTTCCTGGTTAGTGTTGAGTCTGTACATCAACGTGAAATTTCCATGTATTTCGGGGTAGGTATTTTACTGTCAATTTTCTCTCTTAAAAGTCACATTAGCTGATTAGGGTATATATCTGATCATAAATTTTTGTCCATGCATTAAACTTCACTTTTCTTCACCATTCTCTCCTCAGAGTCTCACTAAATAATTTAATTAAAGCTACACGTATCATATAGTAAAATTATTTCCTTATGCGAGCCTTTGAAACTGAATAAAAAAAATACTAAGCACTTTTCACGTTGATGCTTCCACACTCCTCAACACAAGAACCAGCATGTTCACGACTAAGAATCGACTAAGAATTTGATGGATAGAAGATTCATCTTGATATGTACAATAAAGGTGCATCAAGCTACCTACCCCAAGTTAACATAAACAGGATTGTTGTTGTTCTCTTTACTGGGTACTGTCAACAAAGAAAACACACTAGCATAAGAAAAGCATAAATTTAAAAAGTAGCATAAAAACAGTAGCTTAAAAAACTTATTTATTGCAGGTAAATGTCGAAACTTTACTTGATTATCTATTGAAAGCACATCAATAGTCATATAAATATCTAAAAGTAATACATTTAGCAAAAACATCCTTTAATATTTACAGCAAATAAACAGTTATACACTGCTTGATACATAATTTCTCATTGTAGTGACTTACCCAACACACAGGGTCTCTTCGGGTCAGGTTTGTCAGGACAGGCGCACTGATAACCATTAGGTCTGGCTAAACAAAGATGAGAACAGCCTCCATTCTTGACCAAGCACATGTTTTTACCTGTATTTTGAAAACTAATCATTAATTGTTTATCTTAAATTGCATTTTCTGCTCACTGCTTTAATGCTGGAGTGAGTTCGGCTACTTTGAGGCCAGAGTTTGTACAATACCCACCCCTCTGTCTGTCGGGAGCCACAAACTCGATGTCCATCAGGCCTTCCAGGCTTTGCTGGATGATTGCCCTCTGCAGGCCTGTGCGCTTACTGGCTTTCTCAATCCTCTCTGTCTTCCAGTCTGTCCAGTAGATGTATTCATCATACTAAAATTAGAATCATCAAATTCATCCAAATAAATCCAAAAAAACACATTGAATGGTTAAATTGGACCTTTATTTATCATCAGTTTTTTTCCTAATTAAGATGATATTTGATATCAAAAATAGTCAAGGTCATGGGCCATTCAAAAACTCCAACAGTATATATACCAACTGTCACATATTAGAATATTTAATACCCTCAACAGCACCAACACCCTTATTCAATTGGAACTTTTGATTTCCGGATCTGCTTTGAATTATACCTCTTGATTTATGTAATTGCAGGGCATAGTTTACTTCCACATTCCTAAGTAGGCCTTATGTATAATCGAACTTTACCCAATGGCAGGTAAAAACATCTCCCAAGCTCCTTATTAAATGGCTTTATCAGTATTTTTAACTGTCCTAATTAAACTCACCACCGCCAAGCCAAATGGGTGAATGACGTCATTGATTAACACCGCTCTGTGTTCACCGTTGAAGTCCGAGGTTTCTATCTTGTCTAGCTTGGCATCCACCCAGTATAAACGCTGCATCTCATAGTCAATGGATAAACCATTAGGAAATCCTAGCAAAGCACCAAACAGGGACATATGTTAGCCTAGTATCCATGTATTGTACAACGTTAGCGGTACTGTATTAATATAATGACAAAAATTCATAGTATTTATCACGTACACTATATCAAATAAGACTATATTTCTATGATTTGAGGTGGAACATTCAAAATAATCTCAAGCTTGCAGAAAAAAGTTTTGCGGCAAAATTCCATAAAAATCAGAATTTCAAACAAATTTTTGGAAATGATTTGTTTAAGTTGACACTTCCACAGTACCTAGACCAGTGTTCACAATAACTTTTCTGTTGGTTCCATCCATAAAGGATTTCTCAATTTTTGGTTTGTTTCCCCAGTCTGTCCAGAACATCCAGCTAAATGTGAAAAAAAAAATTAAATTATCTCTAATATATTTCAGATAAATGTACAGATATAGGCTTAAAAATGAATGATGGGTAAATAAAGGTAGCCCACCCCTTGTCTGGGTACAAGGTTATGGCCCTTGGTTCATCCAGTCTTTCCTTGATGATTGTTTTCCTGTATCTTCCATCAAGTTTGGCTACTTCTATTCTATCTCGACCTTCAGATAATAGGTAAGCAGTTAGAAATGTCAGGTACCTATAGTATTAATATAGTTCTGTTTACTCTATTAACTGGGGACCCACCTGTGTCCGTCCAGTACAGGTTTCTACCTATCCAGTCTACAGCCAAACCATCAGTAGTCTCCAGGTTGGAAGACACGATTACCTCCGAATCACTCCCATCAAAGTTGGCTCGTCTACAATTACAGAAATCAAGTTTAATAATGACTGTCATGAAGGTAACAATTTTCTTCTTTGTGGTTATGAAGATAACAAGCATGGCAGAAAAAATACACAACCTATATTACACCTTCTTTGAAGTGCTTTAAAAACTTTAACCTGCCCTTTATAATGAATCCTAAAAATGAATATCAAACTCCATATCTGAATTAAAACCTGTATGTTACACATCCACAGTTTTATCAACAATGCAAGTCTGAACAAGTTAGGAACAGTATAAGCTTCAATGTGTAACCATCTCTAAGACTTTGAAATGCTCCAAACACTTTGACTCCCTATCTGAAAATATCTCTGAACCTCATGTACATATTTACATCAACCGTGTAAGTTTGAATTGGTTAAGTACAGTAGCTATTTTGATATGTAATGTGCTCCAAAGGATAAACCTGTTCCAAACCATTAACCTCCTCCAACATCCATAATTTATGGCTCAATCAGATTCAGTAAGTGTGATGGACATTAGTGCTGGTCAGTATCACAAATTGTATTATTCATCTAAGTAAAGTTAGATCAGTAATAATAAATATGGCCATCATGGGCTCCAAAAACTTGAACCTGTTCAAAAATCTTTAACCTCCCCCAACATTCTGAATTTATGGCTAAAATTTAGTATCCAAGCCAGACAAGTACATTAGTATCACAAGAAGCTTCAGCCATGAACCATCCAAGTTTAGTGAAGACTAATGGTAACAACTAATAAATTAATATGAAATAAGACCATCACAGGGCACCTGCTGCTATGATTTTAACCTGCTCCAAAATCTTTTACCTCCTCCAGCATCTGAAATTTATGGCTCACATTCAGCACCCAATGAAGTCCTTTAAATCTTAATACTTAATTTGATAAGTACTAGTATATGTATTGAAATGCATGGTTTATTAAGTTTGGAGGAGTATGGACCAGATAATGAAGAAAACATAGAGGAACATTGTTAACTTAGTAGAATTAGTAAATAAAAATAGTTTTAAGATACCCACCGAAATTACAAGGTCACCAACTTTGATAGATTGGAGTAAGCAAGTTCTACCAATAACACGAGTTTAAAAAACACAACACATACAAAGTTGGCTACATGTACAGAGACAGACAAGACCGAACAAGATATCTGTGAGCCAATGCTCACTAGTAATACCCTGAGCCAATGCTCACTAGTGATACCTCTGCTCTGATGTGAATACACAAAATAAGCAAAGTCGACATTTAACAGGAAGTTGACATCTGATTGGTAGATCTTAATAGATCCTAAGCATACCTAAACAAATAGTGTGTTAAAATTTCAAGCATCTGCGATAAATAGTTGCCAAGAAATCTTTGACGAAAATTTGTTTGAAAATTTGGGCTAAAAATAAACAAAGTCGTCATTTAACAGGAAGTTGACATCCGATTGGTACAATATCCCAATGTATGGCATGCCTAAACAAAGAGTATGTTAAAATTTCAAGCATCTGTGATGAATAGTTGCCAAGAAAAATGCGACAGAAATTTTTGTTATGGAAGACAGACAGAAAGACAGACACAAGGGTAAAACAGTATACCCCCTTAACAAACTGAAATTATTTGTGTTGTTGTTTTCTAATTCCCTTGGTTCACCCTTCCGGTTTATACATAACAATCCTTTGGGGAGCCCCTTGTTTTAATACTGTAACCTTTGGTTCCCATGTTTACATATCAATCCTGTGGGGAGCCCCTTGTTTAAACCTTAAATAGTCAGGAAAAAGCCTGCACGGGATAGTACCCAGGAAAACCAGCCGAAAGACGTGGTGGTCATCCCGTCTAGTGCTATCAGGGGTCTTTAGAAAAACATCAGGCATTTAAAAAACCTATTTTAATGTACGTTTTTAACATGCGTTTGAATAGTTTTTGGGTAGTATGTTTTCTTTTCTTAAATTTTTAATCAGGGTCTCTTATGCCTTGTTTTTGCTGGTAAATTTCCAGTTCCTACTGAACGTCAATAGCTGTCAGGGAAGGAGGGTTCTTGGGTGCTGAATTATTTCCGGCTCCAGTATTTATGATTAGCTGTTTCCATTTTCGAGTAGCTGTTTCCATTTTCATGGGATATTTTTATAGAGGCTGCTGTTCTGCAGTGAGTGAGTGAACTATGGCGGTCCTTTCGTCATATCTCTAAAAACTAGTTGTGAATTTATACCTGACTGTGATTCCCGCAGTTTTATAAGTTTATTATCATCAATGTAGATATATTTCATAACTTAACATTGTGAAAGTTTGATATTTATAATTATATAATTTGTGTCATTTGAAAACTTATATTCTGCATATTGAGTCTATCGAAAGAAATTTCCAATTCGCGTGAACCAGGCCATGGGTCATTTACATCACCAAAGAAAACCTTCTTCGTTTAATGCAGCCTCGATAGACCCGTGCAGCTTGTGATCATTCTACGAAAATAACTTAGTTCTAGCTGTTGCCGAATATACATGTACCTAACTGTACTACAAAACCACGTGCTCACCTGAGAGTTCTTCAAAACCATGTGCGCCAGAACTGGGCTTCGAAAACAGACATTATTTCTATAAATGTGCAGCTTTCAATAATATTAATCATTAAAATTTCATCCACGCGGGGGCCGAAAAGATACACATTTACTCCATTCATTTATTTATTTCATTTGTATATTTTATTTTTTGTTAGTTGTTTTTTTGTTGTTGAATTTTCTGTTAAATTCTTATTTAATTTGTTATTAAATATTCTGTTAAAATTTTATACTTGTTCTTTTGTTTTATGTAAGCTTATCAGGATGCATAACCACACATCCTCACACCTCTTCTCCTTCAGAGCGGGGATATAATTATCTGTCAATATCTGACATTGATTTTATTTTCACTCACTTAATGACGTCTTGATGAACATCAGTGTAGTAGATCCTTTTCTCTGCATTGTCGTAATCTAACGCGATGACATTATGTAAATCCTTCAGTGGTAGGAAGACATCCACTGTGTCATTGGTCTCCATAGAAATCCACCTGACGCTCCCTCTGCTGGCAAACAACAGGAACTTCTCTGGAACTAATCAGGTCAGGAAATCTTGTATTAAGCAGTTACAAATAGGAACATGTAAAAGTGATGATTATTGTTTCATTTTTTTCTGTAAATCTCTATACCAATTTTTGTTCGTTCTGTGTTTTACAATTAAATTTCTTAACAAAAAGAACAAGACTTAAAGGAAATGTGCCCTTTGATCAAGTTTAAGATCACCAGGAGAAATCATATACACGTAGCAATATATGGCTATAAGTGCTGTTCAATCATCTACAGTGGATATGGAGAAGGGAAGAAGGCTACCTTTTTGACACTGCTTGCCATCTTCCTGCAGCTTCAAACCAGTGGGACACACACAAGAATAACCTGTGGGGTTTGGCAGACACAGATGACTACAGCCTCCATTTTTCTTTTGGCACCTGTCCATCTTTTCCAAGCCTTTAACAAACATTGAACAATCATTTGTAATAAAGTGTACAATTGATGAATAAGGAATAATAAGGACACCAAAAATTATGTTCAATATCAAAAAGGAAGAGTTGAGTCTGCTTAGACCCTATGATATAGTACCTCCCGAGTCAAGCTGCACGGCATGTATGTCCATCAGCCCGGACAAGTTGTACCTCAGTGTCTTCACATCACCTCCACTGAATTTATTAGCTTTCATGATAGACATCTTCTGCCAGTCAGTCCAATACATATCATTACCAAACACAGTCAAGCCATACGGATGCTTCAATCCTTTCAGAAGGACCTTTCTATGGCTCCCATCCAGATCTGAACTCCCAATAATCTGCATTCAGTAAAATTTCTTAATAGAAATAAATCAGAAAAACCAAGCTGAATGCATGTACTATCAACTCCAAATCCTTTCAACTGCCAGCCCCTGGCCCATTTCCTGTGTACTGACCTCCATTCTAGCATCTGCCCATATTATCCTCCTAGTGGTCTTGTCAATCACGAGTCCATTGGGCCAGCCCAAATCCCGGTCAATCAAAACTTTTCTATTCTGTCCATCCATCCATGCTCTCTCAATACGTGGGTTCTTTCCCCAGTCCGTGAAATATAAGTACCTTATAATTTATCAGAAAGATATCAACTGTTTAATTTCTATATCATACACATGATTTCACAAATTTCATCTTATAGATTAGTAATCAAAATAATTGATGTCTTTATAAAGACTTACCCGTATTCATACACCAGGACAATGGCTCGAGGTTTGTCCAAATTCTTCCAGAAAAGGACTTTTCTCATGCTCCCTCTAACGTCTGCCACCTCAATACGGTTGAGTCCGGTGTCTGTCCAGTAGATTTTCTGCCCTACAGAGTCCACAACAAGTCCATCTGGAGTATCTAAACCATTACTGATAATTTCCTCTTCTTGAGATCCATCTAAATTAGCTCTCATGATCTTATCTAATACTGTGTCTGTCCAGTACACCTTTCCTGAAAAAAATGAAAAAAGGATGATTTGAATTTAATACAGCCCCCTGGCCCCAGTAAATTAACAAAAAACAATTTTTGGAATTTTATTTCATTCCTCATCACTTAATCTTTGATATACCCTTAAAGAATCACTCTTTTTTTAATCAAAGATGAAACAATCACATGTAAGATAATCTGACATCAATTTGGTATTTATGGTAGGTCTACACATTCAATATTTGTAAATTTTTACTTCTGCCCCTCATTTAAAAGCCTTTGAAATACACAAGGGCAATTAGGAACATTTCTATCCTTCTACTGATTAACGTATTTTGTCAAAATCTATATATATCTGAAAGGAGAAAAATTTACCCAATTATGCTCATATGTGACTATATACTGTAAAATGAGAAAATTTGGCCATACGTATTTTAGCGGAAGCACAAATACATTGGTGCAATTAAATTTTAGTGCACGTACATTTCATTTTTAAAAGGTTAAATAAAATGTTCTTGTTTGATCAACGGTTATGCTCAAATTTAATTCTGTGTCATTCAAGCTCGTAAACACAAATATTTTGATTTCTAACTTGCATACACGATAAACTGCCGTTAACAACAATATACACTAGTTTTATCCAAAACATCAAAAGATAGACATAAAACTTCATTCATTGCAGATAATGTGCAAGTTTTTGTTGGTAAACAAGTTGAGTTATCGGACTTTCAATTTAACGTGCCGACCAAGATAACACTAGGAGAGTTCTGAAACTAACGTGAGGGAAATCGAATGCTACCAGTAAGTTTCCAGTCAGCGAATCTTTCTCACAGTGGTTTTACATTAAAACAACACAAATGGGGGTATTGTCTAATTATTTTTAAATCCGCTAATCAGAGAGCTAGAAATTAATCAATCATGGATTGTCAGCATGGATGATGAACACGCTTGGATCACATTTTCATCTCGAGGCACTAAATGGAGGTGACACGGGGAGAACCCAGTTTTGAAGGTGCTAATGATAGATAATAGTAAGCAATAAAATTTTATTAATTAATTCTTGTTTTGGTAGAGCTTACTCGATTACCATTGCTGTTTATTTGTGTTATTGTGTAGTGTAAACAAACAGAATTGACCGTTCAGAAATATGTAAATGCACACTTACAGGATTAGGAGTACTGAAGCTATTGTATTGTAACTTCAAAATATTTAATGCATATAGAAAATCGTTGACGCACTACTAATTTTAGCGCTCAACACCAGTTGCGCCAAAGGCGCTAAAATTTGTTTTTCTGTATTTATATTTTTGTATTTGTATTTGCGCTACATTTTCTCATTTTACAGTATGCCATTATATATATTCATTTGTGCAAACACATTATTTTAAAGTTGTATTTTCTAATGATTATCATTTCTGATCACGTTTCAAGTTTTCCCTCTAAACTACAGGTGAGATTTTGGAGATAAAACAAGGTCATGTGATATATTAATATGTCTTGTTCGATCTTTCACTAGGGCACTCCCATTCCTTTTTTTTTTTCATTTATTCATTGGAAGGACAGGTTCACAACCCTGCAGAATGAAATCAATGTTTTAGGGACTACGAACTCAATTATAATATGTCAATAATTACAATATGAAACAATTAAAGCTAATATTAACACGAATTAGAGTGTTTCATTTTCCTTCACTCTAATTCAAAATAGGATCAAAATCATGGTAGTTTTTCTATAATTCATTGTATAAAAAGGGGGGCTGACATATGTTGTGGGATATTATTCTTTTGACTATTGCTTTCACCCATTTCATCCAATGTCCAAATTTAAGATCATAATTATCATTCAAGAATCTATTGCATAAAATTGAGTGTATGTCAGTGCATACAACAAGCTGACATACGATTGATAGTGTCCACATCCACAGCTATAACATTTCGGAGTTGACGAACAGGCATCACAACATCGGCAAAGTAATCCACATCTAAAGATACTTTCCTTATGTCTGTTCTACGTGCAAATATCAGGAAATTGTTCATTTCTAGAAAAAAGAGAAGAAATTAGTACATGTAATTAAAACGTAATTATTTAACCAAAACATGTAAAGCTAGACCATAGAACACTCTCCTTTTTCAGATCAGAAACTCACCTGAGTTGCAGGTCCTGTCATCCTTTTTCAGCAACACTCCTGAGGGACAGGCACATGAATGTCCTTTGGGTAAAGGGGCCACCAGACACAAATGACTGCAGCCTCCATTGTTCACACTACAGTCCGTGTGAACTGCAATTTAAAAGCAAGTTAATTTTCAAAAAGTTAAACTTGATGTTTAATACTTCAACAGCAACAAAGACCATGCATAGTTACTGTAGCAGGTAAATTAATGACTCAAATTAATCCAAGAATGTGATTTATTAACATTATATGCTGCAATTGATCTTGGCTCTTATCCCAATTTGTTTAAGAATCAATGATAGTGTCTTTCTTATCATTGTACACTTGCATGCATTCAATGTCAACCAAATCAAATGTTACAGGAATAGTAAAAACAATAATCAGAGGTTCAAGTTAGTGATCCTGACCAATATAAATCTATATAAGCATACACATCTATAACTTCAAAAATTTTTAAAATAAAGTCTCAACTTTCTTTCAAGAGCTATAGAGAAGATTAAAGTATTGAAAGAAAATGACAGAATTACTGACTAAAACAATATGCCTTCACATTATTCAATCTTGAGGGGTAGGGGGCATTGAATTAAAAGAACAAATTGAGTATTACCCTCAGGTCGATTTTTGTGGAACATCCTTACATCCCAGATGTCTGCATAGTTAGTTTTCAGAACTTCGATGTGAGACCCATTTGTTTTGTCAGCAGAATAAAGTCCTTTTTCTCGGCGACCCGTCCAATAGATTTTGTCCTTATATACAGTTAGTCCAAATGGACTTTGTACTTCTACTGAGATCAACACCTATTGAAAATATCAAGATTTATAAGTACATGAACATATATCCTTTCTTTCAATAAGAATTGCTGCATCAATTGCTGAAAATAAATTCTGATTCAGGTTTTAAGGTACATGTATCTCTCTAATCATGTTCTAAGTTCATAGCAAACATGATCATTATTTTTTGAATACCATTGGTTATAATTAGGGATGTCAACCAGTACCGGTACTCGAATATCGCTCAGTCACACCGATCATCGACTCAAATTTTCCTTAGTCAGTTAAAAAAATGAAAACACTAATGCACAAGTGTTAAGACTTCAAATAAAATAACCACTCCCTTTTCCCAGTTTACACAGTTGTAGACATCAGTGCCTTTTATAATATATTTTGTTTCTGCGCCTTATTTATTAAATTGATGTCGAAGACCTCATCTGAATTTGTATACCGTAGATCAATAAAACTACATACTACGCATACTAAAGTCTTGTAACCAGAAGACAGATCCGCGCCCAATTTGATGTTTTATTTGATGTAAAATATCAAATAAGTTTGTCATTGAATAAGATGTTTGAGATGTATAAAATTTAATTCGTGTAAAAATAACTATCTAAAATTATTTGTTTTTATAAAAAAAGAATTAAAAACTTCAATAAACTACCAGTATTGATCATGCATGGGTTTTTAGCTTAATTCACTTCTGAGTGGCCTTGGGCGATGTATGTTGCTCAGTAACATGTATAAGCGTCACTTGAAGAAGGGAAAAGCCAGCACAATTATTAACAGATATTTTAGTTATTTATTTTATTCAAAAAATTATTTACAAAAAAGAGATGAAATCAAACATATATGTTAACAGTTAATTATAAATCGTCAAATAAAGACATGTTGCATCCAATCAACTCGACTAAAGCCCCTGATTATTCTTCTAATCTGGGGAATCCATACACCTAGTACACATGTATCATTATACGGATAAGCAATAAATGAATTGAAAGTCAGATTTTATAGATTCCTTATTTTACTCGGGTACTTATTTCTGCGAGTCAACTGTTTTTCATTATATCACAAGAATATGAAATCGTAAACGCCGAAATTTTATCATGATTTCTTCTAGTTTACATGCTTTCAATAAATAAAACTGAGATTTTAAAATCTGCGAGATGTGCCTCTTGCGATTTTATGCGGATATTACTGGTAATTTAATTAGGAATCTACAGTATCTTCTTAGTATGATTAAAGCATTGGTTGTACCTTTCTGTTGTGGCCATTGACTGTTGAACACTCTATTCTGCTGGTTCCTGCGTCTGTCCAGTACAGAGTTTCGGTCTCTATGTCCAGTGCCAGACCATTGGGCCACTTGAGTCCTGATCTAATGACCACCTTTCTACCTTTTCCATCCATGCCAATTTTTTCAATCATAGGTTTTTTACCCCAGTCAGTCCAAAACATATATCTACAATAACAATCATTGTTTATTTTCTTCATGTAACAAGGATTTTGAGCACGTACAGTCAAAACTGTCTTAGCGGCCACTTGAAATCAGCGGCCACCTCCAATCAGCGGCCACTTTTTGTTCCCCCCGACGTGTTTCCTTATATATTTGCCCTGGAATAAGCGGCCACTCGCATAACGCGGCCAGCGGCCACCCAATTTACTAACCGACCACGTAATTGCACTGTATTTAGCGGCCATCTTGTCCACTATTTTGTCACGTGATATTCCTCCCGCGCTAGTTGATTACAGATCCCAATCATTTTGATCGTTATGAAAACATGGAGTCGCTTGGGTAATTAAATAATTATTGTGTACCTTATATGTGTTTAAATAAAATTCGATGATATTTGTTTACTTCTTTGTATTTTATTCATTTGAAAACATGGATTCTATTACTCCAAACGTAAAGAGGAAAGTATTAAATCTAAGTGAAAAAAAAACAAAAGTTCTTGAGTTGGATAAAAAGGGTATGTCATATCGAAAGACAGCGGAAACGTTTCAAGTTTAAAAAACTCAAATTAACATTTTAAAAATAGGTACACGTATCGAAAAAATTATGAAATCAATGTAGACCCTGAAAGTCCTGAAGCACTGTCTACTGTAACGGCCCGGGAACGAGGATATAAATGAATTTTGTTGGGGTGGTTCAACAGTTCAATGACGTGACATTTCGTAGAATAAATGTCACAGGACCATTATTACAAGTAAAGCCCTAAAACTTTTTATTTATACAAAGATGTAAAATGAATAATGTACATTAAAACATGTGAAATAACATACGTAAATTAATCTGTGATTATAATAAAACATGTTTTTGATGCATTTGTGTTTACAAATGTATACATTGATTTACATGATTCTGTATGCAAACTGGAATTAAAGGCCACCTGTCTTATGCGGCCACTTTTCAAATTTCCCCAAGGTGGCCTTTTAAAACAGGTTTGACCGTATAGTAAATGTACATGTATAGGTAATACTGTCCTTTACCAGCACCTCAATTCCTTTCAGTCATGTCATTCATCTGCTAAATATGTTTCAAGGGAATTTGGACAAAGATATTTGCTATTTTTTTTTCCATATAGAATTAATTACCGTATTGACAACAGTTCTCCCATTTTCATTTATAGGATTATATATTTACTAATAAGCCACATAATACAATTAGTTTTAAATTTTTGAAAAAAAAAACAACTCATTTGAATACATTATTAATCATTAGTAACACTAAAAATACAATACAATTATAATTATATAATCAAACAAATATCAAACTTGACATCAAACTTTATTAGAGAAAATAGGAAAAGTGCTGCATCTGATGTGTTTTGACCATACAAAAGAAGTATGAAAGCTTGCTATTAAATTTGCCGATTGACTAAATAATGACATAATGATCTGATGTCTGAATATCTGATACTCTTGTGTCAGATACAATATCATCACAGTGACTATGTTTAGTTTCTAGACGTGTATGAATGAGGCAGTACCCTGTTTCTGGGTCCACTATAATGTCTCGGGGTTGATCCATGCCCTTCCACACAAGCACAGTCCGCATGCTGCCATTTAGGTTGGACACTTCTATCACGTCCAGTTCAGCATCTGTCCAGTACAGCTTTCTGCTCACCCAATCTACAGCTATGCCTGCTGGGACAATCAGCCGACTGTTCACCAGCACCTACATGTATATACAGAATTTAAGGGCAATGTGTAAACAATATATAGTCACAAGCTATAAAAGAATTCACAAAAAATGGCCAGTGCCAGAGTTTTTCAGGCTTTTCAAAAGGTACTTTTTCAAAAAAACAATTCATAAATTGAATTGTTAATCTGAATTTCATTAAAAGTGACTGATACTTTTCATTTCCTTATTTCCAAGATTTATATATTCTTTTTAGTTATTCCCCTTTGATTAACAAAATAACGTCTGCTTTGCAATACACTTCTTACAGCAAAGATATGAAAAAAAAAACCAAAAACATCACATTTTTACAAAGTTTAGTGAGATAACGTCATGAACTCATTCATGGCACCCAACTGTTTTTATCAACATCACAATGTCAATTACAGGAACAGGACACGTAACAATTTACTGTTTGAAACAAGTCCTTTTCAAGAAACATTCTTACACTTGTCTCATCATTTCACAAACATGTGAAATGTACCGTAGAGGAAAATTCATTTACATCTAATATGAATCTGATCAATTAAAGAATCTCATTCAATAATTTCACGTAGCAGAGATTAACAAGATGAAATTGTTCACTCTCACTTATTAAATCTTTTCTACTTAATTTATCTATCTCTTCATCTAATGAAACACAAACTTTTCCCAACGATATCATTTTAGCTAGAAACAGCCTGGTTACCCGCTCATGAGATCCATCCCACTTGGCTCGACTGATGGTCTTGTGACTTGTATCTGTATAATAAACATAGTCTTCTTCCGCATCAAAGTCAAGGCCAATCACATGACCCACAGAGGTCAGCGGGATGATGGAATCGGAGTGGTCCACCCCCACAGCTGGGTCCATGTTCATTCTGCGAAGTTCTGATGAAGTTGAATACAGCAGGAATGTGGCCATGTCTATTCATGAAAGATCAATTTATAACGAATGTAAATTCAAGAAAACTGCAAATTTCAAATGTTCAACTTGGTGTATAGTTAAACATCAGATCAAAGTATTTCAGGGAGTTGATTTTCATACTAGAACTATTGTTTGACCAATGTCTGATTGTTGCCAATTCTGTGTCAGTTTTTATAGTTTATCTGAAGGGGAAGTCTCTGTTAAAGTCTCGTAAGATTTAACCTGCTATTTTAGCCTGTTGCTCTTCCTAGGTAATTGTTTTATTGTACTATGGATTGGTTTTTTTTTTAATTTTTGAAGCGCTGATGAGCAATGTTGTGTATCATGGCTGGAAATATTTCATATCTATTCATTTTAGGAAGCAATTTTGTTTTTAACATATAATTTGAATACATGTTCAGCTTTTAATAACAATCTTCTCTTTCATTAATCTAATGAATGCACAGGTCCACTCAATTTCTGGTGCAGGTGACCATAGAGGAGTTGATTTAAAACTCAACTCCCAAAGGTATCTTCAAGCCCAAACAATATCATTTTATAAGCAGCCTACCATTGGTACAGTTGTGTCCATCAGACAGCAAGTGTTGACCTGAGGGACAGGCACAGGTAAAGCCGACCACACTGGGTAAACATAGGTGACTACAGCCCCCATTTGTCTGACCACACCTGTTTGGAGCTGAAATAATAGGGGTGAATCAATACATCAATATGCATCAATATTTCATGGTACATATTTGTCCTAAAGATTAATACAGTTTTCTATATTAAGTGTGAATTGTCTAAAATTCAATCAAATAATACATATGAAATTATTTCCCATGCTGATTCTACTAGCAACTTGATAGAAAGGCTGATTACCACTGTGTTTGTTTTTGTTAATTCATTCTTCAGTTTAGTTAACCAATTATTTCAATTTGTTAATGAGTTCATGTGCATTGTTAAGACAATTCATTTTCAACAAATAATTGATAATATAATTCATGAGACAATCATACATTGTATATATATTCATATAATGATAATCTGTACTTATAAATTAAGACTTTTTGACAATAAACTAAAAAGTGCCTGCACCAGAGTAACTGCTTACACCTTTGGTATTTCAACAAGTGTTATATGAAGTCCGTAAGCTATAGCTGAATTTTACCTGATAAGTAATTCTTGTACAATACATTAAAAACCTACTTTCATTTTCGATAAACAAGCTCGAAATAGCAAAAATGAGAGTAAGGTGGTGGTTATGCTTTGGCGGATCCAAGTCAGTGGTAGTTAGCATAAAAATGTATACTTGCAATGAAATAATATTGAATGATTACATAAACAATGAATAAAGTTATAAGGAACTTTCCAGAAGGGGGTAACCAAGAACAAGGTTTGACTAATAAACGTCAAGTGTAGGACGGGTTCATCATGCATTGCGGGCAGATAGTCATACATTGGATGGGACTCTTTGGTTAATACAAAAAGTTAATATATAAAATGGAACAATTTGATGTGATTTTAGTTTTAATGGAAAGAATTTTTTTCCAGAACAGGGTGCTCGGGAACGGGAACGCAGTTTGACTAATTTAGATCATGGCGAAAAGTGTAGGGCGAGTTAACTATCGGGCAGATAATTTGGATCTGACAACTTTGGTTTAAAATATGCAAATAAATAAGCATGTCTATATGAATAAATGATGTATGCATTAAACCGGGAAATTAAATTGGGGGGTGGGGTGAGGGGGGTGGGGTGACCACCTTTCCCAAATTAGTTTTTTTTTCAAAACAGTCTTTATCTGAAATTCTCATTTGGAACAGTTATAATAAAAATTATTGTGAAATTAATCTAAAGAACACAATTTAAATACGTCCTAATTACCCACTCACTGGTTTAAAAAAATTCATTGTTATCATTTTCTACTTAGCTGCAACAAAAAGAATTAAGGCCACGTACATGAATATCATCCAATTCAGTTTAGATTTTTCATCCATCATCTAAATATCCAGCCATGCAGATAGTTTTTTATTTCAATTTTTCAATGGTGGTGAAGCTTTGTACTTTTATTTTATATTTATTTAAGATTTTATCTAAGACCTCAAAATCAATAGGGTCTTTTTTAGGCCATTAGGAGTTGACACCAAAGCTCAAAGGCTTTTGATGATATCGCCTGAAAAAGAAAGTGTTACCAGGCAGAGAGAATGTACTGTCACTAGGAACTAATGACCTTAACCTTGTGACCTCAAAATGAATAGGGTTTTGACATGAAAGTTCATTGCCAAAGTTCAAAGGCTTTATGAGAGATTGCTCAGAAACAAATGTGTTGCACACAGACAGAATGAAAGACATAAGGACAGAGAGACCCAAATTACATGTAATATTCCCCACTTTAACTGAAAGTGGGGGATCAAAACACCCCTACAGACAACGAAACATTGGCCATTACTCAGTGCTTACACTCTGGCTGTCTTTGAGGATGGTAGCTGTGAATGTCCATGGGAAAATAGAGTCTGTTGTAGACTGTCTCTACGTCATTTCCCGTAAACTTGTTGGCTTTGTTGATGCTTTTGGTGTGCCAGTCTGTCCAGTATAACTCATCCTCAAACAGTGTCAAAGCAAAGGGGTGAGGCAGTCCTACAAAATCATCAGGTCTTTATCCCCAAGAAAAAAACCTCATTTTTGATGTACAATGGAAGATTAAGATAACCCCATGAGAAATATCAATTATTGATCACATCCAAAATAAAGTCTCTAAAATCATCTCATTCCCACATAATAATTCATTTGAAATAAAACCATCCCAAAATGAAAGAAAATCAAAATCAAAATATACATTCATGCATATAAATTACCTGTACATAAAATTGAAACCTTTGAAAAGAATTTTAATTACATTGTTTATTTTTAACAAAGTCATATAAAAATGCCCTAGCTCCTTCCTGCTTACATTTTTAGTTGCATAAAAATTCATTATTAGTTTACCCTTAACATAAAGAAATGCTGCAATTTCTTTTCACTACTTTATTCTACCTCTTAAGGAGGCTGGATGGTCAACAAAGTTAGCCATCAGATTTACCTCCAAATTTTGGATGTGTTAGCCATAAACTATAGTTTACTAAAGAAAAATTCCATTTTTTTTAGATTTCAAACTTTGAATATTTGCTTTATACAGAGCTCTTCTTCTTAAGAGATCAAAATAGTCTAAAAATGGCCACAACAATCCAGTCCTCTCAACCGCATAAGCCTGTTACCAGTATTTATCACAGTTCTTCGGAAGGATCCGTCTAGGTTGGCACACTCAATGACATGGTGCTTGGCGTCGGCCCAGTACAGTTTGTCTGTGGCGTAGTCCAGGGTCAGCCCATTGGGCCAGAACAATGACGTACTGGTGATCACTACCCTACTGCTGCCGTCCATGTAGCTTCGCTCTATCTTCGGTACTTGTCCCCAGTCAGTCCAAAATAACATCCTAGGCAAATACATGTACAATTTTAAAATTTCATCCTTATCAAATTACAAACAGCAAACATCACTCTTATCCAATAATCATACAGTTAATGTCACCCATACAGATAGAATATGATGCAATTGTATATATTTGCATATCCATTGTCCTTTCCCATTATAAATCCACACCGAGGAGATGCATTTATTTTTCTATAATCACAATTGCTCTGTCTGTATCCACAATTGCCTCACAGACTCCCAGATAGCGAATTCAACAATTATAACATGATTTTTACTCGTATATATAGTGAATATTTCTAGTAACAAAAATATGTAGTATTTATATAAATTATCTTAAGTTTAAAATACAATACAAGCATTTTAGTTTTATTCATATCTATTTTTAATCAATTACAAATGTTCAGTATTGTATAATAAAAGTGTACCAATAAAAAGAAAGTGTTTGGTTTTTATAGTTATGCGCTAGCACGCATCATGGAATATGCCAGCAAAGCAATTGCTATTCATAACACCATGTTCACTAAATAACATTGTTTATTTCTTAAATGACTTCTTGACAAAAAAAAGTTTCATTAAACTATAAGTTATAACATCTTTGTTATGGAAATAAACAATACCTACCCATGTCTAGGATGTGCAACAATGGCTCTAGGCTTTTCCATATTGTCCCATAACAGTACTTTGCGATATCTGTGAATACCAAGATCCATGACCTCTATAACTGAAGTTCCAGAATCAGTCCAAAACAGTTTTTCGTGAACCCAGTCCAATGCTAGTCCACCTGTACCAATTTTTTTTTAAAGAAACAGATATAAATATGATTTTTCTTAAAATTTTATTACAATGTACATGTTTAAAAGATTTTTGATTATGTTTTTGAAAGAAAAAATCAAAGGGGTTATATATAACATGACATCATTGCTTACCAGGACTTTCCAGACCATACTCCACAACTGGCTCTGCTTTTGAGCCATTTAGGAAAGCCCTCATTATTTTGTCCAAGGCCACATCTGACCAGTAAACATGGCCATCTCTCAGGTGGAAATCCAAAGCGATGGCATTTTCCAGGCCTTGCAAGATGGAGTCATGTTCAGCATTATCTGTAAGCACCCTCCTGATGTCAACTCTGTTAGCAAATATCAAGTATGCCTTTCCACCTGCAAAAGTGATATTTACATACTGTAGGATTTCTTAGTTTTTATCAATACAACTAGAAAGATTTTAGCATCTAATTATGAGAATGTTAATTCATACATACCAAGTAAATGAGTCATTATGTATAAATAAACTCATACATGTATTTCAATAACTACAATCAAAGGCCTGAAGGGCCACAATGGCGTCGAGTTGAAGTTAATTTGAGGAGTAAAATCCTGAATAATTTTTTTAAAAAGTCAAAATAATCTCCACTAAAAAAACACATATAATTTTTTTTATTTGTGTTATTTATGGTTCTCCTTCATTGATCACACATACATTTAAGTACTAAAGATTAAAAAAATCCTTTAAACAAATCATGATTCTGTAACTCTTAAGTAATGTATGTACATTAACCAAGACCAACTTTTCTTATTGTTTTGCTGGAGATTAATTTTTATAGAAATTGAGTCAGGCAAGTCAATTTAAGAAAAAATAAAATTTAATATGGATTTTACGCAGTCAACTAAAATAATAAAAATATCAAAATGAAGTGTGATTTTTTTTTATTTTCAGAAATCATTCCAATTTGTTTATTGACAATTCATTTAAAAATTGGTATCAATTATACTTACTTTTTAAAAACAAATATAAAGACAAATACATTAGTCGACTACTTTCAAATAAATAAAAAGTATGATTTTATCACAAAATTAATTAAATTACAATTCATTACAAATTGACTCACCTAATTCCTAAAAAGTTTTGAATGTTAGTTAAAAATCTTATGTTAGAAATATCTTAGGAATTAAAAAAATTGTAGATATTTTTTTTCTCTATTCAAATAGAATTAATTAGTATTAAAAGTATGATTGTATTAATTCTATTTATTGTATATTGCTGATAAAATCTCTGACTCTTATTATCAATTGATTTTAAAATCACATGGGTCCAAATGACACAGACCGAAACGATCAGGAGTAGATATAGGAAAGCACCCATTCACACTGTTTACATTCACAAATTAAAAGTGAAAGTAGTTGGTTTAAAATTACTTTTGGTTGTAGACATACTTATCGCTCAATGTAGGAAGTTTTGTTTCTAAAAGTTCAAACATTTGTGCATTGTCAACATTCGATATGGATACAAAATAATCTACTTTGCAGGCAGGTATATTTCATAAACAAATTGTGTATGAATCGCATGTGTCTCAGTGCAAGTGTATTCATCCGCTGAAACCCACACATGTATTTCACAACAAAATATGAACATTATCAAAGACATCAACTATTTCATATCTGCCAACTTGCTATATTGACGTAAAGTTCTGCTCTAAATGGAAGTATGTCATCTTTTATTCTTCAAACACATAAGAAAACTTTGCACTCATTTCCGCGGATTTATTGATAGCATGAGTTGTTCAGCTTCTTAAAAAATTTGGCAACTTCTGGCCGTACAATCCCTAGATGGCTTTCGAGCTTTGCTCGATGCCATAAAAAACAAATTGAAGCAAGTGTCTAAAGAAAGATTGCAAACCATTTGTTTATCCAAACAAAATAATATGTCATGTCTAAAATATGTTTATAAGAAATGGACAGCAATAAAAGGCTACTGGTAAATGTGACTGCTTAATCCAGTACTTAAGTTATGGCATAACGTGCAACACAGACATATGGACATATTTATTTGACAAAGAAGTGTCAGCCCAAAATCTAAATATTTACACATATAGATGTCATCTATACATGTATATTAAAGATTCTACATTTTTTAATCCCTTTTTCATGAACATTTCATAATTAGTCTAGTTCAACCAGATGCTTTGTCAGTGTAAAGATTTAAAGCTCTAGAAAGAGCATCTGATTGAACAAGACCAGGTAATAGCTCTACAGACACTAAAATGGCATCAAAATACAATATAAGAGCTGTTTAACAAATATATGCATTTCCTACCCTCAGCCTTGCAGCCCCTCCCATCAGACTTTAACTGGTAACCAGGGACACAAGAGCAGTTGTAAGAGCCCTGGGTGTTTGTACATCTCTGACTGCAGGATCCCTCCCACTGGCATTCGTCAATGTCCTGACACCTTCTCCAGTCACCCAGCAGCTGGTAACCTTGGTGACAGGAGCAGTGAACTGACGTCTGCTTCATCTCACAAATTTGGTCACATCCTCCATTACCATGGCTACAGGAAGTTTCCCCTGTTGAATCTCCTTAAGGAGATACAGGACACTGATCATGCGACTATCATTGCAATGAAGCTCTGATGTGCTAACTCTATCATGACGTCATAATTGATTTGATTGAATGATGCTATGATGTTATTTATCCATTATAACGTCAACCATGATTTGATAGATCTCTTTCCCATACTTTACGGCTCTAAAGTAGTCAATGTCACAAGATAAGTTGGAAAATTTAACATTTTTAATTTTAGAAATGTAAATGTACAAAATCATAAGCGGTTAATATAATCAAATATATATTCTGATTATCATTCTGTTTGTGTGAATTAATAAATGTAAAGAATGTATTACTTTTTTGATGGTTCAAAACACAAATTGTCACAAAAAGTCATAATTCCAGAATAAGGGGTAGGGGTGTGTCCAAAAAGACAGTTGCCATGAAAAAAATTTAAGTTATAAAGCACATGCTAAGGTTGACATATGAAATTTTTTTAAAAATTCATTGAGAATTTTTCATGTGCCATCACATTTTGTTCAAATTTAAAATAAAAAACTCCAAAATTTGAAGTGCTGATTTTAGCAATATTTTGATAAAATTACGAATATTGCTATGTAAAAAAGCCAATGTTGTAAATAATTTTGAAATTTGTTTCCGTTCTAAAAATTAATGAATATAATTTGCAAATAAATTCCATCAAATAAAATAATTATTGCAGAAAATTGAAATTGTCAAAAAAATTCATAATGCCAGAAAAGGGGGACAATTTCTATCAAAATATCTCCCTTGCAAGGTAAGAAAGTAGTTATTGAAAATAGTATATGTTGTAGAGGACATCTAAATGTTAATGTGTTATAAAAAAGCAAAAAAATTCATTGACAAATAATTTTACACTGAAACTTCCTGTTCTCCCTTAAAATTAAAATTACTTATAACCATAATTCTAAAAAGGTTTTTCCCCCCATATTTAGCCTTTATATCAAAATTATAAAATATCTGTGAAATCATAAATCTACTGAGTAGAAATTTTCCCTGTTAAATAAGGATAGTTAGATAACATACCACATCCCCTTTCATCTGATTGGTCTTCACAATCCGCCACACCATCACACATTTTTTGGTTCCCTATACACTGACCGTTGGAGCAATGGAACTGATCAATGCTACAGATATGGAAATCAGTGTACCCTGTAGAAAACATACAAATCATACAGAGGTCATAGAGTACAAATGTTGTTCAAAAACATGTGAAAAATGCAAAGATGGAGCATGTACTTTAAAACATCTCTTATCTGATGGGAAAAAATATTGACTCTGGTAACCAACATAAATTGGTAGGGGACATAAAAGTGGCCACTGCTCAAGAGTGGCTATTGGTTTAATGGTGGCCAGTAAGACAGTTTTGGCTGTAAAATGAATATATCTAGTATCAATAACCAAAATATTCCAGAAAATGTCATCACTTACGACATCCGGCTTCATCCGAGCCATCTAGACACTGTGCCATACCATCACATCTCTGCTCCTTGTCAATGCACTGACTGGACCGACACATAAACTGGGTGGACTTGCAAGGATCTACAGGCAGAACAAGTTTTATTTTCACCAAGAGTTACTTAATTTCAAGACGAATCCGATGACAATGATGAGGAAGAGCGCTAGCAGCTTACTGGCCGTGATCACAACTTGAATCTTTGTGGCCCATTTGACATTTACACAGTCAAAAATAAACTAAATGTATCACTGATCCTTGTTATGTCCAAAAAAGTCTTAACATGGTCAGAGCAAGGCTTGAATGTTTGTTTTCCATCCATATGAGGTAATTTTGATGCAAAACAAATCAATATGGTTTTAATTTCAAAATGTTCATGATCAAATAATTATCAGTTATATTGGCCCATCAAGAACAATTGTGGGTATATCAAGCACTTGAACCTACTTTTCTTTCCTTTAATAGTGAAAGCTTTCAGGTCCATAAGACCCTCCATACTGGTCATCAGAATCTCGCGGTCTGGCAGGAAGTTAACGTTTACCCGCTCAATGGTGTGCTTCTGCCAGTCACTCCAATACAGATAGTCTCCTACAATACATATTGTAATAAGAGCTGACTTGCAATGAAAGATAAACTACAACAGGCATGAAGCAACCTCTGTTGCTCATATCATTTATCTATTCAAATAAGTGATATTACCTACATGTATTTGAATAATTAATATCACTAATTCGATATTACCTACTTAAATAATTGATATCATTATTTCGAATAGATGATATCATCTATTCATTTTGAAAAGGTTATAACATCTATTGAATACTGCAAAATATAGCAGTATCTATAATCAAGGAATTAATAACCATATAAAATCGCAAGAGACATTATTCACTGATAATAACATCTCACTTGGAGTTTTCTGACAGATGTTAATTATATGATACACTGTCTTTAAAAAAATGTGTTGCATGCTATAATTTTATTTTCTCATCATTTAATACAAAACAAGGGAATCCTAGAATTAAGTATGCACGTTTTTAAAATAAGGAATCTACAGTAGGTATGTGTCATCGCTTTTTAAATAGGTGATATTACTTTTCAATTGAAATAAGTAATATCACCTATTCGAATATTATTCAAACAATGTACTTTATTCAAAATTTTAAAAAATCAATGCAAATAAAGCCTTGTTTTCATACAGTCATCTGTAATATCTGCAATACTCTTATGGAGTTCATGTACTGGTCGTCATCACATTTATCTTGCCAATTGGCTATTAAGCAACAGCAGTGAGATTTCCTTACAAATCCTATGATTTTGTTTAGTTAAACTAAAATTTAAACAAACAATCATATATGCTTGTAGTACATGCACATGTTGTATTTATAATGTGCATACATGTGATAAGTTGAAGACCACAAAACTGTACAGGAAACTGGAATTTGGATGAAAAAACTGTTCACTGCCAATCAAAAAACGGTACAAAATATCGCTTAATTTCTTCTGATAAAGCACCTTATTTCTAAACCAACAAATATATATTGTCGCATATGCCTTATTTTAAATGTTGTAATTAAGTTTTCTATGCTTTAAAATTTCATATTGTGTTTTATAATCATAATTTTTTCACGAATCATATAAATTGAGCAAGTTTAGATGAAACATGTAGCTTGTTTAATACCAACTTTATGTAGTATAACGTGAGAGTTGATGTCTCCAATTTACATCTTGTTCATGAATATATTACTGATATATACACCAGCAATGTAATTAAATAACAGCAGCAAATGGAACCTTACATAAAATTCTGCACATAAAAAATCCTTTATTTCAGTGTAAGCATGATTATAAACATATTTATTCATCGTATATATTACGTACGGAGAGCTGGTTCAGATTCATGTATAAATATTTCTAAAGCTGGCTAAAAAATTTCCTATCAAGTTACGAAATATTTTAAAACAGTTATAATTAAATACCCCTTTAAAAACAAAGCTACCTAAAGGAGCATTTTGATACCAATTTATAGTGAGATAATTATCCCAATTGGCAGTTGACACCTTCACACGCGACGATTTGTATACACTACACAAGTATTGGTAGGTCACGTGTCAAACACAGGTGATGTTTTCCAGTCTCTCACGAGCGAGAATGAGAGGAAAATGGCGGTATTTAGCGAGAAATTCAAAATACTGTACAAATTTTCACATTCCGTGAATTTTGGTATCCCACCTTTACACCATGAATGGGGTTGAAAAACGGTATATTTTATGAACTTACATGAAAGTAAACTTATAACTTAATAAATAAATGTGTGCTTTACCCAATAAACTTAATCCAAATATATGTGGTACATCAGCATTCAGAAATATAGTTCTGTTGGATCCGTCTGTGTTGGCTCTCTCAATACAGCTATTCTGGGCATCTCCCCAGTAGATAATCTGACTCTTCACATCCAGTGCTATACCATTAGGCCAGCCCAAGGAAGTATTGACCAGAGTCTCACGCCTAGCGCCATCCAAATTAGCTCTCTCTATTTTTGGCTTAACTCCCCAGTCACACCAGTATATTTTGCTGTAAACAAAACATGACATCTATATCAGTATATGTAGGATCATTTCAGATGTTGTGCAAGAAAATGGCCAATCAAAATGAACTTGGTCAACTTTTCCTTTCTTAGTTTTCAGCATCTAATTATAGGCATACAGTATAAATTTTAGACTCCTATTCATGTACTAGGAAAATTATAACTTATCAAGTAGAAATGTCCCGCTAAATTTAAGGAAAGTTCTATTCATCTTTTGGGGTATGTATGATGCAGCATCCTGGATGGTGCTGAGTCTGTTGGTTAAAATGTTAAACCTACATATGTTTACTGGTAATTTTTCTCTTAGAAGCCGTATAAGGCATAATTTTTCTGATCTAAAATGTTTGTCTACACATTAAACTTAATTATCTGCTGAGAGTCTAGTTAAACACTTAATTTGATTAAAGTATATAGTAAAATCAGTTTCTTGAGTGAGACCTTAACAATTCATTTTATTGATTCATAGATGGGGATTCAAAATGCTTTACTGCTTATACCATCTTCCAAAAATTTAAATCTTTAATACTTATAGATACATGTATATGTATATGTATATGTTCATATATATGTATATGTTCATACTGAATATACAAAGATTGCAATTAGTGTAATTTTTTTTCATTATGCATCATTTCAAGTCATCCGAGGCAAAATCAAATTGCTGCTTTCTTAAGTGGCTACAGAATAACAATATAATTACTTGTTTTTGACATCTACAGCGATGTCCCTGGGTTCGTAAAGATTGTCAGTGATGATTGCCTTCCTGTTACTCCCATCTAAGTCAGATACTTCTATCTCTTTCTTCCCTGTGTCTGTCCAGTAAAGCTTACGATTTACTGCATCAATGGATATTCCATCTGGCCGTGGAACTCCAAGAATCAGGTTCTCTAAGCCTGTAAAATTAAAGCAGTCTGTTTACCATGATTTTCAGGAAATCAGCAAAATATATTGATTAAATATTATATAGTAAAAAATAAGTAGATGTACATGTATAATAATCTTTCGTGATTGGGCCAAGACATTTTGGTAATGTCTTAAACTAAGATTTAATCAAAAGTTCAACCATTTTTTTTTTACAATCTGAGATGAAATTCTTATAAATTTTTAATATTATATTTCCCAATTTTCATGGATTTAGTTCTTGACTTGCTCCATGAAATTAATATATGCAATGCAATTTCTAGTAACATATTGAATGTACTGATAGAAACATTGGCCATGAATTTACATATCAATGAAACTGTAATTTTCAGTAAATTCCCAAATATTGATACCTTTGAATATCAACGATACAACACTTGTACCTGTCAATGATACAACACCTGTACCTGTGAATATCAACGATACAACACTTTTACCTGTCAATAATACAACACTTGTACCTGTGAATATCAATGATACAAGACTTGTACCTGTCAATGATACAACGCTTGTACCTGTAAATATCAATGATACAACACTTGTACCTGTCAATGATATAACACTTGTACCTGTCAATGATACAACACTTGTACCTGTCAATGATACAACACTTGAACCTTTGAATATCAATGATACAACACTTTTACCTGTGCCATCAAGGTAAGATCTGCTGATGAACTGCTGTTCATTGTCGGTCCAATAAATCTGTTTTTCCACATGGTCAAAGTCCACAGCAATGGCGCTTTTGATACCTTGCACTGTAACAGAATGGTACTCGAAGCTGGACAGGAACATCAGATTGATGGCATGTCTCCGAGCAAACACTATCACATCTTCATCAACTGCCGTAAAAGAGATAAATATCAAGTACAGTTGATATATCTTCTTGTTAAAGAGCTACCACAATAATCTGATTTTCAAAAATATGAATAAATAATGTTAGGATAATTCAGAATCTAGAAGAAAGATAATGTGGCACTTACCACAGTCTGTCTCATCAGATCCATCTCCACAATTATCCACGCCATTACACACTCTCGGCACACTGATACATTTTCCGTTTCCACACTGGAAGGAGGCCACACCATTACATTTTGTATCATTATAAGCTGAAAAGTGTGAAGCACAGGTTTAAAGAATAACAAGTTCACAAATCCACTCCCAAATTTAATTGCTTTATTGTTATTTATTACAATTCTAACATGTCAATTACTGTAAAAATTGTAATAATTCAATTTCAGAAATGATAGTCATTTTATGCTTGATTTTTTAATTAGAAAAATTACCCAGTAATCAAAAATAAAAATATGATACATTTTTAGTCTAGAAAATTGCACAACTTTTATTTTGCTAAATAGTAAAAGTGCATTATAGGAATATATATTCTTATTATATAGGAACAGTAAAACTTTGGTATCTTGAACACTGATATTTGGACTGCTACTGTTTTCACTATATTAAAGATTAGAAAAAAACTTTGTTTGTCCAACATAAAAATCTCTAATTGCTTTGACAATTACCTAGCAAAGTGCATAACCGGGTATCCGAAACAGAGTACAAAGATGATTTTTGAAAAAATGGTCAACTTTTTGCAATTAGACTGATGCCAATGCCAAATTCATCATCATATTTGGACATCTCAAACTCATCCATATTTCAAAGCATTTCCTCTGTTTCAATAAATCTGAGATAACAAATTTTAACTTGATCTTAATTATATTTCATGACTTAATGATTTGCAAAAGAAACTGTATTACAAAGAATTCCAACAAACTGAAAACATCATATTAACACAGCAATGTATAAATGTAGATTGTAGGGAGTCGCTTATAACATAATTACACATACTGCAATTCCTTTCATCACTGTTATCTGGGCAGTCATAGTTTCCATCACACCTCTTTGACTTAGCGATGCAAAACCCTGTGTCACACTTGAGCTGCTCGCTGGTGCACTTTGCTATAGCTTTAGTAAAAACAAAAAAACAAAAAGAAAATAAATCTGTGATAATACTGAAATTTTTGATTGCCTATAAGTAGATCTGTTAAGATTAAAAGTGTTTAAACATACAATTGACATACTTTGGAATCATTATAATTCATGGTGACTCAATTCTCCCTTATCCATGATTTTTACATCCTCAATCAATTATAAAGCAAAGTTATTTATTCATTCATCACAAAAATCACTGCCCAAAATAACATGCCCATCAGCCCATGAAAAACTGAAACTCCATGAAAATTGGTCCCCATGATTTTTAATGATTCCACATGCAGCAATCATAAAAGCTGATGGCCCCGTGTATAGAAACATACTGCAGTTGTTTTCATCAGACTTGTCTTCACAGTCGATGTCTCCATCACACACCCAGTCTCTACTGATGCAGCTGCCATTCTGACACGCAAACTCATGTCCACCACACAGCTGCTGCATCCCTGAAACCGAAACACATCCAGGACGTCAATTCATGTCATGAAAAATATCAAGATTTATGCAGCAATTCTTTTATAACTGTATAACGGTAACCAAATTTTCATTATTTCATCTTCAGTAAAATATTAATTGGATTCTTTTATAAGAACTAGAGCTGCAGTTGTACATGTTCTTTTTAGTACATATCTAATAAATTATTGAACAATAGGCCACATCGATTTAAAGATTTTAAAAAAATGCCCACAAATTTTTAATAATTCTTCTCTTGACAGATGATGTGGTCCTTCATTTTAAACAATTTTGAATTCCCTTTCCCCAAGAATGCTTTATACTAAGGCTGCTTGGCCCAATAGTTATGGAGAAGAAATAAAAATATGAAAGTTTACAGATGGACGGACAGATGGACTATGGATAATGTTTGATCAGAAAAGCTCACTTGAACCTTTTGTTCAGGTGAGCAAAAAGAAAAGGTATTCTATTGGGGTACAGGAATCAAAAATTACGTACATGCTAAATGAGACAAAAATTTCAACATTTATTTATTGTCAATTCATTGAGTGCCGTATATCACACTATTATCCTTTCAAAAGAAAGTACTGCTTTGTTCTGCAAAAATTATGTGCACATCATTTCTTACCACAGTCCATTTCATCTTCCCAATTCCCACAATCATTCTTCATATCACATCGCAACCCCATTGAAATGCACCTTTTGGAATGTAAGCACTGAAACTCATGTACACTGCAAAACAACTGGTCAGCATCTATAGGAAATTAAACAGGGACAGTTTTTAGCATCTAGTGAATGCTACATAACAGCTGGGATTCAATAAATGTAAGAAATCGAACAAAGTATCAAAATAATGTTGCAGAGAGCCTTGTTTCAAACATGAGTAGCTATGCGCCAATTGATAGTCTGGTACCACAAGACTTACGACAATCTTGCTCATCTTCTCCTGTAGAACAGTCCTGGTCTCTGTCACAGCGCCAGCTCTTATGGATACACATGCCATCTCCACACTGGTACTGATTGGCTCCACATGTCGTAGGCGAGTCAGCTGTTAAAAAATATATCTTCTTATCTACCAGTATGTGAAGCTACATATGAGATATCATATGAACATGGTAAGAAACAAAAATATTGTGGATTCGTTTAACTTTATGGGGATAATGTTTGTGAATTGCCAATCTGTTAAAGGTGGCGACATTATTTTGTCAATTTGCTTTTTACATTGTATAATATAAATAACTATTGACTGTTTCATAATTCACAAGGACTGTTAATTCATGGGTAAGGGGTCCCCCGAAATCAACAGAACTTCCATATTAATTCATTATTCCAAAGTATATACCAGCCGGTAACTAGTACTTACAAACTTCACTTTCTGAATCAAGATCCCAAACAATTCTTACTATGACAATCTCCTTTCATTTAAAACATTTTTTATTTACAAATACATGTATAAATTTTCCACAAAACTTGCTTATATTTCATGACATTTCCCTACTTCCTCCTCAGATTGGATTAAATTCTAGCCACTCTACTATGCATATTTGTTATAACAGACTTTTTAATAACACCCTTTACTGCCATCACAAGAGTAAGTGGTCCACCTACAGCAGATTTCATCTGATTTGTCGCCGCAATCATCATCATGATCACACTTCCACTTCTGAGGAATACACTTGCCATTCTGACACTGGAACTCCTGGCTTGTACAATTTTTGGGCAATACTGAGCCTATTAAAACAATACTAGTCTTAAAACACAATAATTCAATCTCATCATTATACCAGCCATGTAATGATAATGCTGATTCACTAAATTATCTTTATACATGTATAAAATACATGGTTCCTGTCTTGAAATATAAACATATTTGGGCGAGGGTAAGAAAATGTGACAGAGGGCCCAAATATTGCTAATATTTAAAGACAGTTATAATGTATTTTGTTTACCCTGCAACATAATATCAAATGTTAGCCTCAAATGATCTATTTTTTGACAATTTTCGAAAAATATCTGCAGTTGAAACCATGACGCCATGGCATAAACCAAGCAAAAAAGATGACGCCACAATGCATCTGAACATCGGATAAATGCACAAGGCTACATTCGGGCATTTACCGGATATAGCTTTGGTTTATTGGGTTACCTTTATTCAGTCAATGCAAGGGGTAGTTGCAGGATAAAAGTCAAGGCAAGAAGATCAATGCCACCTGGTCATCATTTTAGACTCTGATGATTATATCTCAGAAGTAACAATATTTATTACAGCGTATCTGTTGGTAACGGATAACTGATGACAATGAATGGTTTATCCTCGGGTTACCTAGGGTTAAGTTCAATAACTGATGACAATGAATGGTTTATCCTCGGGTTACCTAGGGTTAAGTTCAATAACTGATGACAATGAATGGTTTATCCTCGGGTTACCCAGGATTAAGTTCAATAACTGATGACAATGAATGGTTTATCCCAGGGTTACCTAGGGTTAAGTTCAATAACTGATGACAATGAATGGTTTATCCCAGGGTTACCCAGGGTTAAGTTCAATCCGATTAAAATCTGATCTTTTATCTGCTCTGACTCTGATGTCACTAAACAAAGATCTGAAGACATCTTTGTGTAGCAACATCAAATTTGTCGGAATGGATCAAAGATCTGATTTTTTAATTAGATTGAGTGAAAGTTAAGATACCAGTGAAATATATTTTTTCAGTTGATTGTAAAATACATGTATTATTTTACATTATTTAAACAAATACATTGTAATCAAGGAGTTTATATCTTTAACAACAAATTACATTCAAATCCAAATTATTTTCATCAACTCTGTTTCTTAACATCTGTGAACTTAAACTTAAAACCTGACGGGCAGATAAAAGTCAGTTTAGAAGTGAGTGAGATATAGTTGTAATTTTAGATAAAAGCTGGATAAATAAAGGAGCCCTTCATTGTTAGATGAAACATTATACATCATGCATGCACTTACCACAGTTGATTTCATCACTATTGTCTGAGCAATCATTATCACCATCACATAACCAAGTTCGCTTCACACACCGGTGGTTTTGGCAGGTAAAATATTCATCTGGGCATGAGGGTCCTAAGTTTTGAAAAGTTATATTGAGATCAGATGCTAAAATTAAGTACCTCCTCTTAAGCTTTTTTGTGCAATGCAGAAAGCCATATGCCACAATGGACAGCATTCACAGTATGTAACTAAGTTCAACTGCACACTATTTCAAGCACCATAAAGTCAGATTTTTCTGACTGATTTTAAAATCAATTCTAAAGAATGTTACAACAAAAACATACATGCATATGGTATTGTTATATATTGCAGATACTAAAAGTGTACTATGGTAATGTTCAATGCTGACAACCACTAACCCATTTTAAAAATCTATCAGATGCGTATCACAGGTATTATAATCATACAATAACTCAAGGAAATAAAGATGGACACATACAGCTTCAAGGGAATTTTCTTTCTAAAGCATTATATTATATATATATATATATATATAGAGAGAGAGAGAGAGAGAGAGAGAGAGAGAGAGAGAGAGAGAGAGAGAGAGAGCCTTATATGTTGGAGATTCAAGTTCTTACCACAGGTTTCTTCATCACTGTTGTTCCCACAGTCGTTGTCCTTGTCACAGACCCAGTGGTGGGGGATACAAATACAGTTGCCGCAGGAGAACAGGTGGTTGGGGCACAGACACACCTCTGAATTGCCACCACTAGTCTGCGGCCAAACATGATCTGAAAAACAGACACCACCATACCTATAGCAGCTTTATTTTACCAAAATAAAAACCCTAAACTGAATAAGTCCTTTTACTGAGATTTTTACATATAGAGACACAAAAAGGTGGGGGGTGGGGGGAAGGTCTTGTACAAAGAAAGGGTTTACTTTAGATCCTCTTGCAACTGTAGCAAGGACTGCACCTGAAAAATTAGCCAGCTGATAAGAAACAAAGATTTGCTATACTCAAACGAGCTAATTTATGTGCCCATGATGTGTTTATTCTCTCTGGGATAAATCCTCATCTTAGAGTTAGAGTAAGGAACATGCCTGGTGATGGTTCGCTAACCATGTGCGGATCCAGAAAATTTTTTGAGGGGGGGTCGGAAGGATAATTGTGTTTGCCAGAGGGGGTCTGAGGCATATTTGCCATAATTTTACTATGTAAATTTAATAAATTTACATTTTCCAGGGGGGCGAGTGTTGGACCCCCCCCCCCCCCCCCCCCCCAGATCCGTGCATGCAAACTATTTAACTGCATGAACTATTTGTTTAGAATAATGAATTTGTCAATTGATAACAATCAATATGGACTTACTAATGAAACATTGGCAAAATAGCTTGTCAATGTAAACATACAAAATGAACAGATCTTAGAAGTCAACTCTGAATGTGCAGATATTGCAGTGCAGTTTCAAAATCAGACTTAAATTCTCCTCTAGACTAGTTGATGTGAGGAAGGTGGTTGGTGTGTGTTATTATACAGGAGTCAACTATTTATATCTGGAATTCCTCTCTCATCATGCAGATACAGCCTGATTATCAACCGCTACACACTGGCAGGTTAAACACAAATTAAAAAAAAAAACCAACATGCTCATTATCTTGTTACACAGCAGATTGCACAACTTCCTAAGGTTTTGGCTCTAAATACTTCAGCTGACATACAGTATATATAAAAATACATTTAAAAATTGTATATATTTGTGTAATACATGTCCAGTTCATTAAAAATTTGTGAAAGCAGAAACTGAAGTAAATTTCTAGGTGCAAATGTAATAGCAGCTTCCTTCAATGATTTGTTTTATCAGAGGATATATATATTTGTGCCAACTTCATTGGATAAAATATGTGCACTTCACCTAAATAGAGATTCAGAGGGCCCAGGGTTCAAAGCCTTGTCTGGTCCATCATTATTTCTCTCACCCCGTAACATTTGGTGTCATGCCAACCTCTGGAACTGACAGGTTAATTGTTAAGTCCTGGATAGAGAAGAGCCTGGGGTGATCTTCGAGGGCCAAGATCATGGGGGGGGGGGGGGGGGGGGGGGGGGAATGTGACGGACAGACCAGTTCATATTTCATATACTTGCGCCAGATAGCACAGTGGGTAGAGCACCTGACTAGAAATTCAGGGGCCCAGGTTCGAATTCCCATCACGTTACATTTATGTACTAGACCTGTATGGGCAGCGGAAAGGTAGTGGGTAGAGCTTCTGACTAGAAATTCTGGGGCCCAGGTTCGAATTCCCATCACATTACATTTATGTAATAGACCTGTATGGGCAGCGGAAAGGGTAAAAAAGATGATAATGCAAAACGAACAACTCATTTTTTAAAACATTCTCAAATATGAAACAGACCAGCTTAAAACAAAATCGATAGCTTCTTTTGCAAAATCAACAGGCACCAATGCAAAACAAATGATCCCCTATGCAAAACCGACAGTCATTCACTGAATTAACGCTAGATGGTGTGCAAAGAGGTATCAGGAGAAATAGTACGGTGGAGAAAACGTAACCTGGAGAAAACGTACCCACAAATTAGGGAGCATTTTGTCCAAGAAAAAACATACATGTACCTTGAAGAAATCATACCAAAACTGACCAGGTCCAGCACAATCTCTTGATTTAGCTATATAGCTTTTTCAACCTCTATAGCTTAATAAAGCTATTCAGAATAGCTTGATTGTTTGGGTAACTGTCCACTCTCTAGTGTGCACTGAGGCATGGATAAGTATGATTTCTGTACATTGTGCTGAATTATTACCAATCAATTATCTCGTTTACAATAACTGACCTTCTTTATATTTCATTCAAGAAGTAACTGTGTGGTCATGAATCAATTGCCCCAAAACTTCTAGAACTTTAAGTGCAAAGTCTCTGAAAGAGACACAGATGGATGAGTGATCTTTACATGCATTGTTTACAGAACAGTTCAAAGTTGATAACTATCACTGCACTAAAGTGCGATTTTGTTTACATGCTGAAAAATATAAACTTTTAAGAAAAACGTTTGACAAAATAGCTAAATTCAGCTATTCTGAATAGCTTTATTAAGCTATATAGCTTTTTCAAGCTATATAGCTAAATCAAGAGATTGTGCTAGACCTGCTGACATAGTTATAAAAACTGTTTTAATACAATAAAAAGGCTGTTGAATTTGTTGTAAGCTGGTCTGTTTTGTATTAAAGTATGTTTTTAAAAATAAGTTGTTCGTTTTGCATTAACGTCTTTTTTTACCCTTTCCGCCGCCCATAGGCCTGTACATGCTCAGATTAATTGAGAAAGATGAACAACTGATGAGCAATCAAGATCAATCAAAGTATTGCCAAAATGATGCCTTTTCTATCACCCCTTTCTTTATCAAGCATATCAATGAAATAAAATTAATTAGGTCTAGTAGTACATTCACAAAATTTAGCTACGTAATATAAATAACTATTATATCAAACTCAATAAAAGTACACCTACCAATAATATAGACACACAGAACAAGTGCTGTGGTCAAACTCTTCATTTTACATATCCTTTACAATCACAACATTTTCCTTTTGTGTACACAACAAATTTTAAAATGAAAGAAAAACCTAAGACGGACAGAACAGAGATTCCCGGAATGTATTAAGCAATAGCTGCTACCGAAAATGTGTATCGGAGTCCCGACTTTAAATATCCCTCCGGCAGACGTAACGTTACCCGTCCCTGGTTTGGTAAAAATGTTCTGGATCTGCGTATGCAGTTTCCCCCCAAGCTTGTTGATACATCACTTTCAGTTGGTCGCACGCCCGAAACTTCATTTGACAAGGTGTCGTAACGTTATATAGGCCTAACAAAAGGTACACCCCGTACTAAATGGTCCGGTGTCACATATAGTGAGCCTACCCCCGGGTAGACTACTAGTAAATAAAGGGACACCCCCCCCCCCCCTGCAAGTGTTCGGTTTGGATGGCGATGCATACGTATGTGTATAGAAACTGTTTTATTAAAATTACTTAAGATGTTCAAAATATCATCAAACACATAAATGAAATCATTCATTCAGAGGCTAATTGATTGTCAAACACAAAAATTAGGCTATTATCCAAGAAATTATACAGATAGGCCAATTCAAATAAATATGAATTCGTGCAATCTTTTGATTTTAACTAATTTTTTTTCTCAACAAGTGTTTAGAAACTCTTTACCGTTCTTGATTTATCTGGACAAGAAAGTTTCAGAGGCCGACTATTAAATTCATCTCCTTATCGGGTCATTGAAATATTTGAATCTACACTATGAAAAAATAATTACACACAGGTCAAATATTTTCTGAGAACAGTATTTTGCATTATTTATTCTCTTTATTTACTTCTGTGTAAAAATTTAATCTCCCGTTGTGACCACTCCCAATCCCCTGGAATCAGGACTTTAACATGTTTAAATCTATATTACGTAAGAATGATTTCACACAAGTTTTGGATTATAACAGGTCAAATTGCTTCTGAGAACAGTGTTTTGCATTATTTCTCTCTCTTTATTTCTGTAAAAATTCAACCTCCTATTGTGACCACACTCAGTAACAGTAACAAATTATGGTGTTCCGATGGAGCCACTTCGACCTTCGCACTTTCGCCTGTAGGGCGAAGATGCGAGAGTGCGAAGTTATGAAGGCGAAAGTGCGAAGGCGAAGGATCGAGCGAAAGTGCGAAGATTTGAACATATTTTTATTGTACAAAATTACAACAGGGATTGTGCGAAGATGCGACGGCGAAGCGCGAAGATGCGACGGCGAAAGTGCGAAGTTGCGAAAGCGAAGGAGCGATACTACTATCGCTCCCTCGCCTTCGCAACTTCGCACTCTCGCCTTCGCAACTTCACACTTTCGCCTTCGCCTTTTTGATTGCATATAACAAGTTTCGGTTGATTACATAGAAACTTTGCACTTTCGCCATCGCCTTTTTTAATTACCATTCAGCAAATCTCGGTTGATTACATAGAAATTGATGCATGTAACATACTCGCCCGAGATTTGCCGAACACTCTCGGATCTTATTGGCACGCATGCGCTAGGCCATCTTGCTTACTATGAATGCTTAGTAATCATTACTTTGTTATGTGACATATATGTTTACCAGTGCTGGCTATGCCTATTCATTATATAATCCTCTGTAACATGTTAATTTCATTATGCGATCTTCCTTGTTCATTCATGGATCTAGACCCCCCCCCCCCCCCCCGCCTCGTAAATTCAATATTATTCATTTCAAACAGTAAAGGAGGAGAGGGGTCAGGACCCCACCCCCTGGAAAATTTAATATTAAATTCACATAGTAAATTTACCAAAAATATGCCTCGGAACCTCCCCTTCCCCACAGCAAATACAATTATCCCTCGGACCCCTACCCTCGATAAAATGATGGAACTGCGCAGGCTGTTGAAAATAAATTCTCAAAAGTTCGTCCTCTGACGCAAATGTCATTTTATACAGCTAAAATTATCTTTAAACGATAGAGAAGTCCACAAACATAAAAAGGCCAAAATGCGAAGGTGCGAAGGCGAGAGTGCGAAGTTGCGATGGCGAAAGAGCGACAGTAGTATCGCTCCCTCGCCTTCGCATCTTGGCATCTTCCCCGTCGCATCTTCGCACTTTCGCCTCTGTAACTTCGCGCTTTCGCCTTCGCATTCTCACACTCTCGGATCTTCGCCCTAAAGGCGAAAGTGCGAAGGTCGAAGTGGCCCCATCGGAACACCATATATCAAATAGTTTTTGAGAACAGTGTTTTGCATAATTTCTCTCTATTTATTTCTGAGTAATAGTTCAACCACCTATTGCGACCACACCCGATCCTCAGGGATCATGATTTTAAAGTGTTTGAATCTATGCTATGTAAGGATGATTTCACACAAGTTTCGAATTAACAGGTCAAATAGTTTCTGAGAACAGTGTTTAGCATTATTTCTCTGTATTTAATTTTGTGTAATAATTCAAATATAAATATCCTATTGTGACCACACCCAATCCCCGGGGATCATAATTTTTATTCGTTTGAATCTATTCTATGTAGGGATGAATTCACACAAGTTTCTGATTAGCAGTTCAAATAGTTTCTGAGAACAGTCTTTTGCATTATTTACTCTATTTAATTAAAATTTCAATCTCCTTTTGTGACCACACCCGATTCCCCGGGATCAGGTTTTGTACACGTTTGAATCTATATTATGTAAGGATGATTTCACACAAGTATCGGATTAACAGGTCAAATAGCTTCTGAGAACAGTGTTGTGCATCATTTCTCAAAATTTATTTCTGTGTATAATCTCAATCTCCCATTTTGGCCACATCCAATCCCCGGGGATCATGATTTTTATCCGATTGAATCTATACTATGAAATGACGATTTCACACAAGTTTCAGATTTACAGGTCAAATAGTTTCTGAGAACACTGCTATGCATTATTTCTCTGTATTTAATTCTGTGTAAAAATTCAATATATTATTGTGATTACACCCAATCCCTAGGGATCATGATTTTAACAGGTTTGAAGTGATACTGTATACAGGGTTATTTTCGCCCCGTTTACTTTTCAAACAGTTTCTCCCAGTCTTGAATTCGCCCAAACACAGTTGTGCTTAGAGATAATTGAGATATTGGAATTTGCCCAGTCTTAAATTCACCCGCTGACAACCAAGGCGAAAGGGACGAAAATAAAACGGAGGGTGAATATTTCCCTATATACAATACTCTGAAAGGATGATTTCACACAAGTTTCAGATTAACAGGTCAAATAGTTTCTGAGAACAGTTTTTTAATTTTTCTCTATTTATTTCTGAGTAAAAATTCAATCTCCCATTCTGACCACACCCAATGCCCTGGGATCATGATTTTTACATGGTTGAACTTATATTACAAAAGGATGATTTCACACAAGTTTCGGATTAACAGGCCAAATAGTTTCTGGGAACAGCTTTTTGCAACATTTCTCTCTTTTAATTCTGTGTTAAAGTTTAATTTATAACTGTGACCACACCCAATCCTCTGGGATCATGATTTGTTTACGTTTTAATCTATGCTATAAAATGATGATTTCACACAGGTTTCAGATTAACAGGTCAAATAGTTTCAAAGAACAGTGTTTTGCATTATTTCTCATTTCTGTGTAAAAATTTAATCTCCTTTTGTGACCACACCTAATCCTTGGGGATCCTGATTTTTACACGTTTGAATTCATACTATGTAAGAATGATTTCACACAAGTTTCAGATTAACTGGACAAATAGTTTCAAAGAACATTGTTTTGCATCATTTTTCTCTATTTATTTCTGTGTAAAAATTCAATCTATTACTGTAACCACACCCAATCCCTGGGGATCATGATTTGTAAAAGTTTTAATGTATACTATATTAGGATAATTTCACACAAGGATCGGATTAACAGATCGAATAGTTTCTGAGAACAGTACGTTGCATCATTTCTCTCTATCCATTTCTGTGTGAAATTCAATATATTATTGTGACCACACCGAATCCTTAGGGATTATGATTTTTACACGTTTGAATCTATACTATGAAAGAATGATTTCACACAATTCTTCGATTAACAGTTCAAATAGTTTCTGAGAACAGTGTTTTGCATAATTTCTCTCTATTTATTTCTGTGTAAAAATTCAATATATTATTGTGACCACACCCAATCCCCGGGGATCATGATTTTTACATGTTTTCTTTTATACTATGAACGGATGATTTCACACAAGTATCGGATTAACAGGTCAAATAGTTTCAAAGAACAGTGTTTTGCATCATTTTTCTCTATTATACAGAAATATATCGGGTTGATCAATCTCATAGATGGCGAGGAAGAAGCCGAGCCATCTATGAGATTGTTCAACCCGATATATTTCTGTAGTCAGTCAGTAACAAACCTAATAAGTAATAATATGACATGATTATCATTATAAATCATGTAATATGATACAATATTGTACCATATTATATGATATAATTGTATAATAGATATGGTATCATTTGATATCGTATTATATCATTTATTGTATCTTATTATGCAATATCATATCATCACATTTTATGATACAATATCATTTGATACAATATCATATCATATCATTTCATATTAACATCATATCATATATTAAACAATTTCATATGATACAATAACATAATATTTCACAATATTTTATTCTATGATACAATATTGTATGATATATAATATGTCAATACTGTATCATATTATACAATACAATACCATGATACAAAATATTCATCATATTTTTCAATATCATAGGAATAGGAATCATGGTATATTATATATATCAACAATCACATTATTCAAGCAAGAGGAAAAGGTTTTCTTATCATCCTTGATTAAATGGAGCCAAGTCTGAAGTCAGCCTTATGATTCAAATCCAAATTAAAGTTACATGAACCATAAAAGTTGGTCAGTACAGCATTTATTCCAACAGTCAAACCTGTATTTAACTACTCAAAAAACCCTCCGGCATCAAGATAATCAAGATCAAGTTCTGTATCTGAAGCTACCTCTATTTACACATAGTTATATCAACTGTGTAAGTCTGACTGGGTATGAACAGAATTTACTTCATTTTGTAACCAGCTCCAAGACCCTAACACAATCTGATTAGTTTTCCAAAATCTTAAACTTGCTTATTAATAAGCATCAAAATAATTAAGATCACCCTTAGTACCTGTAGTTATCTGTGTGATAAATTTACATAGCGAAAACAGCTTTGCATATACATTTACTTAAACATCTGACATGCTCCAAAAAACCTTAACCTCCTCCTGCAACGAAAACATTTGGCTCAGATTGAGCGTCCAAGCCTGTGGAGTGCATCAGTAGCATTATGCAACTTTGGTAAGGATTAAACCGATAATATCTAAGATTTGTTTATCAAAGGGCACCTGCTCCAAAAACCCTAACCTCATCCAGCATCTGAAACCTTTTACTCGAATTTGTCAAGTGCATCATTTCATAAGATTGCACCAGCTATGAAAGTTTAGTGAAGATAGGAAAAGTGTTAAATTAGCTATGGCCATTAAAGGTCACCTGCTCTAAAAACTTCAACCTGCCCCGAAAACCTTAACCTCCTCCAGCATCCGAATCCTATGGCTCAGATTCAGCATTCAAGCTTGTCAAGTGCAAAATATTATGTATCATAAGGCACACCATCCCTGCAAGTTTGGTGAAGATATTAGGATCAGTAGTAACTTAGATATGGCTATCAAAGGGCACCTGCTCCAAAAACATTAACCAGCTCTAAAAACCTTAACCTCATTTAGCATCTGAAACCTTTGGTTCAGATTCAGCATTTAAGCCTGTCAAGTGCACCTGTGAGTATCATGTGATGCATCAGCCGTGAAAGTTTAGTGAAGATAGAAAAAGTAATAATATAACTTAGCTATGGCCATCAAAGGGCATCTGCTCAAAAACCCTTAACCTCATCCAGCAACTGAAACTTGACTCAGATTCAGCATTCAAGGTTGTCAAGTGCATAAGTATCATCAGACGCACCATCCATGCAAGTTTAATGAAGATAGGACCAGTAGTAACTTAGATATGGCCATCAAAGGGCACCTGCTCCAAAAACTTTAACCTGCCCTAAAAACCTTAACCTCCTCCAGCATGAAATTCATGGCCCAGATTCAGCATGCATCCAAGTATTTCATATTCATAAGAAGGTCTAGGTGCACCATCCATGCAGGTTTGGTGAAGGTTATAAAACTAAGGACACGTAATAACTAATAGATACAGGACTGGTCCTAAAACCTTTAACCAAGCCCAGATGCCGACGCTGGGTATAGAGCATAAGACTTTGTCTCTGTGAGCTAAAAATGGGGGATAGAACCCTTAATCAGCAATTTCACTTTTGACCTGATATAGGATACAGACCACAATTATTTTTCCCTATTTTTCTTTTATACAACAAAAAATCAGTATGAAAAAATTCCACCAGTTCAAATAAATTTAAATTTGGCACAACTGTAAGGTAACTCCAGTGTCTTTCGTGTCCGGTGTTATATAGTGCCTTTTCCCCCTAGCCATCTTACCCCCCGGAAAGCTGGCTATATAGCAGGTTTTCCCCCACGGAAAAATGACAATATAGTAGATCTTCCCCCAAGGAAAGCCAGCTAAATAGTGGGTTTTCCCCCTTTTTATGGCCAGATTACCCCCACGGAAAACTCGCTACTATATAGTAGATTTTCCCCCCTGTTTTACATATTTACGGGGGACCATTCGTGGCAATAGTTTGCAATATCTGAGATGATATTGATTACTCATAATTTAGGGTAACAAATGCATTTGTTAATACATAGTATAAACTATAGGGTTTTTTTTCATCACTGATATTAACGAAGGCACGCAGTTATCACATTCCTGTATCATCGCCCTTTATTTCTCCCTTTGTTACGATTTTTTAAACACTTTTGCTCCTTTTATTCAGATTTCGAAATACGGATCATATATTTTTTAATCGATGCATATTTACGATGAGGACTATGACGTTAAAACATGGACATTTTTTTAGAGGACGTCACAATGCGTTTGAGCGACAAAAATGCGCCGGATTTGGGATGGGAGAACTAGGATAAAGCTGGATTAAGTTTTTCATATGAAAATATAAATGAGTTGTTTATCAAAAATATGATAAAAACAACAATACTTGGCAAAATCTGGATTACACTCGAATCAACTCTCAACCAATATCAGGCCCATGGCCTTCGTTCCTCCGGCTGATGTTGGAGTCTCAGGTTGATATAGGCTGAGATACAGATTTTGCCATGTATTATTTTCTATGTAATAAGCTCCTTTCAAAGAAAATAACTGATAAATCTTGACTAGATTTTGCAGAGGGATTAATGGGTGGAAATTTATTACCCTCCTTGTCCGCAAAGGCTATTGATTTTAAGTTAATACCTTTAGAATTGACGATCTTAAATTTAATCATATACTAGTACATGTATCTTTACTTCTATATAATTATCTAACGGAGACTGTGTGCAATGATTTGATGAGAAACTGATATTTGTTTACTTCGCTTGATGGGGTTCTAAATCAAATGAAATTTCAGATTGTGAAATGTATTTCAATCTAGACAACTCATTACATTTTATATAGTTTACCAGAAAGCTATTTTGTTGTATTTTTTTTCAACAAATAAAATTCTCAGATATATACCATCACTTGAAACTATATGTACATGTATTACAATGTATATAAAGACAAGAATACATACAAGAAAATTCCTTAGAAAATTTCTATTATAAAAGGTCCTTTATACGAGGAATTTTTAGTTTTAAGTTTCACGCAAAACACAGAATGTCCAACAGTGGTTTAAATCAATTTTTTTCTTTAGAGATAAAGTTTAAATAATGTTTTAAATAGAGTATAAAGTTTTTAAAAAATTCTATTGAAGCATCTCCAAGAAACATTTGAAAGTACGCATTATATTTGTTAACTTATTTATTTTTACAAAATTAAAACGTAAAAAATTGCAATTCGTCAATTTTAAGATAAATGTAAAGAGAAAGAGACTTTAGTTATTTCGAAGATTGAACCCGGGTCACCTAATGAGAAACAATTAATCAAGTCATCGGGACCGTCGCTGGGATGCATGAGTGTATATCTTGTCAAATCATGTAATTTATCAGATAATTACCTAAATAAGTTCTATGTATGCCAAGATAAATATATTCAATTTTCAGCATCGGATATGAAAAATAATGAATCGGCAAAACGAAACTTAACCTGTATTGATGAATATGCAAACTGAGGGTTAAAAACATTGATTTTAAATCCTTACTGGCTTTCCATAAATATTTTTTATAAAATTGGAACCAAAAACGTGAGGGAGAAACCCTACTAAGCTACCATAGTAGGGATTATTTTTATTTTTATAGGGGTAAAGTTTTGAAAGGGATTTTGGTGAGAAATATGGCAAATGAGTTCTTTAAAAAGGATAAGTGTATGAATGTTCTTGAACAACCTTACTCTAATATGCCCATGTTATTTTTATAATTGATGATGATTTACAAGCCCGAGATGTATGTATACATGTTGCAAAATATCGATTTAAATTTTCGCGCCTTTACTATTACCGCAAGTAGATTACGACATTTATTTTACCGAAAGTACTTATTGTTATGGTGTACCGACAACTTCCTTAATTCATCTTGATATACTTAATTAAGTGCATCATTATATGAGTATATTACACGTGGTTTAAAGTTAGTATTTTACTTGTTTACAAAATGGCGTGGCGGAAGTGGGTAGTTTCAGTATCCTGCACGATATGTCAAAAGTTAAAGTAAACGTAAGGATATTTTGATAAGGATTTATTGTCATTGTTGTTCACATGAAGTCTTTATTTAGAAAGATTTTCTTAAGGATGTGATATTTTAATTCTTTTTTTACTATCATATAGAAAATTGTTACAGTACAAGATAGATCACAACTGTGTGCAAAAATATAAACATTGAAGTTATTCCGCGAATTTCAGGAACAGTAACTCATGTTGACTTGCATCACATGACAGTCTTACAAATACTTTTCAGGTGGTTTTCTGAATCAGAAATAAAGCGTGGGTAAGTAATTGAATTGATTCATCCATTCCAATATTCCACTTAAATTGTGCAAGTTCCTAAAAGATATGATACCTAAAGTTGATCGGCAATCATCATCATCCTCATATATTGTATATACGGATAACGAATCGTATACCCCCTAGACCTGTATGGTTCACACCAGGACGTTTTTACTCTGTAAGACCTTTTACACCTGAGGTTATTTACTGGAGAATAGAAATCTATTGTCTAGAAAAATATACATTATGCATAAATTCATTATATTGACGATGTATGATGACACTCAGAGGACCAGGATTTGAACCCGGGTCTCCTGAACCTCTTGTCAGGTGCTCTATCAACAACTGAGCTATCAGCTGTCAGTACAGTATTAATTTTTACTATACATTCTTACCAAAATTGTGCAACTTTAGATACAGATTAAAAAATTCAAAACAAACTTCTGGAAAAAATCCTCTTGACATCTTTTTAAACAACACTTCATTTACAATCTAGTTGCAAAAAACACACGTGCACCCAGCAAGGCATGAAACTTTGTTTACGTCGAAGTGACACGTGTGCTTTAAAATTAAGCTCGGGCATTTTCACTCACCAACACGCATCAAAAATTCAAATGACCTCACATTGTTACAAAACTGGGATAGTCAGACATCTTACACATTGTTTTTCATCTCTTAAAACAATCAGAATCCTGTCCAGGCGGAAAAGCCCCAAATTGAAAGGGGAATTCGGGAATTTTTTTGCCTCAGCCATGTTTTGATATGAACCTTCAGTGAATTACTGTAGTGACACCTGCATGACGCCATTCTGACCGTTACATCCCCTGCCCCCCCCCCCCCCCCCCCCCCTTTTATCTTTTATATGATCTTCACCCTCAAAAATCACCCTGGGCTCTTAAATTTCCCCTGGTAGGAGGCAGGAGTTAACCTGTCAGTTCCAGAGGTTAAATTCGCATGGCACCAAATGTATTTGCGGGATGGGAGAATTAAGGACGGTTCAGACCGGGATTCAAACCTGGGCCCCCTGAATCTCTAGTCAGGTGCTCTACCAACTAGCTGAGCTATCTGTCGCTGGTATTCGAACCAGTCTGACCATCACCTAATTCTCTGTTTATCTTTTTTTTTTTTCACACAGTTTTACAAATTCAATTGCATTTACACCATTTAACAGTTCCAGCACAGTCTATTGATATAGCTATACAGCTTTACTAAGCTATTCTGAATATCTTGATAAAGCTAATAATATGCAGTTTTTCAAAAAAAAATTATTACTAGAGGTATAGAAATGCAAGAAATCACACAGTTGTTAATAACTACATGTATACATATACTACTAACATCAGTAACATAACATACACGTTTCATTTCATCAGTCCCCTGGGCCATAAAAGTTAGAGGAGCTCACACTTTTGATCTCGCTCACTTTTCCACTAGGATATATTCTTTTTGTTAAAGTTAGAGTGAGATCAAAGTGATTGAACTCGTCTAAGTTTTATGGCCCAGGGGACTGATGATCTGTACCTGGCAACTCGGTGTGATCCAACTCTTAATTTGGATCAAGTTACTGTTATGAAAATCAACATATATATTATAGCATATGATACAATATTATATTATAATACATGTAGTATTATATAAGACAATAATTTTAATAGTAATTTTCATTGGCTGAAAGTACATATTACGTTACATTCGACCTTTTCTGAGATTGACAAAAAAGCGCCTCCATGGATTATGATATCGCACGACTGGGCTGTCTGAAATAGGTGTTCTAAAGACAAAATGACAATGGGAATTATTAAATGCATCATACTGAAAATAATATTGAGTAAAATATTGTTCAATCACTTTCAATCACCTCAGACACAAAAAGTGATATGATAAAGACATATAGGTGCAATGTTATATGAACTTGATTTTAATCATATAATATTTTCATCTACCGAGTATGATTCCCTCTATTTCTTACGGAAACTTATAGTTAATTCATAGCTCTATAGAAACAGCCAGACTGAAACCGACACGCCCCGTTTATTTATTGGTCAAAACCTACAGCGACTGAAACTGACAGAACTGAAACCTATACGCCCTGTTTATCAATTAGTCGAAACCTACCTAAGAAAACTCACGGATTGCACGAAATAATATTTACTGGTATACATTTGTTCAATGGTTTTATAACAGGTTAAATATTGTAATTAAAATTGTGTAATATGTACAATTAATTAAAACTCTAAATTGTTCAACTTTTTCTAAGCCTAGCAGCAAATATACATACCCATCAGTTGGAACCTGCATTTTCTGTTCAGTACTGGTAGCTATTTCAAAGCATGCCCTTTGCACCACTATTTTAAAAAAAAATTAATTTGTATCAAAAGTCTGTTTTTCAATTCCAATATTGGAGCAGCATTTTAAAACTGATTCATTTTGCGTAATCTTTGTTTTTATTTTGATGTACAGAAATTAAGACAATCACTAGCAAGTATGCAGGGAAGACGGTCGGAGTACCCAGAATATGGAGCTGTTAGGGAATATCATGATGATCCATATTATGGTTAGTATTCAAGGGAAATTTTGTAAATTATATTGATTTTTTTAGCATTTCATATGGGTTTGTTATGTAATCTAATTATAAATAACAATAAACTTGAAATCTGTAATATGTATTATAGTTTTTTAAAGCGCTAAGCATAGCTCAGCACTTTATTGTCGTTAGACTTCTACTTCCGGTGCATCAAATAACTGCCCCCTATGATCAGAAATTTACATCATTTAACCTGGTTAGGGAACCGGTTTCAGGGGTTTATACACATAATTGTGAATCTAATGTACGGGCTACTGTGAATCTAATGTGCGGGGCTTACATATATCATTGCAGGGGCTGCTACACAGTTTTTGCTGCATTTCCAATGTGTTAAAATTATACACAATGTAGAAACTATACAAGTTGCTTTTACCAGTAAAAGAGGCACGATAAAAACTGGCTTGTAAATGTCATGAATATAAACATGCCAACTTCGTTTACTTTAACTTTAAAAAAAAAAGATATGGACACTACTTCTCAGTTTCATGATGTAACATCCAAAGATGAAATTTCTATGTTCTCTTCTATTGCTGCCAAAAATTCACTTTTCTTTTTCTTAAATTTATTAACAAGTAGTTCTACTTGTCACTGAATGATGATAAATCATGTTGTAAAGAGATGTATTCTCGTAAAATTTTCATTTAAAATTCAATTTCTGATTTCCAAATTGCATGAAAACTACATGTCTCCTCTATTTTTCACATACAGAAGTTTTACCTTGTATGTTGTAATCTATTGTAAGTAAATATTAACTCATTCTTCAAAGAAATTTGATTTGTTAAAACGTTACTTTTATATGTTCTCTTCTCTAAAATGAGTTGTACAAGGTATAATTTAAAACATGATGATCATCAGCAAATAAACGTAATCTTTTCTCATTTTCCCCACTTTGTGTCATTTATTATTAATTGCAAATTTTTACCACACCGTCAGTAATTTTTTATTACATATTTATTTATAAGAAATGTTTTATTTTAACAAAATGTTCTTGTTGAGAGTTTAACTATGCTAAATAGCCATTTAGCGATGCTGCAAAATAACCTCTCACAGCGCCAAAATGGAGTAGTTTTATTTAAGGTGGAATAACACATCTAGAAAAGTCACTCAAATTGGCAGTAAATTGATTGAATATGAAATATATCATGATAGATAAACTGTACATATGTCAAATAAGCAAAAAATTGGCAATTTTGGGAGTAAGAGATGAATATCTAATAATTCAATTCAGTTCGTAACAACAAAAGCCCCAGCCGGATTCGAACTCGGGATGTACAGATGATAAGTCCGACACTCTAACTCGGCTAGGGAGTTAATTGCATGTTACCGTCGATAAACTCCTTTTAACAAAACTAAATGGCTTTTCGATCAAAGTTCAGCTATTTGGTGATGATGTGTTATTCCACCTTAAAGTGCTGAAGACGACTTGTAAATAGCCATATTTCTTGGTGCTCGCCACTCTTCCCACAGCACATATATATAAGGAACTGATTAAACACTTCAAGTTTGCATTGTAAATCTCACCTGCATGGACGTATATCGTACCTCGTTTACATTTGTTACTTAGACACAACAACTTTCCAGCTAAATGCAGTACATATGCACAAGAAAATTCAGAACATCAATTATAAAGGTCAATGCAATACATTGATAAAGAAAATGCAGGTATAACAACAATATATAAGTGCAAACATTAGACAAACAAAGGTATTTAACACGTCGCACACAAAATCCAGGTGTTAAATCAAGTGTAACAAAATCAAAGGTTTTTATATACCAAGTTTCAGGCAAGTGTCCATTTACAAGTCTTGTTCAGCTTTAATTTACATTAACTTTAGTGTATATGCTAAATCAGAATATATATTTAAAGAGAATGTAATTTCAACCTATTTTCTTAATCAAAAATAAATTGAATAAGGCTAAATATGGATGAGTACAACTTCAGTGTCATTGTGACCCTTCTGGCCTTGGATACTTTCGATTGATATTAATTAAACATATGCCAAAATATCAATATGTTTCATTTCACAAAGTAAATTTCCTTTAGAACCAAGCTAGGTTGGCACTTTTCAGTACTTTGGTTGTCTTTTTTTTTGCAGGGAAGGGAAATACCAAATTTTCAAAGATATGCGATCAGATAAAAACCAACATTTCCAACATCATTGTTGGAGGTAAGGACATCTGACATTTCATGCTCATGTTAATTTTCCTAAGAATTGAGAAATAAAAATATTTTACATTATTCAAGTAGTTTAAGATTTTGCATAATTTAGAATTTTAGAAGTTAGTGAATTTATTTTATTGAAGCAAACTCCCTGGAGAAACTAATGAAAATGATAGGAACCGATAGAGACAGTGTGGAAAGTAGAGACAAAATGTAAGTTACCAAGTGTCAGTTGTAGATCTATTAATTCTTTTAAGTCATCATTTACATATAATTACCCTTTATCTCTTACATGTTGTGTGTACTACTCGTACAGCTTTATCACTCGCAGTGATACTTTTGTATTAAAGCGGCTATACCCTGTATTTATCTCTGAAAAGATGTACTAAATTGTATACTGCAAGGTCACATTAAATGCATATCACAGTGATGCACCATAAATTATGTTATAAGAAATAAATTTATTAATACTATACATTACACAAGCCATGGTTTACAAAATTAATTCTTCGTTAAACATAACCCGCGAAGGTTTAGGAGAAATTGGGTTTTGAAAAGAACAAATCCCTATTTTAATTTGATTTTTTAGCTCACGTGAGCTGAAAGCTCAAGTGAGCTTTTCTGATCAACCGTTGTCCATCTGTCCATCTGTCCGTCTAACCATCTGTAAACTTTTTACATTTTGAACTTCTTCTCTAAAACCACTCGGCCAAATTCAACCAAATTTGGCACAAAGCATCCTTATAAGAAGGTGAATATAAATTGCAAAAATAAAAGGCCAGATTATATTCAAAGCGGAGAAAACCTCGAAACTGTAAAAAAAAGTACATTTTTAAAAATCTTCTTCTCAAGAACTACTGAGTTAATCTTAACGTAATTTAGCCTAAATCATCCTTATGGAAAGGAAAATATAAATTGCAGAAATTAAGGGCTAATTAATTTCAAATTTGAGCTTATTACGAAAATACTAATAAAGGGGGTCATATCTCGTAGACTGGCAATGCCCCTTTCGTATGATATAGACTGGTTCTCTGACAGGCATTGCCAGTCTATCGTACAATAGAGACAGAGGACCAGTCTACTGTATCTCGATAACGAGGTTATTTGTTTGAAGCGGCCATTTTGGATGCATGTTGTCAATCTTACAAAGATCAATATGTTTGTTGTGCAACAGCTAGTTCACGTGCGAATATAATCTATGAAACACGGAAGATATATTGGTGCTGATTATTGTGAAGTAAATTGAAGTTAAATATTTCAACGCGTTGTCATTTTCACTTGTGACGGTGGTTTTAGCTTGTTTTGATTTTTGTTTCATTTTGCTTTTAAACTTGGGGAACGATTGCCTGTATTCAGTTCGGTAAATAGGCAGTTGATTGTTCACCTGTGAAAATGATAAAATCTGATGCATTATCAACAAACTAAAAGACATTTCATTCAATTGGTAAACGGTATGATCTCTGAGGAATCGTTGGGGTCGCATTGGTGATTAATTCAATGTGTTTTGTTAACATGCCTAGCATTTTCTCGAGTCTATTCATTTTAAACAGACATTATTAATATCGTTGATGGAAATATGTAGGTATATGTATGATTTTAAAAATAAATTGTGCTCTATCTGATTAAGTGCATTTTCCCTCTATTTTTATTGTTTATTAATTTCTATTTTAGTGTCAACAAGGACCAAACAAAGGGGCGACTTTGGTTGAAATAATTGATTTTTATTCGGTAACTTCTCAGGAATTTCCTCCGAAAGAGAATTTGAAGTAGCCATGTATTCTGAGTTCATAATCGTGTAAATAAACTCCAAAGACAATAAAATGATGTTTATGTAATTGAAAAGACGTTTTCACACCATCAGTTAAACCCTGTTCTGATTAATCACCCGCGATTGTCTTAACTTTAGAGGTTCTAAATACGGGTGATGCAAACACATACCGTGCATTGAAAATTACAAACGATATTTATTACATTTCGTGTTGATATTACAATAAGTTGGTAACTTGTAATTAGTTAATAACTCTGCCAAATCAATGCAAAACCGTTTGTTTACACTTATCTTCAAAATCAAAATGATCCTCTACCTAACTGTTGTAATTGGGTCATAGGGTAGGACTAATGCCTCCAAAATACACAGAAGTGCATAAACTGATTTTGTGTCACTTGGCTAACTCTATTACAAAACATTTAATCTATATAATGTATGAATACATTAAAAAAATGAAATTAAACAAATTGGGATAAGTTTTTAAAAGTTGCTTATAATTCTACGACTGATGCTGAAATGTTTGTTGATCATTAGAATTGTCTCACTAAATATTAAATACTTGTGTACAGAAAAATCAAAAGGATGATGTGCAATAACTACTTTGTGGGAGTCCCTTCTCATTTGATGAATTATATGAAATCTGCAACAATTTTGGTAGTTTTCCAGCAAGTAAATGAAAACAACATCTTTTAAACAGTTCTGACACGTTATAATTATGAGGATATCTGCATTATCATTATTTTTAAGAAAATATTGCAGGAGAAATCATCTTGGTTTGTAGCCATTTGTTGTTCTTGAGGAAAGATGAATATAATTGATGGGCCTTAGTGCAAAAGAGTGATACATGTATGCCTGACAATACATTGAATTATATAGCTTTTTAACACATCACGTGACAACATTTTCCAGTCGAATGTTTTCATTGATCAAGTAAGTAAGGTTATAAAATGTCACAAGTTTACACAGGTAAACAATTATTTAAGGGATGAGCACGGAAAACCAATTAAGTTTTTGACTGTAGCCTTAGCAACTTTTGCCACAGAGTTCAAACACTGCGTACTGGCTTCCAGACTATCTGGCGATCCTCTGTTCGTCAATCTTTGTTAACACTCACATATGAGATAAGAGCTGTGAAAATGAAATGTATCTCATCGGCATGGTATATTCATAGAGCTTAGCATCTTAAATAAACACAAAAAAATATTCACTTAGATGCGGAAAATGAAAATTACACTAATTGAAGTTCAATTTTTTTTCATAAATACCAATACACCAAACAAAAAATATTGCAGGTAAATGGTAACCATCTTTTACAGTATTTTCATCATATAAACTAGATATGTATTGCATGACCTCTGAGACAAAATATTAATGAAATAAAATGTTGGCATCCTTTAATTGTGTAGATTCAACATGTTCAAATTATGATTACACACGATAAGGTAGGCCCACAATGGGTGCTGATTTTTAGACTGATATACGTCTTAGAAAATGTATGAAATTTTTATCTTTAAAGAGCTAATACTGTTCACATATGTGCAAAAACTGCAGGAAATAATATACCAGTGTTATATATAATTTATATATCGCAATATATTTTCACCCCCGCCCTTTATAAAATATTGAGTCTTACATCAGAAAATTATGGTACTTAACTTTGCTGAATATTAAATTTTACTGTTCTTAATTATTAAAAGCGTTTTAAGTCAAAGTAGTTCACCATTGTTGCTCAGGTGAGCGATGTGGCCCATGGGCCTCTTGATCCAGTTTGTTATACTAAAATACTGTAATCTGTAGAAATTTGAAATGTTTATAACACATTGTGGAGTATAAATCAGATACTCAATTGGATTATCAGGATAGATCACTATTAAAGAGGTAAACTATATATTTAATTTGAATACTCACTTTAATGTAAATGAATGAAAATCATTTGTTTGAAAATTTTGTTTGTTTTAATTTTATCGGCCTCCCTCGTAGGTATGGTATTTTGAAGTGACGTTAAACGTAGAATTAATTTTGAGAGGCCTTTTGCAAAAAAAAGATGCTGAAAAGAAACTGCAGGGGACATATTGAAATCTTGGTTCAAGGAAGCTGTATCTTCTCCTTGTCCTCATATGTGTATAAGTTATAGAAAATTTTGCACAATAACACACAAAACTAACTTTCTTAAACAAGAGGATTTTTATTTTCCATTTTCAGCCATGAAGTGTCCACAAAGACAAACAAAATAGTGCAGGAAACAAGCAGACAAATGAAAACCATTTCCTCAATGACAGGCCTAGATAGGGTCAGTTCATATATTTAAATTAACACAATGTATAAGTGTTGGGGATGGGGCAGTGAAGCTCATTTTTGATATAGGACTGCATGTTTATGTGACCAACCAAGTTCATTTCCTGGTAAACTTTTTAACGTTGTTATTTAATTTTACTTTACTTTAGGTATTTTTTTAGGAAGTGAAATTGTTTAGAATAAAAAAAAATGTGTTTTTGATTTCTAAATCAAGGGAACAGACATTCAAACTAAATGGTCTAAAGTAGGTTCATATAAGGAAAGAGAGATTTGCAAATGTATTTATAAAGAGATGTAAATATAAAAGTGTGTCAGTAAAATATTTTCTTTGGAATATCGTACATGTAAATGCATTGAGATCACCAGAAGATTAAGTAAGAAAGTCTCTCACTCTCATGGTGTAGGTAAGATCTATGCCATTGCAAAGTTCATTTTGATGTTGCCTCACATCAGTTGATAGATATTTTTGTCTATTTAATAAATTAAAGCATAAAAAATTGTTTTTACTTATATATATGTTTTTCAGCAACAAAAATTTCAAGTGGATCGATTAAAGAATGATTTTCAAGAAGCTGTTCAAAGATTTACATCTTTACAAAAGGTACTGTTAATCTAGTATGACTTTTAGGGATCAGAATATTTGGAAGAATTTTAAATGGGACTTTTATCGATTAAATTATCTCTTTAATTGAGAGGGAGAAATGGAATTTTCATTGTGTGTAGTGTATCTCAGACAGAAACTTGTAAGACCGATATATAAAACTTTGATATAGCATTTTACCTTGAATATTGAAGTTCTGATGATAAGTACAAATAAATATACATACTTTATACAGGGTTATTTTCGTCCTGTGTTATTTTATCTCTTCACTTGCAAATGGTTTCACCCTGTCTTGAATTAGCCCAGACAAAGTTGTGATTAAAGAGAGATAATTTGAGACATTGGAATTTACCCAGTCTTAAATTCGCCCGTTGACAATGAGGGTGACAGTAAACTGGTGCTGCTATTTCCCTGTATGCAGTACATGTACTAGTATTATAAACAGTATACATTGTATAAAATGTACTGAACAATATATACACTGTAAGTTTAATGTAATAATAATGATTAAAATGTTGCTGTAATCATAAATTAGTGAAACATATAACATTGATTTCACAATCAATGCGTATCTTTTTTCTAGAGAGCAGCTGAACAAGTAAAGAAGACTTTTAAATTAACCAGTGAAAAACCCAAACCAAAGTCCAGTGGAGGCTGGATGGATGTGAGTACATTTGAACTGCAAAATATATACTGTAAAGTCGCATATATTACACACACTTTTTTACAGCCAAAATTTGATCAAAAGTGTGGGGTGCATGTTGTACATAAGACCGATATTTTACCCCATTTTTTCAGGCGGTGATTCTGGATACCGCGGGAGTATGACTGCCGATATCGCGTGTTATGCAAGTTGTATGAGTGTATACTAAACTTACTGTGTCAGAAATACCTTATTCTTAGTTTTATTTCCATGTATTGAAATATTTATCCTCTCTGACAACTATTCCTTGCATCAAACAAGTTATTGCCAGTGTATTCGCCATTACGTAAGCAGCCACCTGTTGACTCGGCGCGTGGTCAATGTTTGTTTAATAACAATTTCCGGTGTCAAAAGCATGCACCTGTCTTGTGTCGGACTTCACAGGGTGTTTTCAAGTGCATGAAGATTTGCAATTATTATGATTTTATTTAACTTGATTACTTTGTGTCCAGTTATGCAGTTAAATGAAGACACTGCTAAAAATACATTGATCATTTGTACGACTTGATAGGCCTAATGACGATATATGACATACATACGATTCTTCACAATGTTTATTTAACAACAATCAAAGAGTTTAATTATAAATAATCAATTAAATCATTTCTCTTGGTGTTGCTTGGTTTAGATCTGCAAACATTATTACTTTTAAGCACTAAGCTCGGTTGCCATTCTTCTCTACTTCTCTACTTCATGATCTTCAACTTCTTCGCTGTCGTATAAGAAACTCTTTCTTTACGAAGTGTCAAATGATATTCGAAACCGCCCATGTAAATCATACTGTCCTTTTTATGTAAAATTGTAAGAACAAAGAACAACAGATTTTTTTTTTACTTAACCCATTTAATTTTCTTTTTCACATTGTAGGCTTTACATCAATTATAACGATGATCAAATAATTAATTGTGCCTTGATTTCATTACGATAAAAACGGCTTGTGTGTGTTTTTTGTGAGACTTTGACTCTAATATCGCTTGGACCAAGTTCTGATCATGAAATTACAGTAATTGCACTTGGTTTATAAAATTATCATTAAACATCGATAGTTATTTGGGAAAATGGCGGCTGTCAATTTTCATCATCTGAGCTATGTTCCGATCACAAAATAACAGAAATTGCGCTTAATTATAAAACGATCATGAAACATCGATAGTTTTGGGGGAAATGGCGGCCGTTGATTTTGACATATTTTGGATGCGTAATATACATAGGACCTGCTGTCTTTTCACCATTTTTTGGCCAACTTTTTATACACGAGTGCGTATTATACATGATAATTTACGGTACAGGTGACTCTCGATGACTCAAACTCAATGGGACGAGGAAAAACTTTGAGGGATCAAGAGTTCGAGTTTTCAAGAGTTTGGAATATTCCAGGTTGACCAACGGGTTTTAAAATTAATCTTAACGGATGTTATGATAAAGCCATTTATTTAGTGCTAACCTTATGCACGTGCCTAAACAACGTTTTCATTTCAGTTGAATATACAGATCTGGATGTTTTAAAAACTAAATGGAAACAAATATTGAATAAAGTCATAATAATTATGTATTTATGCATCATATTATGACAAGATTGCTCAGTTCTACTGGACTGCAAGACGATATGTCGTAAAAAAGATAACTGAGTATCACCCACTGTTCCCATTGCAAGGGCCATTCACCAGCTGTAAGAACATGTTCAGCAATACAGTCTGATTAAAATCAAACCTTCCACTAGCTCCTTTATTTTGATGGTAGCGTGAAAGCGACCGTCAAAATAAAGGAGCTAGTGGAAGGTTTGATTTTAATCAGACTGTCAGCATTAATCATTAAAATGACAATGATGCTGACATGCATAATTTCTACAGTTTTATTATTCATTAATTTTCACTATCGCTCAAAATTATCGTATCGTCTCAATTAATTTCTCATTTTCACTGCGTCTGCAAATTATCGTAAGACAGTCTGTGTTATTATAGATTAAGTAACGGTATGGTCAATCATCGAACAATTATCACCTTGCAGGACTAGTTTCGCCTGAATAAACAACCTGTTAGACGGGTCACTATCTAATGCCTGGAGACATTTAAATGACCAAATAGGTGTTAATTAGGTGATGCTTGCCTATACACAGCCACTTCGAGGTATCGAGAGTAAAAAACAATAGATTATGAATAACGGGACTGCAGTTAGACTTCAACGGATCAAGGATTTGAAGAGATCAAGTGTTCAAGAAATCAAGAGTAAATTTGCTTACCTATACAGGGAAAAAAATCGGGATCCTAGACTTGATCACTTCGAGCTATCAAGAACTTCAAGCAATCGAAGTTGAAGCCATCAAGAGTAACCTGCAAACAGATCTATACTATTCACAATGTACATTGATATATTTTTTAGTATACACAACTTTTTGAACAAAACTGACTTATTATTCACTACTTGTTTACGTGACGAAGGCTCTGTATTGTTGTAATAAAGTTCATTTTCATTTGCCTACTACCTAATTATATCAAAGTTTCGCTGCATTCCCACACAGAACTTATTACTGATATTTAGAAATACATGTTCACTGTTTTAGGATGACGACGATGAGGTAAAATTCTTAGAACAAGAACGCAAAAGAGAAGAACAACAAATACAAGACCAAGTCATTGAAGATGATCTGACTCTGATCCGGGATCGCGAGGAGAGGATCCGACAGTTGGAGGTATAGCATAAAGAAATAGCACAAGAAAAACAGACATTGTTATGAAGATTCTATCTTCGTTTTAGTGAAAATGATGCAAGATTTATGACTTTTAAAAAACATCACCTGCAGCTTAATTAACTGGATTTTTTCTTCAGTTAATTAAGCTGCAGGTGATGTTTTTTAGAAGTCAAAAAAAAAAAAGTAAAAAAAACATGCAGATCAGGTCATTGTGAAATCCTACAAATACTAATAAAAATGAATGAACTACGAGTAATTCTGAAAGTTTTACCTTAATAGTTTCATTTTTTTCTAAATCTTTACTGAAAATCTTTGAAACATTGTCACCAGCTCCGTAAAATAAAGAAGTAAACTGTGTAAAATGACAACTTGATCTGCACGTGAATATTGAGCAAACCAAGGTCAGCTAGCACGTTTCAGAGAAAGTTTGTGGCAGGTAAAGTGACAACATCAGTAGTAAATATTGTCGGATGAATTTTGAAGTTGAAAGTTCCTACAGACTGTGTGAGCTACAAAATTAGGTTTCACAGGTCAGTCTGGAATCGAACAAGTTTGTGCTGTAAATTGCAAGTGTATGTTTGAAGGCACATGCACACCTTTAAAAGTTAGTGTGCCATTGAATGGTTGAAGTTCAATAAAATGCAATTTCTGTAATTTTCATTGTCAGTATCTGTTGTGAATTCTTTGGAATAAGCTATAACAAAATAAATACTCCTCAAATTAAACGGATGCATTAAAAATGATTGAATTTATCAATGAAACACTCTGCTGAAAAATGAAATTGGGAACATGTTTAGAATATCTATGGACAACAGTGTGCTTTTGTTTACACCATAAAGAAAAAATCTTTATTGAGAGAACTCTTGGTCAACTATTTGCAGGGACTAAGTTTTTGCAGTCCTGATACAGAGTTAAACGTCACAGCTGGCAGTTTAAAAAATATCAATTTATTAAATGTCAATACCACATAAAAAGGGGCGGGTACCAAATCGGCCAATTTAAATGCTTCTTTTATAAACTGCAACCCGTGATTCGACTGTTTGACTGTTGCATCAAATAGTGTCAACACTCAACGCAGCGCTAAATCAGCCTTAGTGTATACTTTCAAGTGAGATTTGTGATAAAATTGAAATACATTATTAAACAGGCTTGTTACCATATTTAATTCAATGATAAATAACTTGCATTTAAATATCTGGTAAATAAAAAATGTAATGATTAAATCAAATTCAAAATTGCTGATTTAAAATCAAGGAGGGCATTTAGAGTCAACAAATTGGTTTAGAAGACATCTTTTTCATTGGATTTATTGAAAGATTTTTACAATTGCAAGATAAGCTATGTACTTGTTTAAAGTTTTTTTTACATGAAATATTTGAAAAATGAATAATTCCTGAAAAATTTTGCCTTGCAGTCTGACATCTTGGATGTTAATGAAATTTTTAAGGACTTGGCTACCATGGTCAATGAGCAGGGAGAAACCATAGGTACGGTATTCTAAGCATGTTGAATAATTTTGGTTGGCTAGTAAAGCTTAGCTGCAGAACTGTAGCTCCATGGGAAATTTGGGATGATGAACTGTGGTGCTACAGTTTCATCAATACAAAAACCTGAATATTTATTGCAATAAAAAGTTGCACACAGTTAACTTGTGATTTGTAGCTCTACGTTCTGTCAACCCGAATTTCCCGTGGAGCTACAATTCTGCAGCTATGTAAAGCTAGATTGTTTTCACTATTAAAATTGGAGCAACACTTTTCTGTGATTTAATGCCCATTCCAGAAAAGGGGGCATTTTGTTTTGCACATGTAACTGTAAAAGTTTCTGTACAATACAATACAATAAAATGATTTGGATAGTAAATCATTTCAACCAAGTAAAGCTTTTCACATGATAAGCAGGAAATGCTTTATAAATTAAGCTGACATTTACCATATTTTTCTGTCCAAGTACTAGATTAATTAGTAGCAGCATGCCTCTAAGTGCAGGAAATGAGTAGGGTTATACAGATTGAAAAGTTTTACATATTTAGGCTGTTGAAAGTTCATGGAGGGCTTTAAACATACAAAAAAGGCAACTTGAATTGGCTTCTAAATTTCACAGTTGTCCAAACAATGTCTTTAAAACATGCACCAGGCTTGATAAACTGGTACCCTATTCAGGGTAGATGATCCCATTGACACACATGGTCAATGTTCAAACCATTCTGAACATAGGAAGATATTGTTTGATATCTCGAGAACTCTTTACTTGACAATCTTATCAAACTTGTGAAACAACTAGGTAAGTAGCCCTGAGCCAATTAGTAGATAATTTCTAATTTTCAAATCAGGAAGTGAAGGGTCAAATTGAATATAAAAAGGTATTATTATGATATTTAAGATGTTTACAACTCTTTGATTGACAAACATCAAAATTGGTACAATGGTATCCCATGAGGAGAATAGAATCCATTGATTTTGAAGTCACAAGGATCAAACTGCTCTGGACAAAGAAAGATAATTCACTGAAAGTTTGCTCAGGTAGTGCATGTAACAGTGAAAAAGTCCACCTGTATCATTATTGGGGCAGATATGTTTCTTAACAATTCTTGTTTTAAATTATCACTGTTAATCCAGTTATACACTATGATGCCCATTCACCCCTGTCAGTTTAAAATATCAACCGATATCACCTCTTTTTACAGTCACTGTGTTTTTAATACGTACAATTTAAGCACTGTTTAATATTTTACAGATTCCATAGAAGGAAATGTAGACAAGGCATACACAAACGTTGAGTCAGGAACATCGCAACTGGCTAAAGCAGCAGAATATCAAGTATGTCAAATTTGTTCTCTTGTTTTATAACATTCCCCACTGCCCAATTCAAAATATGTAAAGCAGTTGTATTAAACAAGTTGATTTTCGCACTTTAAAAAGAAATACTGTTAATAAAATGGACATGTATATTGTGTTTCAAATGCTTGTTGCATTCAAGGTAGCATGAATACCTATTTGTGCATTTGTATGGCAATTATGACAGTGCAGTATCTTTCTCTTTTAGAAAAAGTCAAGGAAGAAAATGTGTATTTTACTGGTGATCTTGGTGATAATCGCTGCTGTTGTGACTATTATTATCGTGGCATCCATAAAGTCATGAAATCCAAAACCAACACATATCTTAACTGGAAAATTTATTGACAGAGTGAAAGGTTGCTCATGCAAGCACATTTTCTTATTTGAGACAAATGTCTCAAGACGTTATAGGAGGCTTGTCAATGACCAAATTGTAAAATTCCTGATCTTTGAGTGAGAATTTTGGTTTAGGAGCTTGGCTTTATTTATAATGTAGGGAAAACACAATTGTCATTGAATTATTTAACATCATTTAATTGTTTTCTGGGAGAATTCAGTGTCCCATTCTGTGTCTACAAGAGAATTTGAAACTTTTGGCATGTTATTAACCATCTTCTCTCTCACCTTTTTAATTTGTTTTCAATAATAACATTGTAATACATGTAGAAGGGTGCTCAGATATCGGGCTGGTGTTTGGTGTCAAGCTATTTTGAAAATTTACACATCAAGTTGGAGTAAGGCACTCCACTGATTTTTCAGACCGATTAATTTTTTTTAGTTCAACATTGAGAAGAGTTATTTCTATTTGATTTTTAACTTCTGAATATTGATCTTGTTCATAATGTAATTGATGAGTCTATTTAAGAGAAGAACTATATTAGGAGATTATAATGTATGAAACAAAGAAAAAAGGTTTTGTAGTTTTTAAAACTGCATATGAGTCTTTTTATATAAAGAGAAGAACTATATTAAGAGATTGTAATGCAGGATTAAAAAAAAATTGTAGTTTTTAAAATTGTTTGTTTTAATTTTTAACAAAGGCATAATGGGCAAGTATATGAGAATACTTTCAAGAAAGGTATTATTCTTGAACATTTTCTTGTTCACATTCCAAATATTGAGCTTAATTTTAGGAAGTTTTCTTCTTTACATCTTACAAAGATAGTGCAATAGATTTAGCTTGCATGCTGGCGAGGATGTAGTTGACATCTCATACATGTATTCTCTCATGTGAGTAATAAATTCATTGAATGCAATCAAATATTTAAATCTTGGTCTTTCTTGTTTTTTGAACAACATTTTTTTGTACAACTATAAACATATTATTATTAAATTGCCATTATGTGAATTATTAAAGGGTTTTATCATACTCGGGTGATTATTTTAATGGCCTAATGAGCCTCTTTTTATTTTTACAAACTTATTAAGGATCATATAATCCCCTGCCTGTACCAGTAACTATCATCCTTATGATTTTTACAAACTGTACTTAAGTATTTCTCTGCACTATAACTTCAGTTATGAGAATAAAGTCCATCAATTGTCATTGTCAGGAGCAATTTGGTATGTTGTCAATGAGAATTCCTATGCACAAATTGATAAAAAGGTGAAGAGAAACAGAGTATTGTAATGAAGCATCGTTTTTTCGTTTTTGAAGCTGGGAGCAGACCCCCCCCCCCCCCCCCCCCCCCAAAAAAAAAAAAACCCATCACCAAAAATGTTTACTGATCTTGATCGGTTTTATATTTAGGACAGCCAATGAGAATTCAGGAGCGGATCTTGAATTTGATATAGGAATTCCACTATTTTAAACATAATTAATGCGGTAAATTTGAATTTTCCATTATATACCATTTCCTTAAATGATGTTTTAGTGATAGGACAAGGTAAGATCGCTTATTTACACTGACATTCATGTTATCAAGCCCCAAGCGTAAATCCCATAAAATCATGCGAGAACTGTCATGGCTGCTGAAAAAGACGACTGGTAAACATGCTGATGTGTTTTATCTGGTTTTGATTTATATACGGTTAGTTTGTTCAACCTGAATTAAAAAATCATTTTATCTAAAGAAAGTCAAATTTAAAAACGATCTTTTCAGACCAGACTCAGCCACATTAAAAAATTAATTTTGCACCATTACGGAAATCCAGTAAACATCAGATATAAAAAATCGGAGAGGGCTACATTATTGCAGCTAATTTTTCTGTCGTCCGTCTGTCTGTCTGTAAACTTTTCACATTTTCAACATCTTCTCCAGAACCACTGGGCCAATTTCAACCAAACTTTGCACAAAGCAACCTAAGGCAAAGGGGATTCAAAGTTGTGAAAAATAAAGGACCAAACCCTTTTACAAAGGGGGATAATTAGAAATTATTGAAAATTATTGAAAATTTTTGAGAAATTTTCAAAAATCTTCTTCTCAAGAACCAGTTGGCCAGGAAAGCTGAAACTTATGTGAAAGCATCTTCAGGTAGTGTAGATTGAAAGATGTGAAATTCATGACCCTCAAGGTAGGGTGGGGCCACAATGGGGGTCAAATTTTTACATAGGAATATATAGAGTAAATCTTTAAAAATCTTCTTCTCAGAAACCAATCAGCCAGGAAAGCTGAAACTTGTGTGGAAGCATCCTCAGGTAGTGTAGATTGAAAATTGTGAAATTCATGACCCTCAAGGTAAGGTGGGGCCCCAATGGGGGTCAAATTTTTAAATAGGAATATATAGAGTAAATCTTTAAAAATCTTCTCAGAAACCAATCAGCCAGGAAAGCTGAAACTTGTGTGGAAGCATCCTCAGGTAGTGTAGATTTAAGTTTATTCAAATCATGATCCCTGGAGGTAGGATGGGGCCACAATGGGGGGTTGAATTTTACATAGGAATATATAGAGTCATTTTTTAAAAATCTTCTTCTCTGAAACTGATCTGCCAGAAAAGCTGTAACTTGTGTGGAAGCATCCTCAGGTAATGTAGATTTAAGTTTATTCAAGTCACCAATTTTTACATAGCAATATAAAGATTAATTTTTAAAAATCTTCTTCTCTGAAACCTATCAGTCAGGAAAGCTTAAACTTGTTTGGAAGCATCCTCAGGTAGTGTAAATTTAAAGTTGTGAAATTCATGTCCTCCAGGGTTAGGGTGGGGCCACAATGGGGGGGGGGGGTCAAATTTTATATAGGAATATATAGAGTAAATCTTTGAAAATCTTCTAAAAAACCAATCAGCCAGGAAAGCTGAAACTTAAGTGGAAGCATCCTCAGGTAGTGTAGATTCAAAGTTGTGAAAATCATGACTCCCAGGGTTAGGGTGGGGCCACAATGGGGGGGGGGTCAATTTTTTATATAGGAATATATAGAGTAAATCTTTGAAAATCTTCTGATGAGAAACCAAGTGGCCAGAAAAGCTGAATCTTGTGTAGAAGCATTCTCAGGGAGTGTAGATTCAAGTTTGTTCAAATCATGATCCCCAGGGGTAGGATGGGGTCACAACTGGGGGGGAGGGGGGGGGGAGAGAATTTTTTTTACATAGGAATATATTGAGAAATATCTTTAAAAAAATATTTAAAAAACCATATGGCTAGAAAATCTTTAACTCTAGTAAAAGCAATTTCAGATAGTGTACATTCAAATTCGTTAAAATTAAAATCTGGAGGGGTAGGTTGGGGCCACATTAGAGAGCCAATTTTACAAAAGAACACATTTTAATTATTCACAAAAACTGAATTGTTATCAGATATGGTTTAACTGTACACGTGGTTGAAAATATAAACATTGGGTTGCTGATAAAATCATAGCCATGTTTGATGCTTGAGTGTTCGATCAATACCATGCCTTTTTAAAAAAAAGATTGGTGTCTGTTTTGTGTAAAAATATAGTATATCGAGCCATTCTCAAGGAACATTCTGCATAAAATAGTATTGTCTGTTTCACTATTGATGCTATTGCTAGGTCGGGCGCGGTTCAAAAATTAATTCTTAGGGGGGATTGCTACAAAATATGTAATTGTTGCAACATCAAAAAATAGTTATATTTTCTATTGTCACATTTATTTCTAGAAATCATTTTATCTACCCGGGTACCAATTAATGGAGATAAAGTTTAAAATCAATCCACGTCTAAATTTTATATTTGACTACAAGTACCTAGATTATAGGAAATAGACTATAACCATGAGGCAAGATTTTTACTGCGAAACTGAAAGGGTCAAATAAAACCACGTGGTCTAAATTTAAATGACAATAACATTTGCAGGGGTGTGCAAGCATTTTGACATATTGCTGATTCTTTAAAATTGTTTAGACTCTGGCCCCTGGACGATTCTTGGGCCTCACAAGAGGTTCAGAGTTTGATGTAGGTTTATATCCCATAAATAAACAACTGTTTAGGATCTTTTTTAGAACTGCAATGCTCTACATTTGATATGACTTTAAAATCATCCTGTTAGAAACATAAGAATATCTAGGGGGAAAACGGATTTTTATTTTTACAGGATCTACATGTAATATACAACATTGTCCAGATATTTTGTATTATGACTCCATTAAGCTGATTTTAAATATCATGCCTATTGTTGCTCAGGTGAGAAATGTGGCCCATTGGCCTCTTGTTTCTTTTACCCATAAAAGTTAGGGTGTGGTGGGGCAGATCTTCAAACTCTAAGCTAAAGGGGGGGGGGGGGGGGGGGGGGGGGGATTCCCCCCATCCATTCTGAATTAGAGTTTTGCATAATGCACTAGCCATCTGTAAACCAAAATCCAAAGGGTCAGCTTGTAATCTTGGGCGTTAAGGATCCTCGACACCCCGTGACTTCTTCTTTTTTTGACAGTATACGTCACAACATTTTAACCCATTGATTATGAAACAGCTTATATCGCCAAAATTTGGTGTTTATCTCTGTAGCGCAATGGGTGTAGCTTCGATCTACTAACCCACAGGTCCCAAGTTTGAATACTGCAGGGACTTTTGTTGTCATGAACAGCGATAACATTTTAAAAGTTGATTTTTTCACCCAAATTGAATTTTTTCTGTCATTTTCAAATCAAACACATACAAGATATTTATATCTTTAAGTTATTTAAATGTTCGAGCTTGTAAGCATAACTTCTCCCAAAGCTGTGGAGGACCCTTAAAAGGGAAATACCAGTACATCAACCTCACAGTTTTTAAAAATAAATGCTGTCCAAACATTGGGACATACCCTCTTCAATCTAGTGTCATCCATAAAAAAAACATCAGAAAATTTTCCCAAATACGATTCTTCACCTTTTGTATTTCTCAACAATATATTTGGATTCTACATGGAAAACCGTTTCGTTTCTACTTTCTCAGTTGAAAAAAATAAGAGATTCATGCCAGGAAATTGTAGCATCATGCCATCTGTAAGTAATCAGTGCATTTTTTTTTAATTCTTAATGTCATGGATTTCAAAGTCTTGAATGATGAAATACAACCAACTCCCCCATGACTGCAAGGATTAAATGTTTTGCGGTATTTGTGTGCATTAAGCCTACTGAAACCTTTTACTTCAGAATTTCCAGTACACAAGATAACCATGGAATGCTAGTAGCTATATTCTATCATCAACATATCTTGCGTGTAATGTACAATTAAAAAAACTCCCTATTCTTTTCTAATGCATGTAAATTGGTATCAATTAGTGTGGAATTAGTAATTTAACTACAGTATTTACTATTTAACTGAGGTCAGCTTCACTGATACAAGTTTTACTGAGCATTTAAGTAATGTTTGTTTTTACATCAAATAATGAGGCAGGCACGAACGCAGGCACACAAATCATTTATTTATTCAGACGGACATCAAAATCTTTTTTACGTGCATTAATTTCACCACATTGTAAATTGTAGAGCCGAACAAAACAAATTAGGCTATTTTCTAAGAAATTACATATATCTTCAAATAAATGAATATAAATTTGCACATCAGATTTTATATAAAAGAGGTAATTATATTTGGAGTTTACCTATTTTCACTTGGAGAATGCAATATTATAATAATAAAGTAGTGAATTGATGACATTTTTAGCTCAACGAGATGAAGTCAGGCTGAGCTTATGCTATACCCCCCCCAGGTTTAAGTTTTTGGAGCAGGTCCTGTATTTAAGTTATTACTTGTTCTATTTTCACCAAACTGCATGGATGGTGCATCCGACCTACCTATGAACTTAAAAGACTTAATTAGATGCTGAGTCTGAGCCATGAATTTCAGATGTTTGAGGAGGTTAAGATTTTTGGAGCAGGTTAAAGTTTTTGGAACAGGTCCCCCTTTGATGACTATATCTTAGTCATAACTGGTCCTAACATCACCAAACTTTCATGGATAGTGCATTTTAGGATGTATATATACAACTGACGGGCTTAAATGCTGAACTGAGCCATAGGTTTTGGATGCTGGAGAGGTTATAAGGTTTTTGGAGCAGGTGCCTGTTGATTGCCATATCCAAGTTATTCTCCAAACTTTTATGGATGGTGCATCTTGTAATACTGCTGCACTCAGCAGGCTTGAATGCTGAATCTGAGCCATAGGTTTCGGATGCTGGAGGAGGTAAAGGTTTTTGGAGCTGGTTAAATTTATAGGAGCAGGTGTCCTTTGATGGCCATATCTAAGTTATTATTGGTCCTGTCTTCACCAAACTTGGATGGATGATTCACCTTGCGATATTGATGCACTTGACGAGCTTTAATGCTGAATCTGAGCCATAATTAAGTTTCAGATGCTGGAGGAGGTTAAGGTTTTTGGAACAGGTCACATGTTAAGGTAAAAAACAGTCTAAACTGATTCAAATGTGCATGGTTGATTGAATTATGTTATTGAATTACGGAGCTAGCTGCAGCTACGGAGAGTTATATTGATTATCTGGATGCTAATATATTTCTAAGCAGGTTTAAGATTTTAGAAAAACTCAAATTGTGTTAGAGTTGGAGCTGGTTACAAAATGAAGTAAATTATGATCATATACCCAATCAGACATGAACAATATGCTGTTGATGTGTAAATAGAGGTAGCTTCACATACAGAACTTGATCTTGATTTTCTAGATGCTGAAGCAGCTATAAGTTTTTTAAAGTATTTCAAAATGGCTATGCGTGGCTAGAGCTACCGCATTATTTGATTAAAATAGCACGTTGAAACCACCTGCAGGTCAATTTAAATGCTGTCATCACACTGACTGAAGCTATCATGGCAGCCTCCATGCCCTTGCAGTAAATTATATTTTGTTTATACCACTTATTATGGCTTTGCTTTATAAACAGTTATTTCATGTTCTTGTAAAATAGAAATTTAATTTCTTGTTCGCCGGTAATCTGATGCAAAAAAGTACAAGCGGAAAATCAAAAATTATCATTTTTGATACATAAATAAATTTGAGCAGATGATTATATTTTTTCCTACTTTTTTTGATTTATAAATTAAACGATTTGAGCAGAAATAAAACAGAATTTCCTGGATGCAGGAAAAGATCTATTGCAAATAACAAAAGAGTTGACCTATAGTGGAGATGGATTTCCCGAAAAAAAAATCACTTTTGAAAATCAAAGTTTTTTTTGTTTTTTTCTATCGTACATATTTCTAAATTTTTCGAATTTGCATTTGCAGCTATCATTGCTCTTGCAATTTTATTATTAATCTTCAATGTTGGCTAAAACAGCATTTTCTTAGTAAAATGGTATATTTCTGCATGGTTTTCAGCCAAGATATCCTTCAGGACCGTCCTGCCCCTAAAAAAATCTTACCGGTAGATATTTTGATAGGTTTTGTTCTAAGGAATAAATTGAGATAGATTTTTTTTTAGAGGCACCCTGGCCTTGGGGTGGAATTTTGCAAAAAACCCGACAAAAATTTCGGAATCTGATTTCTATCATAGTGGTCTATATTTACATCGTGAAGCGTAAGTTCTGGATAGCTCAATAGGTTAAACCACTGGATATGTCACACATGATGTTTTTTGTGCCCTGGTTTGATTATATCTGTGGGCATACTTTTCCTTTTTAAAATTAATGGCATTTATAAACCCCCGTTTTCTTTTTTTTATGCAGAATTGGCATTTGGTGTATCTAACTTCGATTTTCTTCCTTAAATGCACAATTGTTCTTTGAATTAAAGATAGCGATGGCAAAAAGTATATACTCAATTATGTAAAAGCAATCAACCAGAACTATATCTTAGTGTAAGCACGCTTTTTTTTGAGGACAAGAATGTGTTACTTGAAACAGGTGCCACGTAAAAAGATCATGCCAAGCAAAAACTGTTGCGTTTGCCTTTCCAGAACATCTATAGGAAATGGTACAATTGTGGGAGAAGTACTGCAAAGTAAATGCAGTTCGTTCTTTGCAAAGAACGTGTGCATTGGTGACATTTTATGCCAAAAAATGCAGGAGGAAAGTTTTTAGATTAGAAAAACACTTGGGTGGGTCTGTTAGAGTTTTCCGTCCCCTTGCCATCTCGGCATCAGGTACGTCCCCTTATACATGTACAAAGGATGCAGCTGTTCATACGGAAAAGAGTTCAGTTGGATGTACAGTGAATGGTGATAGTGTTCGAACGCCCCATAAAAATCCTTCTTCATCTACAAACATCACTCTTGCTGTTATTTCTGTTGGAAAAATTAAGGCAATGTGAATTATTTTTCACAAAAAATCAAAGGGTTTGCGACCTTTGAAATTGCGTCACACGAGACTTTCGATAAAATAAAAACATATAAAGAACATGGATCGTATTGTAGAAAATAAAATTTAAAGATAATAAAGATAAAAGAAGCGTCCATATCTCAAACTGCTCGGACAACGACTGTGAAACTTTTTTTTTTCAATCACTATACATTTATTAGAACTAGAACCTAAAAGTTTACTGTGTATGGCCTAAAATCAAGAAGTGGAATGGAAATTGATATGCTTTTTGTAAAGACAGAAACCAATACCGGCCCTATAGGTAAAGTCTTTTGTTATATACATGTGTTCTTTTAAAATAATATCATTTGTATAGTTTTATTTAATACGAACATGTGGGTTCGATGAGCAAGAAATTAAAATAGTGTGGCCTAATTTTTTTTCAATCTAAAGGGGCATGGTCACGATTTAGGTAAAAAATTATTCTTTCCGATTTTAATGTTTACAATGCTTCAGTAAGGCATTTTTAATAGGCAACCAAAATTTGAGTGGCATTCGTTGTTATAAGCGAGTTACAGAGCTTACAATTCTTTGCTATGTAAACAAAGCTTGTTTTTGTTTGAAAGTGTTGAATGTTAGGAACTGTTTATTTGTGCTCAAAATGAATAAGAAGATGGAAATCAGCTTGAAAAAGATTTTTTACAGGTATATTGAACCAATGTAAACAAAAACAGGGCACGGGCCTTGTTTACATGACAAATAATTGTGAGCCCTGTATCTTGCTTATAACTCTAGGACTGACTCTCAAATTTCATTTGTTCATTAGAAATGCCTTCCTAAAGCATTGCAAATAATAAAGACAGGAAAATAGAAAATAGGAAAATTGTGACCATGCCTTTTAAAGTTGTGCCCCATTACTGGAAATATAATAAAAAAGGAATTTCTTTAGGCCAAAAAAAAAGATCTCTGTTAAAGTTTCACCTCTCTATTTGTCACTTTCCAGTTCCTGTTGATGTCTACTTAATATAGATTTTACTATACACAAAAAAGAACAACAATTCTCTTCCCCTATTATTTATTTATTTATTCATCATCCTCAGAACGTAAACGGGCATTAGGATTAGTCAACTTAATAGACAACTGCTGGGCACGCTCCACAATGTCCTTCCTTTTCTTGCTGGAAACATTGTGTGCAATCTCTGCAGCAAATGTCCTGTTCTGCATCAAAAGTACCTCCAATTCCTAAAAAATGAAGATATCTAAGTGAATATCACAGAATAAAGCTGTGCATAGGTGCAATTTTTAGTTGAAGCTACATTTCTTTTTTTTAATCTCCAACTACTGCTGTATCAAGCTCACAATTTTTACTGTAACGCTCATCACTAGTACACCCTTACTATTCAAAGGGTATGAGCACATTCATTCTTCACTTCATTCAGAAATTTCACCTTTACATTAAATAGATGCAGATTTAAATACTGGTAAATGCATTAGGATAAAAATGATGCCAGTGCACAGACAGGGAATACATAAAGAGACACCAAACAAAATGATCTGAAATCCAGGCATACACATAAAAAAATCCTATAGATATACCATTGCTTTGTGCTGTTTAAACACTAGTAAACTGCAGGAAAGCATGGGCATTTGATAATTAAGGGGGTGCTTATTTGATATATACTAATGGTAATGCACTTTGTATGTATGCACCTTTGAATGATGTGCATGCTAAGTAAGGGAATCCTTTCTGGGCAAGATATATTAAGATACAAGATTAAGATATTTTGAGATATTAAGGTATTTTGACAATTCATCAACCAAAATAATAATCTTGTTTTATTTTTCTATTTAATGTAGTTTGTGTATAAAAACCCCAGTGGCAATTGATGGACTATCCAAAATAATAAGAACCCAAATACTTCGATGAATTGTTAGCTTTAACAATTAATGCCAGTAAAAAGTTCAATGTCTAACACCACCACCTCCTTAAGGTGGCTCACTAAACTTCCAAATCAGCAGTAAAAGCTTTTATTATGAAAGAAAGCATGATACATAAGAAGTATATGTAAAATAGTCAAAAAATATGCAATTTTGAGGAAAAACTATGATTTTCTAAAATTTAATTCAAGAAGGCCTCAGGCAGATTTGAACTCAGGATCTGCGGATCAGAAGCCTAATTCTTTAACCTATGATGATTTGAATAAAACTGATTGATACAAACAATTTAACAAAATGTTAAACAGCCATCTTGTGACATTGTGTCATAAAAAAGTATGAGCCTATATGTAGTGAGCTACCTTTATACTTAATAATTGCAAGAATAATGGGCAAGGTCAGTGTCACATATCTCATGCTCTCCCATTACTTGACAATGCTACACATATGTATAGCATAATGCGCAATAAACACGCAATAATATAAAGAAATAATTATAACAAAATAAGGGTTAAAGTTTGCAGAAAAATATTATATATGGAATCGAAATTTCTCGGTAATATGTAAATCTACACATTGTGTTCTAAATACCTAAAAAGATATAGGACGTTCTATGCAGAGGTTTAAAAGGAGTTCTGTTTATTACCTTATTCAATAATCAATATATGGTCAAAATTCACAGAAAAATAATGGAATTACATGTACAATTTTCTGATAATATGCACATCTACACATTGTGTCCTAAATACAAAGATTTAAACAATTCTGTGTTGCAGTTCAAGAGGAGTTGCTATGATAAGAAAACAAGTCAACATTACCCCCCCCCCCCCTCTCTCTCTCTATTTATTAACATTATACACACATATGTAATATGATTTACTTAATTTACTTCAATCTTGCAAATTGTTTATCTTTGTATAAAATCTTAACAAGATATATCTACCTTGACATTGTGAATAAGGAACTTCTTGAACCCATCAGGCATAACATGCCTCGTTTTCTTGTTGGATCCATAACCAATGTTTGGCATTTTGTATTGTCCCTTGAATCTACGACGGACTCTGTTGTCAATTCCTTTTGGTTTCCTCCAGTTTGACTGAAAATGGATAACATCTTGAATAAATAGGAACTTGCTAATTTGATAAATATCCTACAAAAATAGCCCTTTGATGAGCCAGGGGTCAATACATGTATATTTTACAGACATAATGAGAGTATAATACAGAGGTATAGTAACACTTAAAGCTGTCTGGTCCCATTTTATATCAAATATTATGTACGCTTTTAAATGATGGTTTGTGTATACTAATAGGCTTTGCAGTAGTTTTCCCAGTCAATTAAGCCACATTTCAATGGAAAATGATACACAATTTGTTTACAAAACAAACTTTCCATACAAGAGTACCGCATTATTTTGCTCCTTCACCCTGATGTTGAGGCAGGTATGATTGTGTTACAATTGACATTCGCTATAAATAAAGGAAATAAGATTTCAAAATTGTTTTTTCAGATCAAAATGAACCTGTGTACACTTTTTCACTAATCTTTCTGAAGTTTGTTTTGTTTACAATCGATGCATTATATATATGGTCAGTGTTTTTTTGGGCCTGATTTGGGACCAAAATTCGGCCCCAGTCCCAATCAGAAATTTCCTAATATTTTCCCAATTTCTGACCCAAAATTCCCAATTGTAATTACAAAAACAAATTTTCCTGTTTTGTCGCTATTTTTCCCAATTGAAAGGGCCCCAGCCCCCAGTCCCAAATTGGTGAAAAAAAACCCACTGCGGGTTGAATAGATTCAATCAATCGGGGAACAAAACTAAGTGGTTCCTTTTTCTAAACACACCCATAATGCATTTGCTTTGTTTTTATGTATTTCCATATAGTAATTAGTTTTATTTACATTAATTATTTCTATATTTGAAAGGAGTCCGATTCTGCTGTTGAAAATAGGTGAAAGTCTATAACTTTCTAAGATAACTAATTTGTATGGAAAGTCATTTGATACTGTCATAGCCAAAAAATCCAACCAAGCAGCTTTTACATTGGCAAGGTATGCAATCAGGTGAAATGAATGCAAAGGGCTTAAAACACAGTATCAGGCTATCTGCATGCTGATAATCTATTTATATAGAGCCATTTCAAAAAGAGCTTGTATTTTCGAAGGGCTGTAACTATCTAGTTTGCTCATCAAATCAAGCTCTCTAATATTGGGTACCTTCTATCTGATTCGCAAAGAGAAGCTCATCAATATTCATAGTGCCAAAATCTGAAAGTTTTTTCAGAGATCTTTTCTATTTAGTGAAATTGAAGCTATTATTGAAATTGACGCTGTTTCAGCTGAAATATACAGCCCTGGATAAAGTTGCGCATGTGTCATTAGTGTAGTGGTGTACGAGTGGGTTTAAGTACAAATGGATGTCACCGGATCCGCGCAGACAAGAGAGAGTGTGTGTCATCAGAGATGCTGTAGGGCGCAAGGTGCGTTATCCTTTATAGAGTGCATGCAAGTGTGGAACTCATTGTTAACCATTCTCAAAAAAAGCAAGTTGTCCGATCTATTCATACTTTACTGGCGCCGCGAGCATTTCAAATTTCTGCAAAGGGTTAAATAATACAGAAATTTGTTGATGATTTCTTTGGCGGGAACTGTCAGTATTTAGTAATGCTATGTACATTTCTTTCGTGTTCTCTTGGTAATTGATGAAAGAAATGAGAATCCAAGGTTCGACACTAACTTTTTTATGCATTAGTCCAGCCAGACTAGTGCCTGTTTATTTTAACTAGTCCGCAGGCAATTTTATTGGCCCGTCAAAAATAAATTAAAATGCATTACCGTCTTTGCCTGATATAGTACGCACTTTTTAAATAGAATTTATAGGAAAGAGTGTGTTATATATAATGTTTTTTTACAGGTGTTGCACTGGTTTTATTGTATCGTGCTATGTCGTACATAACAATGAGCTGCTTATTCACTATCTCCGTGTACATGGTGTATGCCGCTATTACAGCTGTTATAAATAGATCTGTGCAATAGATCCGGGCTATGAGCTACATGTACCTTGTTCTTTTTATTATCTAAGTTCTTAAAAAATCTGTTTAAAATTATATATAAATTTATGACAAATGATTTAAACACAATTCATTTAAATTAAACAACTCGCACCTTTATTTTTTTGTAAATCACATAAGCGTCCCTATAGAATCAGTTGTTGTGAAAACCTGCACTTGTCACCTATTTTCCTCTGAGGGCTAAAAAATAATCAAGTCACCCATAACATCCAACATACCTCTGTTGTTTTCGCTCGGTAACTTTATAATCACCGCAATGTATCATATGCTTGATAATAAAAATAAAGTCAGGGTTTTCTAGTAAAATGTCGACAATCGCACATCGTTAATAAACACATTTTATAAGCAAAACTTATTAGTCTGACCGGACTGACTAGACAGAAATTTTGTTAGTCCGCAAGAAAATCTATTAGTCTGTGACTAAGGTTAGTGTCGAACCCTGGAATCATTTGTTCATAACTGAGCAAATACTAGTGTTTAAGCACAGATTTTTGCAGCAGTTCATGCTTTTTATTGCATTCTAGCTATTTTGATAAAAACGTGGTGATGCTATTCACCAGAAGTTGAGTCGAGCACATGGTCACCAATGTTCAGTAGCTGTCTTCATGATATGTTTTTGATACGTAATAACATAAAAACATCTATTGATATGTGAAATAAGATATAAGAGGTTCTATTTCAAGAACATTTGAATTATTGGGAATCGTTCAGAATATAATTTATCATTTATTGCCCCCCTCCCCCGGTTTAAAAAAAAAAAGTCTAAGAACAATGCTTTCAAGATCAAGATATATACTTGCGGTTATTAAGGGTGAAACGTTTTCTGAATGTTGTAAATGTTTAAACAGATAGCAGTAAACGAAATGGTACCGTTTAAACGGGGGATTATTTTGTGTTAATTTTTATGGCTTCTTACTCATAAAACACTAATTCAATAAACCATTCTTTCACTAATCACTATATGTAAGTATGAAATGTTCTTACTATTTATTTGATGGTATTTATGACGAAAGAATATGAAGCTCATTTAACTCATTCACTTTCTCATTCACCCAATATTGCATTCATGATTTGTTTGGGTACATACCAGACGTAGAAAAAGCATTGTAAAATTAAATTTGCAAAGATGGATATTTTTATCCTGAATTAAGTATACCACGATCCACTAAAAGTATTGAAACACTTTTCAAAGACTGGTGAAAACTTAATATATTTTTTTTATTTTAGGCCATTAAATATTAAGTCCTTGGTTCTCAGGCCCACGCGCATCTGATTTAACATAGCGCATTGCCTATTTTTGTTATTAAATGAATAAAATAAAATTTCGATATGCGGTTGCTTATTCTGGAAAAAAAAATTTCCGGATTTAGGGCCGCATTTTAGATACTCAAGTCAGTAAAACGCTTGACTTAATAAAGAACATAATTGCAAACATTGCGATGATTTAGATTCAATTATAACAATTGTAATAATACATGTGTAATCATTTAGCCCTTAGTGGTTATGAAGATCTCAAGAGTCCTACCAGGTGTTGGTCAGGTCATAGCTGATGGTATATGGGAATTGAGAAAGCAAGGCCCCATTGACATACAAACATTTGTGGGTATCTAATTGTGTTCAATGAATGCATATCTATTAGCAAATGACTAAACAGCTAACTATTAGGTGTAGATCCTGCCTTTGTCAAATTGGAGTTTGACATGTACTGCCCAAGTCCAAACTCCTGTTAAAATGGCTCTATAAGTGTGGTATATGTCTATATTTTAAGATGAAACAGTGATACAAACCTTGACTCTGAGGTACCGATCAGACTGGTGCCTGATAAACTTCTTTGTCCTTTTCTTGACACATGTCCGTTTCACTAGGGGTCGGATAGCCATTGTGACTATCTGAAATACACAATATGCAATAATAATGTTTAATTTGGTGGCACATTACACAAAGCTACACAATAGGTAGCAATTTAAATTCATAGTCTTCTAATGGGTAATCTTTCACATTCCTTATTAATTTCTTCGTTTGTTAGCAAGGCTATAATTTTTAAGAAACTTAAAGTTAGACACCAACAGTGGGCCCCGAGTTCCCACGAAAATCACCAATGCTAAAGAAATGCTCCACTTTTTGGGGGCAGATATTTGATTTCTCGTTAACAAATATGAAAAAGTGTCATAATATTGTTGTTCTAATGAAATTTAGTGTTTAGAATCAGCATAATCACACGGTATCAATGTTTACATGATATACGTTCGGAATAAAGTGTGAAAAAAATGACAAAAACAACAGCTTAATTCATTATACGCCAGAGATTGGCGCATTGAAGAAATGTCATTACAATGATTCCTTTCTGTAATGTGATTTAACATTTATTTAACGATTTTTGGGGATTTTGAAATTGAAAATCATGTTTTACAACCTTATGAGAGAAAACAACCGGAAAAAGGAAGAGCAAAAGGCTGGACTGTATACCCCAAAAGTGTATTCTTAAATTAGTTATTTAAAAACATACATTAAATGAAAGAAGCTTGTTTTTCTACTATATATTGTAAATTTTGAACTCAATGATTTTCTTGTATGTTTCTCTATTAAAGAATCATTTTATGATTTATTCAATGTGAATTTAAAAACTTAATCTTATAGAAATTATTCTGGTCATTTGTATCCTTGATTAACAGTAGGTTCTCCTTACCGATATTCTCGATAAAATCTATTCTAAACTCTATTTATTTTCAAAACTATACTGGAGTACAATAATTGCCATATGAGCATACATAATGGAAGATGATGAAGAATAATAGCTATATTTGGCTTCAATAGCTTTCTTCTTTGATTAGTTAACTCTCGACACTCTCGCGCATCTGCTTTGCGCACATGGAACTATGTCCGGTGTTTGATGATAAAATAATAACTAAACTGATTCGAGAATTGTATTCGTATTATATGTGAAGATGCAATCTTTTTCATATTTTATGCACGGAGATATACATTAGTTTATCATAAACATAGTATTTGCTATATGCCCACACTGAAATAAGACCACATAAGTGAAACAAAAAGTGATAAACAACATCTTTACTGTTTTCATTTTCTGTCAGCCACGAAAGTGTGTCAAGCCTCGCTTTCGTAACCAATGGATGACTTCACGAGAAAAGATCATGTGCAGTTTTTACGGAAATAATATTTATTCTTGATGGAAGACATTATTGGATTTTTTTTCTTGTTAAATCGGATTCCTTTTCTACACACTGGAAGGAGAATATATTTTCTTTCAATTTTCCAAAACGCAGCCATAGATATATCATTTTCTTTTATTCGATGAAGATGAATCATTGAAGATGAAAGGTTGACAACACGATAAGCCACTTGTAACAATTTGAAAGCATTTGGTTTCTTTTGTTTAGGGGAATATCTCAAACTTTTACCATGACTTTATGTTTCACAGTATCTGTTACATCAGTTTAATTGGATTACATTATTGCCATTGCATAATATTTAATGATAACGTAAAATTTCCTGGTTTTATCCGTCATCATTTGGAAGACAGTGCTCTTAACCGATGGTAATTTCCCCAAATGTTGGGAACTGTTTAAACTTTCTGGTGTTCATGTCCAGATTTTTGCTTTACAGTTCTCTGTGAAATAAATACAGGAAGACTAAAATGATTTCGTTTACGCTGGCTATTTCGATTGGGAAACACAAACAGTCAATGCGTACACACACTTATTTTCCAACTTTGGAAACAAAGTATGTCGCGTAGGCCAAAACAAGGAAACTCAACAGCTGCTGCAAGAATGGCTAATCATGATCTAATGGACAATCCTCCGTACTTAGGAGCAGGAGGTGCTACAAATGTTGAACTAGAAGATGATTTAACTGGAAACATGCTAGAGACATGTATTGATGACACTGTGTCTTTAAGTGACCCAAAAGAAGGTGGCAAGCATGTGAGTTTTAGCAATTTGTGATTCAGTTTCCATGGTCTGGAAAGAGTTAAAGAATTATATATAGTCACCAATGTTAGAAATGTGATTAAAGTCATTACATACTGTTATGATATCTGTAGGGAAGGGACATACTTTATAGATTTACATTATTGAAATAGAAATTCCAACCCTGTATATTATAAACATACACAAAAAGGCATTTAAATAATCCTCTCAATAAGCAGAGTGATTAAATTTAGAAAAGAAGACCAATAGTTTGGGTGAGGTTATTTGAAAGTGAACAGAGTAAATAATAGATTAAAGGTTACAAAAATTTCATTTCTGAAATACAATGGATATTAATTTTAAATAACAGAAAAATCAAGATGAATTGTCATTTTTTACAATTATAATTCGAAATTCTCGTGTAACTTTTATAAAGTCAAACAGGAAATTAAAACCCTGTCATTTGCTGTCCATGTATTTCAGGTGTCTTCAAGCAAGATCATGGGAAGTCTTGAACAAATGGCATTTTGACCATTATAATTAGTCACTTTTATAAATAATTGAATTAATAAGAATATCCATATTATACATGTTATAACAAATTTAACTTTTGGGCATTATCCACAACTTAATAAATATACTACATTTTATACTATGGTTTTACTACGGTAAGTGTGAGTTCATGTCTACATACATGTAATTGTTTATTTATTTAAAAAAAAGATTTTGAGATTGAAGGCATTGGGGTTAGCAATAAACTTGTCCAGTGTATTACAGTCATTTCCAAACTTACTAGATTTACTTCACTCGTCACAAGTGACAATATCACTTGCATTCTATCAAATTATTAACTCAATTCTACACCATTTCAATCAGAGGAAAAATACTGTTAAATAGCCATGACCAATAAACATCAGGGTTATAAAAACAACATACTGAAATTGATAGTTGTTGAACACATTGTGGCTGGGGTTTTTATTCTTCATAAATTGTTGATTTACACATCCTACATTACTTGGTATCAAGATCGGAGACAGGCACTTATGTTTGACTTAAGTATGCGTAGTCATGTTTAAAAAATGTTGTTTTAGCAGTGAGCACTTAAATGTACTGCCAGGATGTATGTTGTATATTCAAATTAGATAAAAAAAATGTAGACTACGTAGTGAAGATACTTTATTTAGATAGGCTCCAAATACTGTCTGTATATACTATATGTACAGTATGTATGCTTCTTTAGGGTTTGTGCACTGCCTTAATAAATCAAATACAAGATCATCATATGAAAGCTGTTCACAACTTAGATTTCAGAAGACTTGCAAAGATATACAAATTTGCCTAAACAAATTCTGATTTTTATTGTAGCTATTTTTTTTTATGAAGGAAGCTACATTTTTTTCAATGTTTTCACATGTTTGATCGATGTAGTTACATGTATATGAAGTTAAATTGTGTATAATTGCATTTTTTTTCTCCAAATTAATTTTAGAGTTTCCCCCATAACCCTCTTTTGGTTTAAAAGAATAGAAGTAATAGTTCTGTTGAAAGTTATTTGTTAAAATTACACCTCTATTGTACACCCAGTGACTGGGTTCTGATTGCAACCCAAGTTGCAGTAGTTGTAACTCAGATAAACTTAGCTGGACCCAAAATGCAATATGGAGTAGTACGTGTTTTATCACTACATGCACTATGTGAAATTCATTTACAAATGTATGTAGTAGTTAAACAATATGTTCATTGTATTTAAGTTTTTTAAGTGTTTATGTATGTATGCTTGCTGGGTATGAATCAGAAAGTCCAGATCAATTTACTTTCTAAAACATATTTTAATTTTTTAGGAAAAGAAGGGCAGTACAGCAATGATAGCTGATCAAAGGAAAGGTGTAGTTATCCAGGATAAAGGGGAACAGCACAAGCCGCGGAAACTCAAACAACGCAAAAACAAACCCGAATTTGTGAGTACTATTGTACACCCAGTGACTGGGTTCCGATTGCGACCCAAGTTGCAGTAGTTGTAATTCAGATAAACTTAGCTCATTACTTCAAAAAGGACAAACTGCTTCAAAGCTGTAGAGGACTTTGTTCGAGGTGTACCGGTTTGGGAATTTAGTTCAGTGACACAAAGTTTATATTGATACATAGAATATGATTGGCTCCATACAACTACCGGTAAATGCTATTTATACTCTGTCCCAAGATATCCTTATATCACATATTGCTTGATACTCAATCAATGCTCATAAATACTTCAGGGTTCAAACAATGTTCATTCAAAGATATTGTGAAAAAAAATTCCAAGATTTCCTCTTTGAAACGCCCCCTTTTGGTTGTCAAGTTTAAATACAAAGCTAAAGATGGAAAGTTTAGTACAAAGATTTTGCATTGCAAATGCCATGAAAGTACCCAGACAGTGACATTGAAAAATTGTGGGAAGTGTCCCAAGTAACTCCGAATGAAAAGATGTCAGCATTTCCTATTATAAATATCCATGGTTGAGAAATTTATTTTTATTCTTGTTATTTTCCCCTGGTAAAAATAGATAAAGTTTCATTAAAGAAATCTGGGATTTTTTCCCCTTGTATTGATATCATGTTGTGCTTCTTTGACAGGTATGTGTATTTCCGTTAAAATTTGTCAAAAAGGGATTAAAACAGTAACCTGGACAGACTATAGTCACTTACAACTCTTTACTTTTTCTTCACTTTCAAGTTTATATTAAAGTGTTTTGGATTTGGTTTTTAAAAAAAATGTCTCATGTTAGAAAGGCAAACTCAGATTGAGGGTATTTCTTAACTTATCTAATATAAATATATATTTATAGTTTCCATACATGCATAAGCTAGTTTATATTACATGTAAAAAGTTTACATTCCATGTAAAAGCTAGGTTATTTCTGTGTGAAATTTGATTTTTCTCAACCAATGGAAATGCTAGTTGTATGTATCAGATAAACCTAAGTGTTACATCCTGAACTAATGTTTTCTTCCTCCCCATTTGTATGGCTGTATTTATTGTAGATGCAATATAAAAAAATTATCATTAATGTACTCACTGATTGTTACCAGCTAATAGAGACTTTATTCAACTTAACTAATACCTGATTTATAATTAGCAAAGTACAAATATTTACCTATAGTAAACTTGGTACCAGCATGTATCAGATAATGTAAAAACAATCAGAACATTTCTACTGCTTTATTATTTTGTGCTTAAATTACCACATAGTAGATTATCTTTTTATTGTTATTATAAAGGATGTGGCAAAAGAATTTAAAAAATGCAAAGAAGAAGAAGCAACTCGTTTGGATCTTAGCAAATCCCAGGTACAGTTTTAAGTTCACCGGAGCCAAGGGCTCAAGAGCACTACTCTGATCAAAATTTGTTTGTTGTCTTTTGTGGTTTTGTGGTTGTGGTTGCCATTGTAACAATCTTTTCACATTTATGACTTCCTCTCCAGAACTACTGTGTCAATTTTTACAAAACTTAGCACAAGACATCCTGTCCATAGAACTTTAACATTTGAAATTGAAATGATTTTAAAGGACCAGCCCCCCCCCCCCTTTCCCAGTGGAGATAACTGTGGAAAAAAAATGAAAACTTTTACATAAGTTTCCTGATTTACAGTAAAAATGGCTGATATGGAATTTCAAGGGACAAATAACCCAAAAAACTTCATTATAACTATAAGTTGTATTTAGCAAATTAGCTTTAACTAAGTGGAATAGTTGCATTAAGGATTGTTTGGAATTATACACTATATAGTATCATATTGAATTTAGATTAAATTCTGTCTGATTAATGTAGCTCGCGGGTTTGTCACAATAGAATTTGATGTTAAAAAAGCACTGTGAATACAAAGAACAACTACATGTAGATTACGAACATTAGCAGTGATGTTATTTAGGCTTATATCAAAATAAATAGTAGTTATATATACAAACATTTATTTTTATGTCAATGGCGGATATTTTAGTATCCTGCTTTACTACACATGGTCGGACAGGTTTAGTGAAAAATGTTGTTAGTTTCTCAGACACTGTAAAATTGTTCAAGAAAGTATACCCTGATCAGCAATCATATAAACTTCAAGATTTAGCAAAGTCATTTGCACCAGATTTTGAATCTTTAAAAACATGATGTATCTATGTTGAAAATCTTGCTAACGAACACACCAAATGTGGAGGAGTCACGCTGTGATGCAGTCTTTTCTACCGATTATGTCATCGCAAACAACAAAAAACTATAAAATAAGAACAGAAACATTGGAAGTTTTACTGATTTGGTAACCTCAAACGTTCTGACAAAGAGTCAGTGTTCTACTCTGGCAGCACATGGTTTGCAGTCTATCCAGTTGAAATTCACACTGCAAAGAGGTGGAAGAGAAGGTCTCCATAGCATACTGAAGGGAAAGCGGAAATCGTTTAACTCTGTGATAGACAAAGTTATTTCTCTCTATGAAGTATAAGAGGTCATTTTTGCTATTAATTTCTGCATTACTAGAGTTACTGTTTTATGGAGAATTAAAATATCACTTCTAAGTACAATGAAACCATTAGCTCTACTCTATATGTTGTCATTCAACGGCAGCTTTAAAATCTAAATAAAACTAACAAATTAGAATTTGCTAAATGAATGCTTTAATTTGATTTTCTTGTTGAACACACGTCCATTTTTTCGGCACACAGATGCATGAAACTGATGACGCTGCGCGATAAAAATATAACGTTATATGAAAATTTCAAATCTTTAAAGTTTTTTTTTGCGAAAAATTGCCTGAGAACACATATTGAGTTTTTTTTATTGATTGATTCTAAATCATCTTCGCAGTCATTGTGCTGAGTAAAACAAAATTTGTCTGATTTGTTTTATAGTTATGAGTATGGTTTTGGAATGCGGTTACTGGTGAAAATGTAAATATTGCTATATATTTCATTGAAATGGCGTTACTTGTGTTAATCAACATTGTTGTGTTTAAGATAAGATAACATTACAATTAGGCTGACGAATCTAAACAAAAATTCAGGAATAAACCTTTGAAACCAACTGATTCGACACACAATTTTTTAGGTTAGGTTGTCTCACAAGCAGTAAACCTGCGAGCTACCTTAAATGTAAGCTTAACGATATTGAGCTTTTTCTGTTTTGTCAAATGTGAACCAAGAGAGGTGCAAGAATAGAACCACAATGGGGACCTAGTTTATATATTGAAATTCATAGAGGAACAATTTTTCCTTAGAATATAATGACTTTATCTCTTTATAAATTTTGATTAATATAAAGATATATGAAAAAATTACTTGAGATTTTAGACCAATGTTTTTTTCTATTGTGTTTAAATTTGTAAAGCTGCTTGTGTCAGAGATATATATCACAGTTGACTGTTATTGCTCATATCGATAATATGAAATATTACTTTTGTTGATAATATGAAATATACAGTATTTGTCTGTTAGTACATGTATAACACTGTGTTATTTCTTTTTGCAGATTACTGTGATACCAAATACAGTGAAAGACGTAAGTAACAGGTTATTTAGTTCAGTTCAAAACGGTCTGATTAAAATCAAACCTTCCTTTAATTTGATGACCATCAAAATAACGGAGCTACAGTACAGCTCACGAGTATCCAGACACCCACCAAGGAAAACGGTCTATGTCACACCGTGTACATGGTATGACACCGTGTATGTGTATTGGAAAATTCAATAAAAAGCACCGTATCGCACCGTGGCCACCCGTGTAACTCTGTGTGTCACTCCGTGGATATCGTTACCTGAGACATTAATAAAAATAGCATATGTTTAGAATTACATAAATTATAGCTAAACAAGAGTTGAAATATATAAATCCTTTTCAAATTTAAAAAAATGTCAATTTAGTAACACGGACCCAGAAAATTGTCGGGGTTTTAAACGTGAAGTTAATTTTTGTGGTCTGAAAACTCGACGTAAATGGGTACCTTTTAATTCATTTGTTCTTAAATAAATTTACCAAATATACCCTAAAACCTTGGCTTAACTTTTAGTAAGTTTCGTCTTATTTTCAAATCGCGGCTTATTATCAATGCAAAAATCCCGTAAACTATGAGATCATAATCACGGCTTATTATCAAAACAATATAAATTGTAATTGTTTGAATGTGAACTATTTGACTGTTCTGAAAATAGTATATCCAGGTTGACACCTGTAAGAGTAAAATGAAACGTGGCAAAGTGTATTTAATTCAATTTATTTCATATATTAGAATATTTATATAACTTTTAAAAAAATTCGTCTTTTTGTGGATGCGTATAATGCGAAGTAACAGCGGGTTTTTTTCAGCATAATGTATACAGTTGTGTGCTACACATGAGACTTTACATTAGTCTGAAATATTTCCAAACTGGCATTGTCATGACTGGCTTATTTTCAAAACAGGCTTATTTTCGAGTAATTTTCAGTGCAAGAAATAGGTGGCTTGTTTTCCAAACTGGCTTATTATTAAATCCGGCTAATTTTCAAGGTTTTAGGGTATTTATCAATCAATTGATATCTTATCAAAATTCAAATCAATTTTATTCATGGTTTTTTTTTCTAAACAGACGTAATGTTGTAACTGACGATTCGATCAAAATTTCGGGAGCTTAAACATCTTATTTTCTGTTATTTGAAAACACCCTTTGATAGAACACTTTTTGATTTCTTAATTAATTTACAGCTTAACTTTAAACCAATAAAAAATGAGAAATAAAAACATTTCAGATCATGTTTTTTTAAAATACAGGTGGATGTGCTGTAGTAAATGACAACCCCATATTACCGGTGACTCGATTAATTTATACTTCAGCTATTTATGTAGCAATAAAAAAATAAAGAATCACTCTTATACATGTATAATAAATTATAAATTAATACATGTACAAACTCATGGTAAATTAAATTCAAGCATTGAACTAAAAAAAAAAAATACGCATTTCATAAAATAACTTTCAACTTTATTTCCCGTATAGCTGGTAATGATGTTGTGATTTAACCTGAACAAAAAATCACACGTGCAATACACGTGTACAGAAGCTGATCATAGACACAGCATTGTCTTTCATCTTGGGTTCTATACACAACAGGTGTTATTGTCTTTCTTTGTTTTTTTAGCAGTCATTGTATTTTACAACTAACTCTGTATATTTGGGCGCTTAAACAGGTGTACACAAGATGCTGTTATTCACACCTTTCCATGGGCACCTGTTAGGTAACTCATCACAACCTGTCGTGTGTATAGTCTGAATATATCTTACTTCTACTCTGGTACTTTCATGGTTTTTCTTAATCTCTAAAAAATCAAAAGAACTGTCTGTAGATGTGTACACGAACAACTACATGTAAGACTATCGGAGCGTGGATCATGGATTCAGCAACTCTATACATGCAGGAATTTCACAAAGTATTAACTTGTGATAAAAAATCATTTACCGGGTAGATTGATGTACGAATAAAACTGATTAATTAAGTAGATGAATGACATGATAACTTTTAGCAAGTATTTAGTACAAACACAGCTTTATTTACTTTATTTTCAGTCTTATATGTGTGATGCGAAATAGCGTTGAAATTGTAACTGAAAAATCTATTACACCGTGTACTGTACAAACTTTTTGTCATTGTGTTGACATTGTTATTAAAACTATGAGTCTAAAATAAATGAATTAAATTCTTACAAATAAAACTCTAATAATTCAAAATTGTTTTTACACAGTTACATACACTCAGAGAGAGAGAAAGAGAGAGTTTAAAGACCGAGAAAATAAGCACCACCTTCAAATTTACCTGGTCATCGTACCCCTGTCAATCAACTGAATTGAGGCCCCAGATTGGGTGTTAGAAAATGATTGACATACGTTTACTTGTCCTGTGTATACCAATTCTAGCGCTCGCGATGATCGTGCATTTAACTTCTGTCTTTTGAAGCATTCCGTGATTATAAAACGCCATGTCTTTTAGCACTATAATCAAAAGAAACTACGTTTGACACAGATTATATATTCTGCTCTTGAAAATTGAAAGATATGATTGGAATTAAAAATTTACTCGTACTTGGTTTATGTATCGCACCAAACGCGCTGATCACCTGCAGTCTGTCAAAATTACGTTGCGCCGATCATCTATAAAAACGTTCTTTTATTAATAATGATGTTTGTGAATAATTGAGAATACAGAATTAAATTAAATCAAATATTGCGTCCACAATTTATAACGTTAGTTATCATATACCTGAGAGAAATTTCACGAGCCGAAACCGGAAAAGAAACAAGTACAGACAACTTTTGTATATGCGCAGCTGGTAGAATCATGTGCACTTTAGCAGCTGATCGGAGAAGTATGTTGTATAATATAAATGTTGTATTAGTATTTGAGTACGGTACGATGATCACGTATTGCATAAAACATTGCGATAAATTCTCACTAGATCCCGTTAGAAACTTGTTTGCCCACGTCACACGTGGTTATTTCATGCTTTTATATTCATTTTAGCAATCGACAATTTGGTTTTCCTAGTACATATATAAATACGATATTATTCTAGATCATCGAAAAAACTCTGTTGAGAGCATTTTAACACCCCGTGTATATAGACATGTATACACAAGCGAGCGTGTTTCCTTCGGGGCTTCACGCCTTTATCAAAATAGGCTCCACCCCCACCTGAACTTACCTGAGGTAAACCACCCGGTTAAAAACCTTGGCCTTTAAAGAACGCAGTATTCCAACACTTGTACATGCAGTATGTGAATAAAGAATCTAAACATTACAAACACGTGGAATAGCTCGCGGGCTGATTTATTGGATTGACAGGGGTAGCACGTGGACTCTGACTGCATGGATTCTATCAATCACAATGTGCAATTTAGGGGAAATGGGTTCAATATAAATGGAAACTATAAAACTTTCTTTTTTTTAAGTGAATTACAACTAAAATGTACTTAAAATTAAACCTAACCCATCTCTCTCTCTTTCTCTCTCTCTCTCTCTCTCTCTCTTTATGACATTAAACAACCAAACAGTAATTATTGCAATAGTTTTTTGGAACACAAATGATGTCTAAATTAAAGTGGCTAGAATGAAAAATTATCTAGTACCAATCCACTGATTTTATGCGCTATGAATATTATACCGATACTACATTTACATCACAGATATGTATAATAGAAAGAAAATTTGAAAATGAACTAAATTTAAACTGTATAATTATATTATTTTGAGAAAGTACAATTGTTTTCAACAGCCCTTTAGATTTAATATCGTTGAATTGAGTATAAGTGAGAAAAGATCACCGTTACAATTCTATGCGCTATTGAAACTGTCAAATTACTACGATCACAACTACATTTACAAATGGACTGAAACATAAACTTATTAAACTGTATATTTAATTTGAAAAAGAAGAAGAAATTGTTTGTGTTGATTGATCAAGCTTTCGGTGTTTTGGTCGGGATACTCGTGAGCTGTACTGTAGTGGAAGGTTTGATTTTAATCAGACTGAGTTCAAAACTACATGACTGATTGAAATCTGTATGCATGTACCTGATTATTATAGCCCATTGAGTCCATTTTATATTTAGATTAATTCCTAAGTTAAAACTAAGTAAAAGCTCGTGTATAACACTTGATAAGTGAAAAGCCTGTGATGTTATGTATAATGAAGCTAAGCGTTCATGTAGTTTTTTCCTTCGTTCTCCAGTTGTCACAGTTACAAGAATTCTACCTGTATGGTAATAAGCTGGTCACGCTGCCACCAGAAATAGGGGCTTTGACAAATCTGACAAAGTTAGGATTGAGCGAGAACTCATTGACTACTTTGCCTGACACTCTACAGAATCTCAAGAATCTCAGAGTGCTAGATTTGAGACACAACAGACTAAATGAGGTGAGCAAGTGTTTGTTTAAGTAATAATGGTAAAAAGTTCACCAGAATGTTAACCTGGATAGTCACACAATTAAATCCTGTGAAGTCCAAGACTGAAAATGTTGTTTTCATAAATACACCATCTTGTCATTTTGATGGAATTTTGAGCCCAATGTTAAAATTTTTAAAAAGTAATGATTATTCTGTCTGATATTATTGGTTGCAAAACCTGAATTTAAGTCGGCGATTGCAAATGTTACCTATTAAGTCGTAACTTTGAGTCAAAGTATAAAGTATGATCCAAAAAGCACTCATTTACATAAACAAAATATAAAGCAATGACCCTCTACACATTAAAAATAATGTATAACAATACTGACAAAATTCCTACCTTTGATGTAAAAATTATAGAAATCTGTACAGAGAACAATACATCATTTTGTTACATGAGATTTAGTGACTTGAACGGTATAGTGGTCACTTCATCCACGTGTTTTGCCTTGTAATAATAGACAGTAAATGTATAATAAGTATTTTTATATCCTTAGATTCCAGAGGTGGTGTACAACTTGAGGTCATTAACAACTCTTTTTCTTCGATTTAATCGAATCAAGCATGTTGATGAAGCTATTAGAAATTTAACAGTAAGTGTTTCTGTGTTTAGGGTTTATTATTTATTTAAATTTTTCATTCAAGTATATAAACAATTCCATCTTCTTTGAATCATACTAGTTTTATTTCACTTGAGTTAAAAAAAAAAGGTTTTGCCTAAAGTATGTCACTTATGCCTTAAATATTTTTATATAAAATCTTTTGTAGAAACTAACAATATTTAGCTTGAGAGAAAACAAGATTTCTAAGTTGCCTCAAGGAATTGGTCAGCTGGTGAATTTGCTCACATTTGACATTTCCCATAATCACCTGGAACATTTACCGGAAGGTAATGCCGCTTTAGAACCATGTACTGGCCATCTTGCCTTTCATTTACATATTCCTTATTTTATGTGAATATCTAACTCGCAGGGGTGTTAAGGAAGCATATGGAATCGAAGATGCATGTAATTCCACAAAATAACAAATCTTAGTTATTAAATACTTATTGTTTCACAGTAATCAAAAGTCCTCGTCAGGGTTATAACGTTTATTGTTTCAACCTAAAATTTAATAGAATAAACCATAACTTATCATACATACACTCACATTTCAAATTATCATTGACAAATATTTTGTTATTTTCCCAATATTACTTACGCATTGATGGGCCTTTTCTAGATAAACACAACGTAAATTCTGCCAAAACTCTCTCTACCCGGAAACATCGATTTGAACACTAAATAACAACCCCCCCGAAGCTAACCCGAACCGATCCAAAATACTGGAATATCGAAACCCGATACACCTATTTAAATGTTAAAACATCACACTGTCGACCAAAACCAAATAAAAAATACCAGAGACAATTTTTTTCATTGACTGAAAGTGGAATGTCTTGTAAATTTGATTGGAAAGCATTGTAAACAGATTCAAAATATAACAAATTTGAGAACTTTTATAAAGTAATTTGGTGTGATTTGTTGAGAATTAAACAAGAGGATATTGGAACATGTGTTAACTTTATGAAATATTCGCTTAAAGGTATGCTATTATTTCTCGGCCAGGTTTTTCTCTGTCATTGTTAACGATATAAACATCTGACTAGAACAACACTAACCCGTATATTTTGAACATCACGTTTAATACGTATCAGTAGTTTAAGCAATGCTTAACTTGAAAAGTGCTGCTAGAATCCTGTGTTATGTGTTGCTTTGTTGCAGCATACCGTTTTCCGTGCATACTGTATAAAAGTTGGGAAGGTTTTTATAGAAATGGGTGAATAACTATTTAATTGTGGAGAATATAGGATTCTAGCAGTAGTTTTTATAACACTGAGGTGTTTTGCCTTTACTTGATATATTTATTGTTTTGTGAAAACCACGGGGTAGTGTTGTTCTACCTCATTTTATATTAAGGAATATATGTAAGCTATTTATAGTTATCACTTGATAATGCACCGAGTGGCAGTAATGTACTACCCGATTTTATTGCAGTGACATCTATTTAATCGGAAAATAATAAGTTTTTGGACTGATTCAAAACAGTCATTAAATATTACGGTTTTATAGAGAACAGTCAAAATAAAACGCTAAATTGTCCATAGCTTCCTTAACCTACCCGCGTCGGCAATACTGCTGGATTTCTTGCTAAAAACTTTGAGTGTTGGACTTGCAAAGACTACAATTGAATGAAATTTTTTACTTAGCAAGTGAATGTTCTCACAATTTTATGTGTTTATTAGTTTCTTACATTTAATCTGAACTCTATAATATTTGTAAGGAATATATCAAAACTTAAAAAACAATTCCCTCTTTCAGAGATTGGAAACTGTGTGATGCTGAATTCTTTAGATCTTCAACACAATGAACTTTTAGACATACCAGAGTCTATTGGGAACCTGAAGTCACTTTCCAGACTTGGTTTAAGGTATTTATATCCTGCCAGTGTTTTTTTTTTCACCAATTTGGGACTGGGGGCAGGGGCCCTTTCTATTGGGAAAAATAACGACAAAACAGGAAAATTGGGAAATTCGTTTTAAGCTCACCGAGACAAAGTCGTGGGGAGCTTATGCTACACCCCTGATGTCGGTGTCCGGACCTGGTTAAAGTTTTTGGTGCAGGTCCTGTATCTAAGTTATTACTTGTCCTATCTTCACCAGACTTGCATGGAGGATGCACCTGGACCTACTTATGGACTTGAAAGACTTGTATGCTGAATTTAGGCCATGAATTTCAGATGCTGGAGGAGGTTAAGGTTTTTTGAGCAGGTTAAAGTTTTTGGAGCAGGTGCCCTTCGATAGCCATCTCTAAGTTACTTCTGGTCCTAACTTCACCAAACTTGCATAGTTGGTGCCTCTTATGATACTGATGCACCTGACAGGCTTGAATGCTAAATCTGAGCCATAGGTTTTGGATGCAGAAGGAGGTTAAGGTTTTTGGAGCTGGTTAAAGTTTTTGGAGCAGCATTATATCGTAGTTATTACTGGTCCTAACTTCTCCAAACTTGCATGAATGTGCGTCTTATGATACGTATGCACTTGACAGGCTTGAATGCTGAATCTGAGCCATAGGTTTTGGATGCTGAAGGAGGTTAACATTTTGGTGCTGGTTAAAGTTTTTGGAGCACGTGCCCTCTGATGATTATATCTAAGTTATTACTGGTCATAACTTCACCAAACTTGCAAGGATGGTGCATCTTATGATACTGATATACCTGACAGGCTTGAATGCTGAATCTGAGCCAAAGGTTTCGGATGCTGAATGAGGTTAAGGTTTTTCGAGCTGGTTTAAAGTTTTTGGAGCAGGTGCCCTCTGATGATTATATCTTAGTTATTATTGGTTCAATCTGTATCAAATTTGAATAGATGATGCATCTTGTGATTCTGATGCACTTCACAGGCATGGATGCTGAATCAGAGCCATAGGTTTCAGATGCTGGATGAGGTTTAGTTTTTGGAACAGGTCACATGTTTAATAGATAATAGTTCTATTTCAAACTTGCATGGTTGATTTAGCTATATAAATGAATCGCAGAGGCTTCAGATACAGAGCCTGATCTCCATTATCAAGGATGCTAAAAAAAACCTCCTACCTCACTCAAACTTGCTTGATAGATGTGTTTGTTGTTAAATGATATAACATGATTCCTAAGATATAGTATTGTATGATTTGATGCACAATTGTATTATATGATACAATATTATATCATACAAAATTACAGTCCAGACTGTCTTGTGTGACCATCCAAGGGACCGATAAAAAGAGTCGCATAAGACAAGAAGTCACATACCGCAGTCCAAGAGTAACCTCACAATCTTAAGAGCTACCTTTTGGCTATCCATAATAATTGGTACCAAATACAGAGGGTTCCGCTTAATCTGATAGACAATTTGTCAGGGAAAAATTATCAGATTAACCGAAAATCAGAATAACCGATTTCGCGGTTTTGTGGTCTTTGATTTTGGTATAGAATTAAATATAAATTGTTTCAAGACATAATTTATCAATGAAAGGATATAATTTGTATGTCAACAGTTTGAAATGAAATAATTTACCTTGCAATAGCAATGAAATAGCATGAAAATCTCTATTTTGTTTGTAAATACCCAAAAGAAAATGTTTCTCTACATTACGATGGTTTTAAAGTGGCCGCCATTTTGACAGGAAGTAATAAGAGGAAATGGCTGTCTGAACAGTACCTCTTTTCAATTGAACTATTTATTTTAATTCTTTTTCTGTTATAAAATGCTCTTAAATAATTAATTATGCATGATAAAAAAATATTTGATTTTATTTATAAGTTTTCTACCACGATGTAAAATTGAAAGTAGTCAGAATTTCCTCGGTGTCACATGTTCCAAAGCCTGTCATTTTTGATTCAGAAATTATGTTTATATACTACTTAATGGTGCAAGCCCAGCATGAAATTAACACATGCGATTGGTAAGTATACAAACAATTAAAATTGTACACAGGTAAGGACAGTCCTGTGTGCAGTCATCCGAAACAATTACCGATGTCGGTAGCTTTCATTTTGCAAAGAAAGGAGCCCCTTGTGTGCGTTGAAGTGTAACTAATGCCATGGAAAGAGTTACTGTGTACACAAGAGGGGTGTCAACCAAAAAAACATAGGTGTATACAGGTGTAAAAGGGTGGGGAATCAATATTACACTGTCACAATCCTATCAGATTAACCGAAAATGACATTTTTTCCTATCAGATTATCAGGAAAAAATATATAGGGATATATAAGAAATGGTTTGGTGTTTTGATATTATATCAGATTAACCGAATTATCAGATTAATCGCTATCAGATTAAGTGGAACCCTCTGTACATATATAGTTAATTTATACATGTATGTCTTTTAGCTATAAACTAGTTTTTGATAGACTGAAATTAAAATTTCATTATCTTAAAAAAAAAATTTAATATGTACAGAATCACTTATTCTATAAACATGGGAGCGTATAAGTAAACTCGGTATGTTTTTGTTTCCACCAAATGGATTATGACAGTATGATTTAATTGTTTTGTATTTTTTAATGACTGGCAAGTACATCGATGTTAACTACATTTCTGCAACATAACAATCTACGATGTTTTCTTTATGATGCTTCCGTTTACCAAGTAACAATAAACAGCTTTAACCATGCATAATTTTACACACGTTTTCATATCTATTAATCTGATCCTAAACTTGTGTTTATAATACACAGACATGTATGATGTCGGACTCGTTATCCGCCATGTATATCTATTAATCTGATCCTAAACTTGTGTTTATAATACACGTACATGTATGATGTCGGACTCGTTATTCGCCATGTTTGTTTATTTTCCTAACCACCCTCCCAATTTCTTCCTTATACACGTGTTAATTACACAACTTCTTTATAAATATCGATGTGTGGATTCAACTTGAACATGTACATGCCCAGATGAGTTTGGGCCGAGACGCCCGTTTACCAAGTAATAATAAACCGATGTTTATAGAATTTCAATTACTATCGGCCGCCATGTTTGTTTATACAGGGTGCGACAAAACTCGTCATTAGAGATATAGCGGGAGTCTTGAAAAACGTCACGTATGGGGGTTAATGGTAATAACCGTTAACATGAAAGGTGATAAATATTCTAATTGGTTATCAAAACAAAACACTTCTAATTGTTTCTTAGCTTGGGATGCTATTTTAATTTGCTTAAAGTCGCTAAAAATAGTCTACACAGCAGTCTGGGACTAAAAAATGACGGTCGCTTGTCACGTAAGGCAGGGGGTCGTTTAATGCAGGGTTTTCATGCAGGAAATTACGTTGGGCGGTCTAAGTATGGTCGCATAAGACAGAGAGTCGCTTAATACAGAGAGTCGCTAAGGCAGTCTAGACTGTATATTGTAAAAAAGTATATGATAGGATATGATATTTTATCAATTTTTTTGTATATTTTGATATGATATGGTATTGTATGATATTGTTATATATAATATTGTATCATATGATATGGTATCATATAATATGATATTGTATCATGTAATATATTATTTATCACATGATATTGTATCATATGATATTGTACTATATAATATTGTATCATATGATATCATTGTATAAATTATTATATTGTATCATATGATATTGTAATGTATGGTATTGTGTATTATATATGATACATAATATGATATTGTATCATATGATACAATTTAGTTTGATTCAACATTGTATCATTTCATATGATACAATATCATATCAATTGATACAATAAATTACAATTTCATGACACTATTTCAGTGATACAATAATATATCATATAATACAATATTATTTTGTACAATATTGTATCATATGATGCATTAATATTATATATTATGTATATATCGTATCAAATACTATGTCATACAATATTTCATATATTACAATTTTGTGATGTACTATGAGATATATTGTATCATATGATATCATATATTATAATAATAACAGTATTATAATGCTGTAACATGATGGGATACAATATCATATCTTGATACGATGTCATATCATATGTTACAATATCATATTGTATCATTTTATATTACAGTATTATATTTTATCATATGAAATATCACATGACACAATATTGTATAGTATCATAGGATGCAATATTGTATTTTATATTACTGTGTTTTAAATAAACATTGTACCTTACAATACTGTATGAAATGAACATATGATTATCAAACAATTTTTAACATATGATATACGATATTGTGTCAAACCACACTACAGTATCCATGAATATCCAAGATCTTTAACTATGATTTTCATATAATATGATAAAGGTGGTCTCATAAAGGTGATGCCTCATAAAGGTGATGCCTCATCTCTGTGAGCTTTGTAATCTGTGATTTCCTATTGTTATTGATTATAATGAAATTTAATGATTTCTGTCATTTATTCAAATACTAATCAAAGCACAAATGCTTCTTTTTCTAGAGTTCTTGAAATTATTTATTCTTTCTTGAAAATTTTGACAACTTGTACAATGATTTTTTTTTTAATTACAATTGGGACGATTTTGGTCAGAAATTGGGAAAATATTCGGAAATTTCTGAGTGGGACTGGGGCCGAATTTCGGCCCCAAATCAGGCAAAAAAAACACTGCTTGCCGTTATCTCAGTTTCAATTCTGATTCCAGTCACTGAGAGTAAACACCAATCAGATATATAATTCTTTCATTATCCAGTCTTTATGCAGTTGTTAAAAATTTACATTTCATTAAAACAGTCCTGAATTTTAAATATTTTTACAAAGTATACAGATTTTATTTTTAAAACAATTTTCACAGCATTGTTTTAGGGTTACTATGAAAGTCATGTTACATAAGCAATATTAAGCTGTACAAACAAAAAAACCACCCTGTTTTATAGGTATAACAGGCTAACAAGCATCCCAAAAAGTCTAGCCAATTGTGTCATCATGGAAGAATTCAACGTGGAGGGGAACAACATAGGTCAGCTTCCTGTACGTATACACTATATACTGTTTACACTTTACACTGTAAACACTTTACACTGTGTACACTTTACACTTAACCTTTTCAGAGCATGGACATCATACAGGTATTGACTAGGTATGAGTGCAACATAGGATTTGTTAGACCTAAAGACACTAGTGTTGTCCAAGGCATAGGTCTGAAGGTCCAACAAATCATGTTGCCCAAATTCCATGCCAGGATTCAACAGTAACCTTAGTCCGTTAGTCACAGACTACCTGGCAATAATTTTGAACTCGGATGAACAAAATCTGTGTCTAGTCAATTCGGTCAGATAAATAAAATTTCTGCTGCAAAAAATTGTATTAATTAATTATCCATGTGCAATGGACAGGCAGTCGGGTCAACATTGAATTTTTTAGTTTGAATTAAGATTGGTTTTATTGGACATTTTGTTGGTAAGAATTGTATAGAAGAATATAAATAATAACATAAAGAAGAATATAACAACAGTGCTTGTTATGATGAACACTAGGAGAATCTGTGTATTGCTATTTCAGGAAGGACTCCTCTCCAGTTTGACCGGTCTACGCTACATCACCCTGTCAAGGAATGCCTTTCAGTCTTATCCCAGTGGAGGCCCTGCACAGTTTTGTTCTGTCTATGTAAGTTTTTAAATGTAATTTTGTAAACTATTTTATATGTAAATGTATTTTATCACCAAAGTGGAAAAAACTTATTGATTTTGTTATGGGTATGATAATAATTATGTGACATGTGGTAAAGATCACACCAAAAGTTATTATGTTTTTTAATTTTGTCTTTTTAGATTGAACTGTTGTTCACGAACAATTAATCTTTTGATTAATATAAAGTTGCTCTTGGGTTTTATGTTTCTTGTTAATATCATTAAACAATGTTTTGTAGAATTTGAATATGGAGCACAATCAGATCAACAAAATCCCACTAGGAATTTTCTCCCGAGCATCGAGCCTCACCAAGCTGAATATGAAGGATAATCAGCTGACTTTCTTGCCATTAGGTAGGTAGAAGATGGATTAGATTTTTAACGATGCAAAACAAAACAGGTAGTTTTATCTATGAATTTGATGAGGCTCTAGTAAAAAAGTAAGTACAAGTAGTCTGAATAATTTTGACAATACTGCTGTCTGGTGCTTAAATCCTATGTTTTGACCAAAATGGATTTTTTTCCTAATAAGTAATTTTTTTTATCATTTTTACAAACATATATATCATATCATATTCAGTTTATTTACTTATTATGTAATATATTTACATAATAAAATATTGTTTAAATTAAATCATATTCAGTTCTGTATGTTGTTTATATGAGTGGTGTATTCACAGATATTGGTAGCTGGTCAAACATGACAGAACTAAATCTTGGAACCAACCAGCTAACAAGAGTTCCAGAAGATATACAAAATCTAGAAAAATTAGAAGTCCTTATCCTAAGTAATAACTTATTGAAGGTAGGTGCCCAATATGAAATGGATTAATGTTTGATCAGCAGATACATGTACTCATCTCCAGGTGTTCAATCAACACTAGACACATGTCATTATAGTCTAAAGTTTGCTGTATAAATTGTTTAGTTATCATTTGTATTAAAGTCAGATATTTATACCACTCTGACACCAAAATTGAAAAATGGTTTTGACTGAAATATGATCTTCTGTGTCATCAAGTTTTCGTTCTCTCTTTGGATGAATCTGAATGTGAATGATTGAAAATTTTCAGCGTCTACCACCCAGCATTGGAAACTTAAAGAAATTGAGAGTGCTTGATTTAGAAGAAAACAAACTAGAATCACTACCTCAAGAAATAGGTAAGAATGGACCTAAACGATCTTTAATTTTGTTTCACGTAACATTTCATGCCTGATATATTTAATATAAGGGACCTATTGTTAGCGTCTGTATTTTCATATTTCTGGGGACTTTTTATGGCATCGAGCAAAGCTCGAAAGCCATCTAGGGATTGTACGACCCGAAGTTGCAAAATTTTAAGGAGCCGAACAACTCATGCTATCATTAAATCTGCAGAAATGAGTGCAAAGTTTTCTTATGTGTTTGAAGAATAAAAGATGACATACTTCCATTTAGAGCAGAACTGTACGTCAATATAACAAGTTGGCAAATAAAAAATAGTTGATGTCTTTGATAATGTTTATATTTCATTATAAGCAATATGTCTGAGTTTTAGTGGATGAATATACTTGCACGAAGACTCTCCAATCATAAACATGCGATAGTTAGACTTACATACTCAATTTGTTTATGAAATATACCTGCCTGCAAAACAGATTATTTTGTATCCATATCGAATGTTGACAAGGCACAAATGTTTGATCATTTAGAAACAAAACTTCCTACATTGAGCGATAAGTATATTTACACCCAAAATTAATTTTAAACCAACTACTTTCAATCTTAATTTGTGAATGTAAACAACGTGAATGGGTGCTTTCTTATATCTACCCCTGATCTTTTCAGTCCCTGTCATTTGGACCCATGTGATTTTAAATCAATTGATAAAAAGGGACAGAGCTTTTATCATTTAGCAATATACAATATATAGAATTAAATACAATCATACTTTTAATACTAATTAATTCTATTTGAATAGCGAAAAAAATATTTACAATTTTTTAAACTCCTTAGATATTTCTAACTTAAGATTTTTAACTAACATTCAAAATTTTTAGGAATTTGGTGAGTCAATTTGTTATGAATTGAAATTCAATTAATTATGTGACTAAAAACACTATATTTTATTGTATTTGAAAGTAATCGACTAATGTATTTGTCTTTATATTTGTTTTTAAAAAGTAAGTATAATTGATACCAATTTCTAAATGAATGGTCAATAACCAAATTGGAATGATTTCTGAAAATAAAAAAAAAAAATCACACTTCATTTTGATATTTTTATTATTTATTTGACTGCGTAAAATCCATATTAAATTTTTTTTGTTAAATTGACCGCCTAACTCAATTTTTATGAGAAAAGTTGGTCTCATGTTAATGTACATACATTACTTAGAGTTACAGAATCATAATTTGTTTTGAGGATTTTTTTAATCCATAGTACTTAAATGTGTGATCAATGAAGAAGAAAACCATAAATAACACAAAAAAATTAATAGACATTTTTGTTTAGTGGAGATTATTTTGACTTTTTTCAAAAATTGTTCAGGTGTTTACTATTCAAATTAACTTCAACTCGACACCATTATGGCCCTTCAGGACTTTGATTTTCACATTGAGCATAATCTGTTAACTTTATTAGGTCACCTGAGTTACTCCATTGGTCTTCGTCCGTTGTCTTCCATCATGAATCGTGTGTTAACAATTTTACATTTTTAACTTCTTATTGAAAACTACAAGGCCAATTGTTACCATTTTTGGTGTGAAGCATCTCTATGGTAAGAAGAAACTAAATTGTGAAATTCATGGCTCTACCACCCGTGAGGCATCATAGGCAGGGTGAAAAATGAAAATCTTCTTCTCTACTCCCACACATGTGAGGAAAAAACTGAATGCATGGTTATGATGACCATGAAGCTCTTTACCAAAATTGTGAAATTCATGGCCCCTGGGTCAGGAGTTCAGGCCCTAGGGTGGGGCCAATATGGGATGACTATATGTTTCATAGTCCTTTTAGATAGATTTCATGCAGAGAGGTGATCGTCATTACAATATTTTTTAATTTTTGTTACTCGAGATTGGAACTTCATTAAATGCATATATGAGATTCCTCGACAGGTCTGTGTATGGGCTATGGTACTCAAGTGACTGTTAAGGCCTGTTGGCCTCTTGTTAGTGAAGAAGGAAACTTTTGAGATGTGTTTTGTGTTGTAGGACAGTTACAGGAGCTGACTCGACTTGTGGTTCAGTCCAATCAGCTGACAAGTCTGCCCCGTGCTATCGGGTAAGAGGTCCCACTAGTCAATAAGAGCCCCTTCTAGTCAGTAAGATCTCCAACTAGTTAGTAGCCCCACTTGTCAGTAAGAGAGTCCACCGGTAAGTAAGAGGCCCTGTTAGTCAGTAAGAAAAAGGGGGTTAAAATCCTGTAACGTCGTCATATCAATGTAAACAAATTAAAAAAAAAAATGAATAAATAAATAAGGGAACAGTATTTGTATTATTTCAAAACTTAATTTTGAAAAAAATTTGGCAATTTTTATTTTATTAAATATCAATCATGTATACATATGTCTTCGTTAAAGAAAAATTGTGTTTGAAGTAATTTGGTGGGAAAATTCTATTTTTAGAAACTACGTACCAATACCTATCAAATGAGTGATAATATATGTACGTTATCAGGTTTTTGTTTTTTTTGGTAATTTGTACATCCGATACCTTAACATGCTATTGTGATTTTTTACTAGATGCCTGTCCAAATTGGAATATCTTGGCGCTGGAGAAAATAATCTGACCTCTCTTCCTGCTGAAATAGGTAAGATATTGAAGACATTCCAAATTGATGATGTAATTGAAATAATGGAAAAATCAGGACCAAAGCATAAGACCACTGTACCATGGGTTCCACTTGATATGCCTGTCCAAATTGGAATATCTTGGTGCTGGAGAAAATAAATTTTGTTTTATCACTTTGTTGAATCTGATTACAGGCACTCTGGAGAATCTGGAATCTCTGTATATCAATGACAATCAGGAGCTCCACAGCCTACCATATGAACTGGTTCTCTGCAGCAATCTACAAATTATGAGCATAGAAAACTGTCCTCTCAGTCAAATTCCACCAGAAATTGTTGCCAAAGGACCCTCTCTTGTAATCCAGGTATTTACTCAGCCTTTTTTATTCCTCACCATGGATACAATGGGAGCATGTAGTATTTGTCCTGTCCAATATGAGATGTTTTACAAAACTTAGGTATTATCAGTATTATCTGATTATAGGTACTGGTGGGAACATATTAATTGTCCTAATTGTTCACTCCCCTGAGCTGAAAGCTCATATATTGAATATGGTAATGAACAGTTGGTCAGCGCTAGTCTGCCTCACAGAATTTTGTAAAACTTTGTACTAGGTTAAATACCTGTATAGATGTGCTTATGATAAAAAAAAACTCTGATTCCATTATGTTTTTTTTAGAAATATTGGCTTATTTGAACTTGAGAGTTTAGGCCATATATTGAATACGATTATGAACATTTTTTTTCAGCGAAATTCCTCTTAAACCACTGCAAGTAATTTCATGAAACTTTATTTAGGTATGAAGGACACAATTGGGCTCTACATTATGTTTTTAGCTCACCTGAGCTGAAAGCTCAAGTGAGCTATTCTGATCACCCGTTGTCCGTCGTCCGTCTGTCCGTCTGTCTGTCTGTCCGTCTGTAAACTTTTTACATTTTGAACTTCTTCTCTAAAACCACTTGGCCAAATTCAACCAAATTTGGCACAAATCATCCTTATAAGAAGGTGAATATAAATTGCAAAAATAAAAGGCCAGATTGTATTCAAAGCGGAGAAAACATCGAAACTGTAAAAAAGGGGGGTGCATTTTAAAAAATCTTCTTCTCAAGAACTACTGAGTTAATCTTAACGTAATTTATCATAAATCATCCTTAATAAAAGGAAAATATAAATTGCAAAAATTAAGGGCTAATTATGATTCAAATTTGAGCTAATTACGAAAATACTAATAAAGCGGTTCATTATTCCATTTTTCGTAGACTGGCAATTTTGTACGATAGACTGATCTCATGACAGGCATTGCCAGTCTACCGCATCTCGAAAACGAGGTTCTTTGTTTGTAGCATCCATGTTTGTTGTGCAACATTCACTATGAAACAAGGAAGATATATTGGTGCCGATTATTGTAAAGTAAATTGAGGTTAAATATTTCAACGCGTTGTCATTTTCACTTGTGACGGTGGTTTTAGCTTGTTTTGATTTTCGTTTCATTTTGCTTTTTAACTTGGGGAACGATCGCCTGTATAGCTGTATTCAGTATTCTGGTATTTGGAACATAGACTTCGGTTAATAGGCAGTTGATTGTTTACCTGCGAAAATCATAAAATCTGATGCATTAACAACGTACTTAAGTGCATTTTCCCTCTGTTTTTATTGTTTATTAATTTCTAATTGAGTGTCAACAAGGACCAAACAAGGGGGCGACTTTGGTTGAAATAATTGATTTTTGATCGGTAACTTCGCCGAAATTTCCTCCGAAAGAGAATTTGAAGTAGCCATGTATTCCGAGTTCATAATCGTGTAAATTAAATCCAAAGACAATAAAACGATGTTATGAATTTGAAAAGACGTTTTCACAGCCTAAGTTAAACCCTGTTGAGATTAATCACTCGTGACTGTCTTATCTCGAGAGGTTATAAATATTATAAATACGGGTGATGCAAACGCATACCGTGCATTGAAAATTACAATCGATATTTATTACATTTCGTTTTGATACTGCAGTTAGTAGGTAACTTGTAATTAGTTAATAACTTTTCCCAAATTAATGCAAAACCGTTTGTTTACAGTTATCAAAATTAAAAAGATCCTCTACCTAACGGTTGTAATTGGGTCATAGGGTAGGACTAATTCCTCCAAAATACACAAGTGCATAAACTGATTTTGTGTCACTTGGCTAACTCAATTACAAAACATTTTATCTATATATTGTATGAATACATTAAAAAACTGAAATTAAACAAATTGGATAAATTTTTAGAAGTTGCGTATAATTCTACGACTAACGCTTAAATGTTTGATGATCATTAGAATTGTCTTGTTAAACATTAAATACTTGTGTACAGAAAAATCAAAAGGGTGATGTGCTATAACTACTTTATGGGGTCCCTTCTCATTTGATGAATTATATGAAATCTGCAACAATTTTGGTAGTTTTCAAAAGAGTAAATAAAAACGCCTTTTAAACAGTTCTGACACATTATAATTATGAGGATATCTGCTTTATCATTATGTTTAAGAAATTATTGCAGCAGAAAATCATCTTGGTTTGTAGCAGTTTGTTGTTTTTGAGGGAAAGCTGAAATAATTGATGGGCCTTGGTACAAAACTGATACCTGTATGCCTGGCAATACATTAAATTATATAGCTTTTTAACACATCACATGACAACATTTTCCAGTCGAATGTTTTCATTGATCAAGTGAGTAAGGTCATAAAACGTCAAACAAGTTTACACTAGGTAAACAATTATTTTAGGGAAGACAAATTAAGTTTTTGACTGTAGCCTTAGCAACTTTTGCCACAGAGTTCAAAACTGCGAACTGGCTTCCAGACTATCTGGCGATCCTCTGTCCGTCAATCTTTGTTAACTTTCACATATGAGATACGAGCTGTGAAAATGAAATGTATCTCATCGGCATGGTATATTCACATAGCTTGGCGTCTTAAATAAACACACAAAAATATTCACTTAGATGTGGAAAATGGAAATTACACTAATTTAAGTTCGATTTTTTTTTCATAAATACCAATAAACCAAACAAGAAATATTGCAGGTAAATGGTAACAACCTTTTCCAGTATTTTCATCATATAAAATAGATATGTATTGCATGACCTCTAAGACAAAATATTAATGAAATAAAATGTTGGCATCCTTTAATTGTGTAGATTCAACATGTTCAAATTATGATTACACTCGATAAGGTAGGCCCACAATAGGTGCTGATTTTTAAACTGATATACGTCTTAGAAAATGTATGAATTTTTTTTTATCTTTTAAGAGCTAATACTGTTCACATATGTGCAAAAACTGCAGGAAATAATATACCGGTGTTATATATAATTTATATATCGCAGTATATTTTCACCCCTACCCCTTTATGAAATATTGAGTCTTACATCAGAAAATTATGGTACTTAACTTTGATAAATATTAAATTTTACTGTTCTTAATTATTTAAAGTGTTTTAAGTCAACGTAGTTTGCCATTTTGCTCTGGTGAGCGATGTGGCCCATGGGCCTCTTGTTTTTCCTTAATTGTTCTTTTGGACAAGTGACCAAGATATTTATGGTGTTGTATTTAATATAGTTAAACTATCCATTGATATATGTAGCAATATACTTAGGTCAAAAAGATGTTGCTGAAGTGAACTGTATGGCCCATGGGCCTCTTGTTTGGGCTTCTGATGTAACCAATAAACATCTTAGTGCAGTGTTGTACATGTATACTAACATTCTATATACATGTATCTACTTTTTTTTGCAGTATTTACGGATTCAGAGTCCTTTTTGTCCAATATGACTGTCAAGTTGCATCCCTATATGTGATATCATCCACTTATTAGAGCGTCACCTTCATGTTATTGAAAGCAAGAAGTTGGCCATTTTGGTGTGTTTTGACAAGGGAAATCCAGAAGACAATCACAACTGATTTCATTTCTTGAGGAGGTTTCCATTGAATTCAGCAAAAAAAAACTGAAATCGTCGAGCATGTGGCATCCAACTAAATGGACGTTTTAGACTGATTTTGTTACTCTCTAGCTTTTTGACTGAATGCTTCCCATTCATCCTGGCATAATCCCATCCTAGATGTATTCCAATTGCTGGCCTGTGTTCAGACAGACTAACCTAATAGGTGTCCCAGGCATAATAAATGGACATTTGTAAGTGGACTAGTTACAGGGGAGATGCCAGGGGTACCTGTAGATCTACAGACAGTTTCCTTTAGTGTGTTTAGACGTCATGTTCGTACTACTGTGATAAATTTTAGGTTTATTTTTTTTTTCTGAGGAAAACTTTGGAGATAAATATGTATTCTTGTCCTTTGTGCTACTTGTAGTTATGTCAAAGCATTTTGTCAGATTTAGTCAGTATATGTGTTGTTCTCTTGACTTAACCATTAGAAGGTTTAATCTGTGTGCAAATAAAAGGACTTTTTACTTTAAAGGGGCATGGTCACGATTTTGGTCAAATTTTGTTTTCTATTTTTATTATTTAAAATGCTTTAGTAATGCATTTCTAATGGTCAACTAAAATCTGAGTGTCAGTCAAAGAGTTAGAAGCAAGATACAGAGCTCACGATTCTTTGTTACATGTATGTAAACATGGCTCATGCTATGTTTTTGTTTTCATCATTAAAAGTTCTTTTTCAGGCTGATTTTTCTGCCTGATATTTTATTTTAAACATAAACAAACAGTTCCTAGCTTTGAGCTTTTGTCATATTCATTTTAGGTCAATAACTGGAATTTTTTTTGTCAACATTCAAAATGTAAACAAAAATGACATGAGCTTTGTTTACATAATTAAGAATTGTGAGCTCTGTATCTCGCTTATAAACGTACAACTGACACTCAAATTTTGGTTGACTGTTAGAAATGCCTTACTGAGGCATTATAAACATTAAAAATGGAAAAATAAATTTTGACCTAAATGTTGACCATCTCCCTTTAAGATTACAATAACATGTTCACATGAAGCTGAGTTTTTTCATTTGTTTTGTTTTAATATTTTTGTTGTTATTATAGGTGCTTCAGAGTTATTTTTCCCTTTACTGATCTTCAATATTTGAAGTCAAGTCATGGTATGCCAGACGAAAGAATGTTTAATTGTTTCTGTCAAAGACTCAAATTTTTATCGGCAGTATTGTTTGTAGCCATGGTATATAAATGTATGATTACTGTATTATATATTTACCTTTTGAGTTTATTTCCTTTTAACTATTGACATTTGTGTCTCGAGCCACCTTATTGGTCCTCAGCCATGTTATTGATCCTCGCTGTGCTGATTTCAGTTTTTAGCTCTCCTGAGTTGAAAGCTCAAGTGAGCTTTTCTGATCACTTTTTGTCTGGCATCCGTCTTTCTGACTGTCTGTAAACTTTTTATGTAGTTAAAGTATAAATTGTATAAACAGTTGTTTAAGATCTTCTTGAGAATATCAATGCTCAATATGCGATATGACTATAAAATCATCCTGTTACAAAAGGGGCTCAGTGTTTAACATAAGAATATCTGGAGAAAAAATTGAAATCTTTTTATACAGGATTTATTCTACAGTAACTATATAGTCCAGAAATTTTGTAGATGACTCTATAAAAGCTGATTTTTATTATGGCTATTGTTGGTCAAGGTGGGCGATGTGGTCCATGGGCCTCTTGTTTCTGTTTAGAAATGAATTGTTTTCCAAACTGCACCAAAAGCATGAGCAACAACAAAAAAATGAGGTGTCATAAGATTAACATTGAGTTAATGTCTGTCTAAGTTTGATTATCTACTTGTACTTATTCGAGTAAAAAAGCTAACACAATTACTTGAGTATTGTATCTCAATTGAAGGGTTTAACACAGCGTGCTACTCTTTGAGTTGACATCTCTGGTGGGTTTATATGCTATGATAGCATATTTTTTTGGAAGCAGTACATATAGAACCTGTGTATTTGTTTGTACTGTATGGACAGGGTTAGGAATGTTAAATGATGTACTTGTATAGTAATTTTGTTTCCAAATGTTTCTCAATTCAAACATGCATAAAATATAATTAATACCTATATCAACTCAAATCTTGTTTTAGTAATACTTGTGTTAAATGCCCTTATAAAACATTCAGACTGCAATAAAAATAATGTGATTTTTTTTATGAAGCAGAAAACTTTATTTATACATATGATATGGCTTGACACACCAATATATTATTTGTGGGATTTAAAAGTATTTTTATTGAATTATGATTTGACATATATTAAGTAATGTAAATAATAATTTTGGTTTCTTTTGTGAAATCAAAAAATGATGATTTATAAGATTCGTGAAATAATATATTGGTGTATTGAGCCATCTTAATTACCTTAGAAACACTTGTTTCACCTGACTGTGCTCTTATCTTATTTTTAATGGAAAATGGGGAATGAAATCATATAAAATCATTCAAAACAGTATTATGGTAAAATGGTTCCCACTAGGATAATAAAAAATTACATGTACAAGATTGCATCACAGTTATATAGGAGAAATTGTTAAAAAGCGCCTTATATTGTACGTAGTACGTAAGTGCGACGTAGGTAGAACTTGGCTAAATTAGTGTTTCGTGATTTTTAAGCAATGTACAAATTGTAAAGAAAGTGGGCACTTAACATTTGGTTTTATCAAAATATGGGTCTGAATATAAATGAGGCTGAATATAACAACAACACGCAATTAATGCAAAATCCTACTTATTTTGTCTCCCCTTCCAAGGGGAACTTTGTTTTAAGCGGATTGTTTAGTTAAGTTTAGAAATCTTTGATTTTAACTTTTAATTTAAAAGGTTTTGGATTTAAAATGTACCAGTCGCTATGAGAACTAAAATTTGAGTTTTTCTCAGTTAGATAAATGAACCTAATAGTTTGTAAAGAGCAAAAAACCGAGGTGCTTTCATTTGACAAAACTGTTAATTCCTTTATAACACTAGTCTCTCATATCTTTTTTTACACCTAATAAGAAGTGCCAAATTATCTTACCAGCTATATGTGTGAATGCTTATATTTCTGGTATGTCATTGCCATCTCTCTGCTATCGTAGAGAATCAATGCTTGTCAAAAAAATATAAGAGTACGGTTGGGCTAACTGTGCTGGAACCCCGCACAGTAGTGGATAGTTATCTCGAGACAACTGTGCTGGATTTCCGCACTTTAGTGCCAACTACGGTTAACATTGGAATACAATGTATCGTTTTTTCACCAACTTGAATACTAATTATTTAACAATAAAATGCTTTCTTTGGTGATTCATGCGAGATATGAAGGAAGCGACATTTCAGAAAAAATATTGATACATACATTTGATGTAAAAAATTTTCTGCAATGATCGTCACCTTCATAGCCCGTATGAATCATGAAAGATAGCATTTTATTGTTTATATGTACATCTTTCTTGTAACGAATTATGGAAATAATTATAAATAGTAGGTAAAAGTAAGTAAATTATTGTTAATGTACACCAGTAAGTTAGATAATTTTTTAAAGAAATAGCCAAGTCTTCATAATGGAATTTGAGTCTGACATCATCATGATTATTTCGTGCAGTCCAAAGCGATCTAAATACATGTAGCATGTTAATATGGCTGTTCCATGTATGTTTCATATCCCTGACTAAGAGCGCATATAATGGCTTTATAGCGACGATACACATTTCATACAAATAGACATCAGTATGTAAATACATATATAAGCATTGAATGCTTATTTTTGGATGTCGTCGGTCCTATAACGCACCAATCGGTACAGACAAATTATCATACCGCACTAAGGAACGGAATTCAATTTGTCTACACCACTTGGTGTGTTATAGGACCAACAACATCCAAAAATAAGCATTCAATGCTTAAGTGAATAACAATTTCTGTAAGAAATGGAGGGAATCATACTTAAAAGTGGATGTAATTGTAACTTGTTGAACTGTTTCGTTTAGGAGTTTTTATTCAGGGTATACTTGCATGAGCGAGTGTAACGAATTGAGATTTCCACTGCATGATTTCACCATACGGATAAGAACTTTTACATCACAATTTAGAGTTTATCAATTCAAATCATATGCAAGGAATGTTCGTGAAAGTTAGGTAGAATTTTAATAAAAAGGCCTTGCCGGGCTAACCACAACTTCAGGATAAAAACTTCATATCTAAAATGTCATGCTTAAAATTCTCACAGAGAAATTTACATCTTTGATTTATTTAATCAAAAATGTGTAATTTTTCCCTATTTATTCTCCAGATTATTCATTATTGTTCATATGAGCATCTTCAATTCTTAATAAACATTCTTGCATTTTAATGATTATGTCTCGAATCTAGCTATTTTATGCATAGTGAACTTCTTGCGTATAATCGCTATGTTTTGTTTGATATATTTATATATCACAAATTATGTTTTATTTACCAGTCTCTGAAGGAAGACTGTAATTTGACGTTCAAATACTCAAATACTTTTCAAAAGTTGATTTCAAATCAATTTATATATAACCATTGGAAGAATTTTCAATATCAACTGACTATTTCTGCATCAAGTTAACTTTGTTTGAGAGCATTAGTAATCCACTTAACACTTACAATGTATTGTTCATTCCAAATATTAGAAAATCCACAGGTATCAAAAATAGTATGCTTACATACAATAAATCCACGCGTTCCTCAAATTTTAATCATTATGTTGTGTCAAACATTTTCTGGGCCTGAGATCAATTTTATCCCATTATGGAACCATTCTAAAGTATACACATTTGTCTCACACGGTTTGGGTGAATATTTGTTTTTCCCTATCCTTTTGGAGGCACTATCTACTTCTTTAGACAATCCTAAAAAGGTTGTATCCGAGAAGCTTGAAAAAGAGGCAGAGAGTGGGTGATAAAAATAGGTATTTATTAGAAGAGCGCAATCGAGTAAGTGTTATAATAAAAATTATAACCTGGTCTTGTTTGACAATATGAAATATAAATCCCATTAATAAAATGAGAACATAGTTAATTACAAAAATCTTATATTACACAATTTCGCATAGTTTTCTAAATTAAAGAAAATTAAGAGTTATAAAATCCTCTTTATTTTAATTTGAAATGTTGAAATACATGCTTTATATCAGAAACCGATTGAAAATATGTAAAAACATGTACGGTAAACAGTGGAAATATGATTGTGATATACCCCCATGGCCCCAGTAGCTTTGGATCCTAAAGCTTTATATGAGACTGAATGATTATGTAGTACAAAAAAAAAAATGAAATTGTAAATAATAAGAAAAATGTATACACATACACACATATTAATCATAAGCTGGAAAAAAAGGTCACTATAAGTATCAAAAACACAAGATATCATTATGCAAAAAATGTTGTCAAATGTAAGTCTTGCTTAATATCTAAATAGAATGATTGTCCAGCCAGAGAGCATAAGAATTAGAAAAAAACTCATAAATCTACAATTGCCAAGAAAAAAAAAGCACATGTCAAAATGTAAATCAGTACTTAAAGTGCTTGGAAAAAAAATTTGCATTAATATGTATTAATTGTTAAGATAAGTTGACTGAAGTAAGTAAAATGAATATATACATGTTGACTTGTGGTCTGTGTGTAAAAGTAAGGATGTCATCATGGTAAACATCTATTATAAGGGCATATTTGACAAGTAAGGAAGTGCAATGTTAGTAAGAGTGAACAAAAAAAAAATGATTATATTTGCATATGATGTATGAATCACATGTATGTTGTGAATTGATAATTGTAAGTTTAGGAGTGTACGAGTATGATTGCATGACTTAATGAAAATATGCAATACAGACCAAAACACCATTTCTTTTGTTTAACCATCTAAACTTCTTAGCACCTAACTTAGAAACTTAAGTAACACAGAGCAACTACAAGTTAGAACATAAGGGATATGCATGAAAAATATGTTCAACAATTGCTGAAATGCATTGGGAAAAACCACTAAAATTGCATAAAATTCTATGAAAGGATGCTGAGGTGAACACCATGTACTAAACATAGACTATGAAATAATCAACAAATTTGTGAAGGTTTTGAACAGAACCAAATGTAAACCCAAACATTTTTGGAGATATAGCAAAGTCGATGAGAGTTTAGTGATCAGCTAAACAACTCTAGCAGGGTCGCGAAACCTACTAAAAGGGTGACTAAACCATAACACAAAGAGGGCAATTTTGAATAATTTAGTTTTTATATTGAGGTAAAAATTGAAGTGATGCATCAACAAAACCAACACAAATATGATCACTGAGTCACCAGAATGTTTGAACAAGGTGTTAATGTTACCTCCTGTGTTAGACTAAAAAGTTCACAAAAAAGAATTTGGTTTTGAAGTTAGATTTTCGGGGTTTGCCAGATTTGTAAATCGTCAGTTAAGATCTCTGAGAACATCTGGGTCAAAACAGGTATTATTATAATATTAAGCGGGGTCCACTGTATCTGGTTCCCAGGTAGTGGTTCCATCTAACCACTTGATTCTGAAATGACGAACACCATTTTTCATCTTTCCCCCGCAGAACTTTCTCAAAGTTCCATGTTTTGTCTGGAGGGTTGGAGGTGGTTCCTGTTGAGGGGGAGGCTGGGTGTCATCATTAATAGGAGGTGGCTGATTGACAGGTGGATCCGGAAGTGGTAGCTGGATGTTTTCTAGTGGGTCATCAGTGGGTCTTGAGATTGATTTGGGTCTGCATTGGGAGGAGCAGGGTCAGCTGGGTTATCTTCTGGATCTGGGATGTCATTTGGGTGTACCCTTTGCCATACTTGAATATCCTCAGGGGGGGTAATAGTGCTTTAGGTTTGTGGCATTTATTATTGAGGCATGTAGTTTGTTGTCAGAGATGCGATGCAATTTGTAAGTAAAGTTTTGTCCTCGGCCAACTATGCGGTAAGGTCCATTTGACTTGTCATACAGTTTATGTGATAAACCTGTAGGCACCTTATGATTTTTCAGCAGGACTTGGTCTCCTATGGTGAAATCAGGCAGTCGGACATGTTGATCATGACATTCTTTGTTTTTCGACTGGTTATGTTGATCATTTGACTTTGCAATTTCAGTAGAAATTTTGAGTCTGGCTAGCAGGTCCTTCATATATTGTTTGGCATCTCTCATCATCCTTAGGTTGAAGAGATGCATCAAATGGTAAACGCATTTCCTGTCCAAACAATAATTCAAAGGGTGCGTACTCTGTGGATCCAAGATGAGGAGATTTGCGAAATGACATCATGATCCCTGGTAAAAATTTAGGCCATATATCTTGATCATTTGCACAGTTAGCTCTCATTGATTGGCCTATGGTGCTGTTTTGCCTCTCTACAAGACCATTGGTGTTAGGATGGTAGGATGATGTGTGGTACTGGGTGATTTCAAATATTTCACACAACGCATTGATGAGTTTAGGCAAGAAATTTCGACCACGGTCTGACATCAATATTAAGGGAGATCCGTATCTGGCGAAGATTCTCTGAAGAGACATTCCTCAACTTCTCTAGCATCTTGAGATTTCAGGGCAAATGCTTCAGGCCACCAGGTGAAGGAATCAATGCACAGGAGAATGTATTCATAGCCTTCAGGTGTTTTCTTTCATGGGCCTAAAAATGTCTATTTGCCAAGACTCAAATTTGTTACGGCATGGCATTGAAGTTATGGGAGGCTTGGGCAGATGAAAGTCTCGCTTTTCACGTTGGCATCTGTCACAGGATTGCACGTAGTCTATGATGTCTTGATTCATCCTTGGCCAGTAGTATTTTTGTATGATGGAGAAACGTACTTTGTCAATGCCAAGATGTCCACCACCTGCGAGACTGTCATGTTATGCGAAGAGTGCGTTTGTCCGAAGGTCTTGTGGAAGAGCAAGCTGATAGATGAATTTAAATTCATTAGACTGGCGTTTGCAGCATAGTTGAAAGAGATGATACAGAAGTCCATCCATGATACAGTAGTGTTGGGATTCAGAGACAACTTTATCCCTGAGTTTGCGTTCTTCTGGTAATGAGTCATCAGTGATATATTTTACAATGTCAGCATAGGGCATTCTGATTGTAAACGAAATAAAGTGTCTTTATCCTGTAATATTTGATGTATTTCATCATCCTCTATGGTCATAATAAGGGTTCCTGGGTCATCTAGGAGAACATAACTTGGATGCCTTCCTGTACATCATTTTCCTATAGGATTGGAATAGGTTCAAGTGGCAAGGACACTGATGGATGTTGGATGGAGACAGAGGAAACGATTGGTTCTGGTGCAAGTGAATTTGGAATTCGGCTAAGGGCATCAGCTTCACAGTTTTTCTTTCCAGGTTTGTGGATGATGTCAAAGTTGTACTCCTGAAGCTTCAGGGCCTGCTGTTGAAGTCTGCCAGTATGTTTTGCTGTTTTAAGCCAGATCAGAGCTTTATGGTCCATGTAGATGGTAAACTTGTTGCTGGCCAGGTATGGTCGACTTGAATTCCACGAACAACAGCAAGCAACTCTTTTTCAGTGGTTGTGTATTTCTTTTCTTCTTTTGTCAGAGATCTGCCACCATATACGATTACAACTTCCTTGTTGTCTTTGGTCTTTTGTCCTAACATATATCCTACTGCAGTGTCAGAGGCATCGCACGATAGAATAAATGTTTTTGATGGATTCGGATAAGAGAGGACAGTAGCGGTTATCAAAGCATGTTTCAAAGTTTCAAAAGATTTCTGGCACTCTGGATTCCACATAAACTTTGTATTCTTGGCAAGAAGCGCATTTAGTGGAGCTGCAATCTTGGAGAAACCTTCAATGAATTTTCTCTAATAATTTGCTATACCCAGAAAACTTCTGACCTGTTTTTGAGTTGTAGGTGTTGGGTATTGTCTTAAAGAATCAGTCTTTGCACTCCTTTACGTGTGATGATGTGGCGAAGAAATTTTAATTGTTGTAAAGCAAAATGGCATTTGCTTGGTTGAAGTTCAAGATTGGCCTGTCTTAATCCAGCAAAGACTTCTTGTAAATGTTTCAAGTAAACTTAAAATGTTGGGGAGAAAATACAGATGTCATCAATGTAGAAAAGTACAAATTTCCAGTCGATGCCTCGAAGAACACTAGTTATAAGGGTTTGAAAGGAGATGGGGGCATTCATTAGACCAAATGGCATCCTCTTCCATTCATTCCACTTTGGGTGATGAAGGCTGCTTTGTGTTTTGTAGATAGATCCATTTCAAGTTGCCAGAATCCACTTTTGAGATCAAGGGAGGAAAAGTACTTTGGTAAAGCAGCTCCTAGTGAATCAAACACATCCTCAAGTTGTGGAGGGGAAATGACATAGGTATTCAGTTTCAGTTTCCGATAGTCCACAACAAAACGATATTCACCTGTTGGCTTTTTCACATGAGAACATAGTTAATTACAAAAATCTTACATTACACAATTTCATATAGTTTTCTAAATTAAAGAAAATTTAGAGTTATAAAATCCTCTTTATGTTCATTTGAAATACATGCTTTATATGAGAAACCGAATGAAAATATGTAAAAGCATGTAAACAGTGGAAATATGAGTGTGACACATTGACAAATAATGGAAACCTTCCAACTTCTCCATAAACCATATAACTTTTTTGAATTCAATATATTTAAAATTTGTTTCCATAGTAATAGAGGAAGACATGGTTGTACAATATGCTATATAGTTCAGAAAAAACGTTTTTTTTATGTTTACTGGATGGTTGTAAATACAAAATCTATAATGCATCATATTGTTTGATTAAGGTCTTCTGTTTATTTATATTCACCAAGTAAATTGAAATTGTCATATTTTGAATTGTAAATTTTCCTGGTGGTTGCATGTAAAAACGCCAAATTTTTAAAAATCTTCTTCTTTACTCCCATACCATCGTCGCAAACCATGGCCAATATGTTAGATCCTCTCTCATCTGGCCGTGGTTGCATGAGACAAAAATATCTCACATTCTTTCACCAGAGGTCGTGCTATGAAGTTTGTGTAGCACGACCTTTGGTGAGAGAAGAGAATTAAATATCTCATAGTTCATTAAAACATTGACTAATGCATTGTAAAGCATTGTCGAAGATTGACCTTTGATATGACCTTTTATCATCCAATCGCTATGGTGGCATAGTTCTGCCACCACTGGTCATATTTGTTGACTTGTCAGATCTTTATGTCAACTTGTCAGATCTTTATGTCGACTTGTCAGAAAATAATCGAAGTGACTCGACTATATTTTGTTATTAAAGCGTGTTATATGGTGGCACATTTCTGCCACCACTTGTCAGATGATTATGTCAACTTGTCAGATCTTTTTGTCGACATTCACTTATTCGTGTCTTTAAAAATTCAACATGAAAATATATCCACGCCCAATTTGTGCCATCCAGTTGACATAAGGCCTAAAAAAAAATATTGTGTGTTTAGGGTAACCCGACCTAACCTACAAATATGCCCCGATTCTACCATTTTTAGATGTCTGTGTTTATCCGATTGTGATTTTCATATTATTTCCATTAAAAACCTGTTTTTAAATATGACACGAACAAACGTTCTTAGGATTTTATATTTGTATTTGTGCCCTCATGCAGAAAAAAATATGATAAATAAAAAAAAATCCCTACCTACCTAACCTAATTTTTTCATCAGTGTTACCCTAAACACACAATTTTTTTTCTTAGGCCTAAGTCGACATAAGGATCTGACAAGTCGACATCACTTTCTCATAAATCCTCATAATTATCCAACAAGTTGACATAATTATCTGACAATTCAACTCTCTCTCTCTCTCTCTCTCTCTCTCTCTCTCTCTCTCTCTAACATGATCAAACAAATTAATGAATTATACAGACTACCTGGTAATTCAACAGAAAGTGCTCCAACACATGCAAGTAAACTGGAAAACAGGAAAACATGCTACAATGCAGTATTCAAAAACTAACTCTCAAACACACAACAGTACAATTTTAATAGCCTCATCAAAGTGTATAAACATAACAATAAAAAACAAAGCTGTTGGTACATAGTTAGTACATACATCCCTGGTACATTTACTATTGCTTGCCCGGCAATATACAATAAATTAAACAATGAGCAAAATACTTCATTATCTGCAATAGTTTTATAATATGGTATGATTATATTTGTTTTACAACAAACCACAGCATCAATTAATTCTGTTTGGCGAATGATTACTTCATATATAGTATGTTGACAAGTAAATTTGATTTACATTACTTAATGTACATTAGACAAATAGCATTTCTTTTACTAGAAAAAGAAAAAAAAACAAGACCAACAGAGGTTTCTGTCTATGAGTTTAATGAAGAAATGTTTTGGGGGACCTAGAATTTTCTGAGAAAACTGAATTTTCACACAATTTGCTCTAATCTAAAACATCCACAAAAGGTGCACTTTTATCTGATGAAACAACTGTTTTTATATAGTCAATCATTAAAACAGTGAGTGCCCATTTCATTTCCAACTTAATTTCCCTGATATGTATCCTTATAATTTCATTTGAAAATCATTTGTTTTTACTAGTAGTATACTTAGTCCTAAATAGTGTGTTTCTTAATCCCACCAAAAATAAATAAATTAGAAAGGGAGAATCATTTATATCATTTTAACATTGGTTGTCATTTTCTAACTAAGATTGAAGATTGCCCTTCATAAAGCATCAAACATAGAAGCAACATCAATTCATTGTATCTTACTGATGGCAAAAGCATTTCCTTTAAAATAGAAAAGGCATAAAAAATTTTCAATTATAGTGACGCTAAAAATGATTTAAAAGTAGACCAATTTAAAACATTATGGAAAACATACATTATAAAAAGTTTCTTCAAGAACTAGAAACACATGATTTAGCAACTTTGGCCCAAGTTATATACTTGAGAGATAAAAGACAGTGGCTTTGACACTCTGTTTAATTGTTTAGCGCTGTCAAATGATACGGTCAACAGCTCAAACTGCCAAATTTCACTGTACATGTTTTAAACTTTACCACAAAACAAGTTCATGACTTATCAAAGTCTGGTGTTCGACAAAGAAAACATGTCAAGGAATGGGACCTAGGAACCCTATAAGTTCACTAAAGATGTGTGCTCTAACTATACTGATCTACCGCCACTTATATTGGTATGACATATAGCCTAACGCATCTTAAATCATTTAGTGTCAGAACGAGTAAGTGAGAGAACATTCAGTGTTTTATTATCTTATGCTGTATATGTGAAATTGTACATGTAAATGTATAAAAGTGAACATGTACATATACATGTATAAAAGATAATCTACACTACATACACTGAAAGTAGAAATGATTCATGACTGAAACATAATTAATGTATATACATCATGCCTATATCTATCTGATAAAGAGGGGGAAGGGGGAGGTCAGACCCCTCTTAGAATTAATGAGCAAAGTTATTAGATTTACTTTTTAAAGTACCAAGTTAAACTGAATTTACTCAGAATAAAGATACATGTTGGTTTTTATGACATATATTCAGAAGAAAGCAAGAAGCCATTTTGGTTACAATGCTCCAATTTTTAACAAAAAGTTTTTCGGCTTGACAAACACTTTTAAAAGTCAGAATCAGAATTTTTTCTGGTATTTATATTGTGGATATAATACTTATACTATATAGTTATGGAATAATTGTGTATTTCTACAGGCAATGAAAATATCTTTGTTTAAAGAAATAAATTTTTAAAAACCCATATTTATTTGTATGTAAACTTTGCTGTTGGCACATTTTTAACAATCTCATTCAAAAGCAAACTGGAACCCATTCCAAGTATGCAATATTAAAAAAACCATATGATACACTTTTTGTTTCAAACAACACAACAGACAATATATCATACCAGTACTTCACTGCGAATGGAAGGTAAGAAAATAATATCATCAATTACAGTACCAATGTGACACATAACAACATCAATTTCATCATACACTAAGATTTTGCAAGGAAGATAACATCCACAATAATGGTACTCTTTAAGCACAGCACACACACTTGCAGATATTGCTGTAAAATCTATTACATTTATATTAACAATACAAGGTACTCTTCACATGTAAAAATTCTATCCTTTGTATTTAATCTCAAAATTGGTCAAAATGAATCTTTCATGAAAAGATTCATTTAAGAGCTATTAATAGCTATATTCTTGTTAAGAGTTATTTTACTAGTCGATCAGAAAGAAGTCCTCATCTAATCTACTGTTCTTGTTCACCTCGTTTGGATCCAAATTTTGTTTCAGGTGAAAGGTGGGAAAGGACTTAGACCTGGTCCTGAAAAAAGGCAACAATGTCATCAGAGCCAAATACGGTAGAATCCAGTGACAACAAGAATACACTTTGGTGTTGTTTTATTCGAAAATATTAGATACAAACTTGCAAATTTTTAAAGCATGTTTTAAAATTAAAAATCAAATTAATTTTTCATGATCTTTAATTTTGATTGTCAGTTCTCATTCTATGGTATTGGGAACATAATAAAAGGAACATGCTAGGTCTACAGAACTTTAACATTATCTTTTCCCCATATTTAATTCAAACATGATAAACCAACATTTAATTTAATACATCATTTATCACAATGAAATAGAAGGGCTTTCCAAGAAATGGCCTACACAACATTTGTATCATAATGTACATTAGCATTTACCAATACATACTGCAACAGCATACATGTACAGTTAAAGAAAAATATACATTTTTTAAAGCAATTATTATATCAAAATTTATATAACGCTTGATGTTAAAGAGTTATATTGTTTGATGTTCAACCTTTCCAAAACAAGAAAATTCACTACTTTAACTTTTATTTTCAGGAGTTTTTTTATTTAATTAAATTTTTGAATGTTTTTAATTTGAGGAATTGAGCGCATTGAGGTACAATTTTCTTCTTTCACATTTAGGAAATATTTTAATAAAATAACAATAACTACTAGTAGGTAGTTGAGGGAGAAAATGTATCTATATGCTGTTATATATTTTGATCGTTTCATAAAGAGTTGGGAGGGGGAACTAAATAAAGGGAATTGGAAGTTAACAGTGAACCCCTACCGAACATTTAGTTATATATCTTACAAAGGATATTTTTACTTTCGGTTAAAAATGGTATTCCATAAAGGTACATATGTCAAAGATTAAGTGTATGGCCATATGGCACAATATCCTTTGAACGCCCATATAAAGCCATTGTTGCTCAGGTGAGCGATCTGGCCCATGGGCCTCTTGTCATGGCTTGAATGTATGAGAAAGGTCACTAATTGATATATTTGTCTAATTTTTAGTACGAAGACCACGTTAAATCAAAAATAATTAAATGTAAGCGTGTACTACATTACTTGTATAACCTAATTTTAATCGGATGTCTTTGGTTTAGAGTAGTTCACATACTCAAATATCCAAATTTTTATTGCATACTATTTTTAGACGGTGGCTATAAATAGCCTCGGTCTATTGCTACGGTCGGACCCTAACGGAAAAGGAACGGTAACTCTGTTTTTAGTATTCCTCTGTTACGTTGCAGTGTTACAGGTATTGTTTTACCTATGTGTCAATTTCAGTATAAGAACTAATTTACATCTTATCAGATATTTTAAGCATTATGAATAAATATATATTTATTAATAGAGACAGAACCTGTATCAATAAAAAACTTAATGTCATTAATATTCTTGATATTCGTGATGCTTAAAAAGAATCGGCAAAATAGTGCAATGTTTATAATCAGTTTTATATATCTAATATCCACTTATATTAGTGTTCAACATTTAATTTTGTGAATGAATGTTTTCACTGTAAATATGTTAGCATTTTTGCAATTACTAAGGTTAAGCCATTAAAAGACTTTCTTTTTTTTTTTTAAATTTATGGTCGCCTTTTCTTGTTGATATTTTTAAGTTCACAAATTTCCTAGTATAAATTCTTGGTAAAACAATAAAAAGTGGAACGTCATTTTCAAAGCAAAAGAATCATGATGTCCCAATTTATTACTTTTTGCCGACATTGTTTCATTTATAACAAACTATTTTGTGTCATTCTGACTTGCTCTGCGCATATCATTGTTAAAAAATGAATACATTTCCTTTATTTTTCCATTATGCTATTTACGCCTCAGTATTGAGAAAACCATAAAATCATTGAATATTTCACTGATGAATGTTGACATTTCGTACATGTATATAACAAGATAAAAGTATGTTAGATTTTACATGTTTTCGTTGTTTATTTCGATAGGAAGTATGTCACAATATGGAAGTGTCCCATACCAGCCTTAGACTAAGTTCAAATGATATAATTCTGGTTAAAGTTGCATTGATTAGACAAAAAGAAGGTTTAATATGTATAACTTTTTTTTACCTATGTTTTTATACCGAGCGCAGCGAGAGGCGGGCGAAGCCCGCCTCGCGAAGCGAGGCTTAATGGTAACACGGATCAGGGGTACTAAGGGCCAAAAAATTTTCTTCCAGCCCTGGGCGCCGCCATATTGGCCACCATTTTGTGCGGAAACAAAAGTTAACTCAATCATTATATGACTGTTGCTTGTCGATGTTTTTTGTCCCGAAACTCGATCAAAAACTTTCCAATGTTTGATTGAAAGTAATTAAGATGAAAGTAATTGACTGTGCAAACTATACAACTTTTAACAGTGCTTTAATCAAGAAATACGACTAGTTTCACGTATGTCTTGTCAAATTATTAGATGGAAAATAAAATCATTAACATCAAGAAACCGATATTTTAGAGACTGAATAAAGTAGAAAAAAATCAACTTTGGAAAACTACAAGCATTGAAAGAAGAAAAAAAAATTCTCGGAATCAAGAACTTTTCTTCGGCTATTTCAGAAGACAAAACTTTTACGTTTTACGTATGAAACATGACGTCATAATGAAGACTGAGCACGCGACGTTTAGTTTAACTCTGGCATATGATTTGAGTAGATAGGCGGATCCTACCGTGTGCGTTTCAAATAAATTTTGTTCTACAAAAAACTCAAACAGCACTCTTTTGAATCTAGTTGCGCTCGGTCCAACGGTCACACCGTTTACATATTAGCAATAACGCTTACATATTAGCAAACACGCTTCTATTCCTTCGTATTGAGTCGAGAAACGTAAACAAATGAATATAGATTTGAACGTGTGACGTCACAGTGATCTCGCGCTAGATTTTCCGCGATAAATTTATAGGTGGATCAAACATCTGTAATGCGTGTACCATATCTTTTTCAGTATAAACTTCGATACCTGCCTTAGATGATTTGTGGGGTTTTTTAGTGTTTTTTTTTTATTTTGATAGAGAGACTATATAATTATATATACAAGCAAGAGTTAGTAAGCTAATTTTGCGTGCATGAACAGTAAGTATAAGTAGAGAGGAAATCTAAAAAAAAGTCATTTTTGAACTAAATAATTAAAAGAAAAAATAAACAGTTAAAATATCTATGCAGATATTGCATATTGTCAAACCATTAAATGGGAAATTACACGCCTACAAACAGGGACCGGGGGCACGGATACAACGTATGCCAAAATAAACAAATTTCAGTAAAAAAAAAAATTAGTTCAAAGTTCAAAACTTGCAACTTGTCGGAGAAAATTGGCCCAATTTACCCAATAAATGTATTTACATGGGCATGACATGCAGATATCCAGTGAAGGGAATTATCGGGCTACGACATGAGTTCACCGTTTTTACCGGTAGATGTAGTTTGATAGCACATTTCAACAAATATTCATCGGGAGTACCTCTCGCCTGACAGACGAAGTTAGCAACCTTGTTGCATTATATATAGAGGGGACATGATTTTTTTTTCAAAATGTTTGTTTTAGTTAATTTTGTGCAATGAATGTACACATTAGATTATAAATATGTCATAAAAGGATAATTTAAAGAAAAAAATTAGTAAAGTCCAGGGGTCTAGATACTTGGGGGTGGGGATGCGGGGTTCGGTCCTGTCCTCAAGCACCTGTGGGTTTTAGGGGAAGCAAGTCTATGTATTTTGTAAGAATTTTTTTAAACTTAGAAATATATAATTCTCTCTCTTTCAAAAATTCTTTGATGTTAGTTGATAAGTGTCTAAAAAGTTGACAATAATGCAAAGTATGTGTAATTCTTGCTGCGCTCGCCACAACGGTAGCACCGTAAAACATATTAAGAATTAAACTCAATTTCTACACAAGTTAGTTTAACTTGTGTTGAAGCAGTATACCCTGCCTATGTTTTGAAAAAAACAAATGTATGAAATTTTGCCTGATTTTATGGTTTATTCTGATGGAGAGTATGTCATAATATGGGAGTGTCCCACCATAATCTCACAGTTCACGCCACCGTCTATCAGTACTATCAGTACTTTGATTCTATGTTCGACGATGTACTAAGACAATCAAAACTCTTTTAAACTGGTAGTTGTATAATTTGCGTATCTTTAAATACAATTTAACTAAATAGTGTATATATAATATTGAAAACGTCTGATGTTTGCAAAATCGCTTTATTGTAGGCGAAATCGCATATTAGTGAGCTGTACCTCTTCCTGAATCTGTGTGTGTCCCCGAGTTGCTCGTACTAGTAAATATGAATACTTCATTATCATTTCAAAGATATCTTTTTAAACTCAAGCTGAATAAGAATTGTATTATGAAAATTCTACACCAGAAACAATTTGTTTATCAACAAGATTAACAGTACTCGACAGGATCATCAATTTCTTTTAAATGAGGAGTTAAAGGGAAAAAATATAGCTGATCGGTGATTCAAATTGAGCGCTACAGAAATTTTCATCCAGTGGCTGCGCTCATCCACAGGGAAGTATACGATATTGGTCATACATTGCAAGTTATGAAAATTAGTTATACATGTCAATCACAGTTCATGAATTTCATTGTCATTGACCACAGGTGCTTGGGGACGCCCCCCCCCCCCCCCCCCCCCCCCAACACCACACACACAATATTCACCCCTATATTCCCGAGTTATTTTTTCATCATTTATTTTTTAAGTTATATGTTATTATATATCAAAAATAACTCGGGAATGCAGGGGGTGAATATTGTGGGGGGGGGGGGGGGGGGGGGGGGGGGGTCCCGTTCCCAAGCACATGTAGTAGTTACCCCATATAATATTGTTGGTTATGTGCAGATACCCGATGGGCGTGGTCATAATGGCACGAGGGAGCGTAGCTCCCGAGTGTCATTATGACCACGCCCATCGGGTATCTGCACATAATCAACAATATTATATGGGGTAAGTTACTTGTACCATAGTTTACGATTATTCATTATTTCTTATTATTATAGCTATTGAGAGTGCACCTGCCTCTAAACAATACCGTGCCAGTGCGTTGGTCTTAATATATGTACATTGTACTCCGTGAATTTCGAAAATGACTTTCTATATCCCAAGAAATATCAATTATTTTTTATTTCTTTTAAAATTCATAGCCATTAGGAATAAATCGACTGCTCATTGTCATATTTTCATTTCATATTTAATCATTTTCCGACTTCTAGTATCGATATTTGCTTCAAAGAATTAAACTTATTAACATAATTTCATGTTTACGAACCCTAAGTTGTGCAATGCTTCTGTTTAAACAATTGAAATTAGAATTAAATTGATGAGGGTAGTTACTCTTTTTAAAATCCTATTTGATACTCTGTATCAATAATATACATGTATGTTTTTAAAAATGGCTGAAAAAACCATGTACATATATATACTTAAAAAAATCAATCAATAAGCAAAAAAAAAAAACAATTATTTTTTGAGAAATGCATGTTGCGAAACCGTGAATGGTAAATGTCAAATACGATTGGCTACCGCTATTCACTCTGTCCACAAAACAAGTTTACTATTCAAACGCGTACCTATCACGTGATTGCCTTTCTATAAAACCTTTATACAGGATACCCCTATTTCATCTTACACGCGTTTCTCTCCTTGTTCGCACACATGGTGAGAATGAAAATAGAGTCTTTCTGACAAAACCGTTGCCGATATTGTTTTGTCTCGAGCTACAAATGAGATTTATTTGACGAAACTTAGTTTGAGTCAATTATCCGTGTTGAGTTTTGGCAATTTTTATCTGGAGGAATTTCTTACTGTGGAATATTAGGGACGTGTTAAAAAACAACTTTGTTGATGTTGTTTTTACCTGAGATAGTGGGCGGAGTTTTAAAAAAAAGTGTGGGGTATGTACAGATAACCCACACTTTTAACAATAGAAAACACGCCAAGCTATGGTACAAGTGTCATTGACTAATAAAAGCTCACTTCACAGTCGATTTCGCCTATCACGTGACCAATATTTTGAAGCACGCTTTCGCTTCTGAGTAACGTTGATCACAGAGGGTGGTCGTGAAAATTGAAAGGTCGCAGAAGTTCCCGCCAAAGAGAGTCTTCATTGTCTTGAAACTTTGTACAACTAATAAGGTATGCATACATGTACATGTTAACTATACTCTGTCCCAAGATATCCTCGATTCACACTTGATATTTATAAATAACTCGAGGTTCAAACAATAATCAATCAAAAATATGAAAAATTTCCAAGATTTCTCCGTTGAAACGCTCCCTTTAGCTTACCAGGTTTCAATACACGTTACAGGAGGATCTGTAATTTATGTTGTCGCTATTTCAGTACAAACTGCTATACCGGGTGGGGGGAGGGGGGGGGGGCTGCCTCCATCACTTCTTTTTCATAGCAGACACTTTTCTTAACTTGACATATAAACCCCCCCCCCCCCCCCCCCCGATGAGGATTTTCTTTCATGATTTTGAGAATTCCCCCTCTTTTACATGCAATTATTTGATACATGCACATTCCTAAAATAACTTTAATTTCAAGTGATGTATATACACGCACTAGATCGAAGAAAAAAAATTTTAAATTGCTTCTTAAATCTGCACATTCCGTTTATGAATTTATGGTCAGCTGCGAAAATTAAAATTTATTTCTTTTTGGCTAAAAATAAACAGACGTCATTTAACAGGAAGTTGACATCCGATTGGTACAAAAATAGATCCCACGATATGGCATGCTGAAACAAATAGTGAGTTAAAATTTCAAGCATCTGCGATAAATAGTTGCTGAGAAATCTTTGATGAAAATTTGTTTGAAAATTTAGGCTAAAAATAAACAAAGTCGTCATTTAACAGGAAGTTGACGTCCGATTGGTACAAAAATATATCCCACAATATGGCATGCCGAAACAAATAGTGAGTTAAAATTTCAAGCATCTGCGATGAATAGTTGCTGAGAAATCTTTGATGAAAATTTGTTTGAAAATTTTGGCTTAACATAAACAAAGACGTCATTTAACAGGAAGTTGATGTCTGATTGGTACAAAAATAAATCCCACGATATCGCATGCTGAAACAAATAATGTGTTAAAATTTCAAACATCTGCGATGAAAAGTTGCTGAGAAAAACGTGACAGAAATATTTTATACGGACAGATGGACAGACAGACACACAAGGGTAAAACAGTATACCCCCTTCTCCTTCGGAGTGGGGGTATAACAAATGAGAAGTACATACATCTATAAATGTAAAGGACAAGAGCGTACAAGGCCTGACAAATCCCCCCGTACCCAGGATTTTGAAATGGCATATGAACATATCAAAAAAATCTTTACATTTGAAAGTGTGCATCAGTATATGTACATGTATAATATAGAACTGCATTCTCTGACAAATAAATAATGTACATTAAAACATGTTCTTGGCACTGAACTCCCTTGTTTTATTTGTTTATTTTCTAAACATTACAGCATGATCTCATATCTGTGCTAGCGCTATTTTTATCCGACATTGTATGTACAGAACATGAACACATAATTGTTGTCATTATATAAATTGTATAGATATTTTTTTCATAATGATCCAATAAAATAGCAACAAAATGTTTTACTTAAAAGCAAATGAATTAAAAATAAAACGCAGTCTATACGATTCGAACACCCTCTCATTCGAGAAGGATGGACTACCTGCCTATCACAGTGAGCTACGTTGACACAGAGTACCGGTGAATAAATCTTACTGTTTGACAATAATTAATAAAGTAAAACGTTTTTGGTGAAAACTTCGCATTTGACCCATTTTGGGTCTAGACTCCATTTTAATAAATCAATAATGAAAATAAATAAAAACTTATTCTTTAAATAAAAGTACTTTTAAGATGGAATCGAGACCCATTCATACCTAAATTTTGCAATTTAGAACAGTAAACGATCAAGATGTTTGCATAAAACGCTGTGCAGCTTCATTTGGAAACCTATACCTGTCGTGTTTATAGAATGAAAGCACAATGTTGACTTCCATCGTGATATTTACACTAAAAACAATGCATACAAGCAAAAAATTAATATTCTAACTTAAATTGAAATTCTATCGTCTTGGTTGCTCCGAGTGGGGGATATACAATGCTTTGTACGCCCCCCTGCCCTTAACAATGAAAAAAAAACGTACCGAAATGCAATACAAAATAATGTTCTTGTTTATTAAGGTTAAGATATCGCTTCTTCAATTGTGCCTATTTAAATAATACATACTGTATCTGTAACATGATCACCCATATGCTATTTAACAGGAGCGGGGATTTTGATCAAAGGTTTATGACGATAAGATTATTACTTTAATATTTTGACCCCGTTTTATGTATCCAACACACTGTTTAAGGGAAAATACATGCTTCATACCACATGCAGTCTGGGTATAATTTTCTCATCTGTTAAGGTGTTCCATGTATAATGACCACATTTTGTACTTAATAATTGTCCGATATGTTTAACCATTATATCATTTTAAAATTATCAAATAAAAATACTCCAACAAAGAAATTTTCAATATTTTGATTATTGTCCAGTTAAATTGCATCTCGAATTTTACATTGAAGTCTGTGGGCAACATATGAAGCTGTCAGGATGAAGTCCAAGGAGAGGAGCAGCCATGGGTCAAAGTCAACGCTGATCAACACGGCCATCATCAACGTTGGATTCCAGCTATTTTTGGTCAGTATGTTTTCTGTTTATCATATTCCCCCACCCCCTCCCCTCCCCCCTAAGTTTTCAGTACCCCTTTGCTTGTTGTAAATGGCAACTAAATGGGGAGCATGGTGTTTTGAATTTGTCTCTTTAACTCGTCTTTAATTACATTCATGTTCTAATCTATTTTCAATTTCTATTTACTGGTGAATATTAGATGATAGCTCTGTGGCAACGGCTAGAGCATCTAAATATGAAGCCGTCAGGATGAAGTCAAAAAAGAGGAGCAGCCAAGGGTCAAAGTTGACGCTGATCAACACGCCCATCATCAACGTTGGATTCCAGCTATTTTTGGTCAGTATGTTTTTTGTTTATTATATTCCTCCACCCCCTCCCCTCCCAACCCCACCCCACCCCCACCCCCACCCCCACCCCACCTCCCGTCATGGTTAGGGAATTCTATTCAGGGGCCTTTGTGCATTTCGGAGATGATGTAATGGGTTAATGAATAGAATAAGTCCTCAGCTTCTATCCTCTTCATTGCTTGCCATAAGCGGGGACTCAATGGGAAGGTAATTTGTATCTTTTCTTGATTTGTTTTAATTTCATGTTCTAATCTGTTCGCAATTTTTACTTTCCGGTAAATTTTGAAAGCTGCCCCGTGGCAGCATTTGAATATGGAGCCGTCGGGCTGAAGTCCAAGGAGAGGAGCAGCCTTGGGTCAAAGTCAGCGTTGATCAACACCGCCATCATCAACGTTGGATTCCAGCTACCCCACTCTTGGGGACTCTGGTGGGTATCAAAGAATAAGTTTTCAGTACCCCTTTGCTTGTCGTAAAAGGCAACTAAATGGGGAGCATGGTGTTTTGAATTTTGTCTCTTTAACTCGTCTTTAATTACATTCGTGTTCTAATCTTTTTTCAATTTCTATTTACCGGTGAATATTAGATGGTACCTCGGTGGCAACGGCTGGAGCATCTGAATATGAAGCCGTCAGGATGAAGTCCAAAAAGAGGAGCAGCCATGGGTCAAAGTTGAGGCTGATCAACACGCCCATCATCAACGATGGATTCCAGCTATTTTTGGTCAGTATGTTTTTTGTTTATCATATTCCTCCACCCCCTCCCCTCCCCTCCCCCCACCCCCCACCCCCCCACCCCCCCCCCACCCCCCCCCAACCCCCACCCCCCCCAACCCCCACCCCCACCTCCCGTCTTGGTTGCATTTCGGAGATGATGTAATGGGTTAATGAATAGAATTTAGGTTAGGGCTAGTAGTATTATCCCCTGTGACCTTGATTAAGAATAAGTCCTCAGCTTCCTTAATTTGTTTCTTTTAATGATTTGTTTTAGTTTCATGTTCTAATCTGTTTTCAATTTCTACTTTCCGGTAAATATTGAAAGCTGCCCCGTGGCAGCATTTGAATATGGAGCCATCGGGATGAAGTCCAAGGAGAGGAGCAGCCTTGGGTCAAAGTCAGCGCTGATCAACACCGCCATCATCAATGTTGGATTCCAGCTACCCCACTCTTGGGGACTATGGTGGGTATCAAAGAATAAATTTTCAGTACCCCTTTGCTTGTCGTAAAAGACAACTAAATGGGGAGCATGGTGTTTTGAATTTTGTCTCTTTCAATCGTCTTTAATTACATTCATGTTCTAATCTATTTTCAATTTCTATTTACCGGTGAATATTAGATGATACCTCGGTGGCAATGGCTGGAGCATCTGAATATGAAGCCGTCAGGATGAAGTCCAAAAAGAGGAGCAGCCAAGGGTCAAAGTTGACGCTGATCAACACGCCCATCATCAACGTTGGATTCCAGCTATTTTTGGTCAGTATGTTTTTTGTTTATCATATTCCCCCTCCCCTCTCCCCTCCCTCCCCACCCCTACCCAACCCCACCCCACCCCACCCCACCCCACCTCCCGTCATGGTTAGGGAATTCTATTCAGGGGCCTTTGTGCATTTCGGAGATGATGTAATGGGTTAATGAATAGAATTTAGGTTAGGGCTAGTAGTATTATCCCCTGTGACCTTGATTAAAAATAAGTCCTCAGTTTCTATCCCCTTCATTGCTTGCCATAAGCGGGGACTCAATGGGAAGGTAATTTGTATCTTTTCTTGACTTGTTTTAATTTCATGTTCTAATCTGTTCGCAATTTCTACTTTCCGGTAAATATTGAAAGCTGCCCGTGGCAGCATTTGAATATGTAGCCGTCTGGCTGAAGTCCAAGGAGAGGAGCAGCCTTAGGTCAAAGTCAGCGTTGATCAACACCGCCATCATCAACGTTGGATTCCAGCTACCCCACTCTTGGGGACTCTGGTGGGTATCAAAGAATAAATTTTCATTACCCTTTTGCTTGTCGTAAAAGGCAACTAAATGGGGAGCATGTTGTTTTGAATTTTGTCTCTTTAACTCGTCTTTAATTACATTCGTGTTCTTATCTTTTTTTAATTTCTATTTACCGGTGAATATTAGATGATACCTCGGTGGCAACTGCTGGAGTATCTGAATATGAAGCCGTCAGGATGAAGTCCAAAATGAGGAGCAGCCAAGAGTCAAAGTTGACGCTGATCAACACGCCCATCATCAACGTTGGATTCCAGCTATTTTTGGTCAGTATGTTTTTTGTTTATCATATTCCTCCACCCCCTCCCCTCCCCCCCCCCAACCCCACCCCAACCCCACCTTACCCCCCACCCCCACCCCACCTCCCGTCATGGTTAGGGAATTCTATTCAGGGGCCTTTGTGCATTTTGGAGATGATGTAATGGGTTAATGAATAGAATTTAGGTTACGGCTAGTAGTATTATCCCCTGTGACCGTGATTAAGAATAAGTCCTCAGCTTCCTTAATTTGTTTCTTTTCTTGATTTGTTTTAGTTTCATGTTCTAATCTGTTTTCAATTTCTACTTTCCGGTAAATATTGAAAGCTGCCCCGTGGCAGCATTTGAATATGGAGCCATCGGGATGAAGTCCAAGGAGAGAAGCAGCCTTGGGTCAAAGTCAGCGCTGATCAACACAGCCATCACCAATGTTGGATTACAGCTACCCCACTCTTGGAGACTATGGTGGGTATCAAAGAATAAATTTTCAGTACACCTTTGCTTGTCGTAAAAGACAACTAAATGGGGAGCATGGTGTTTTGAATTTTGTCTCTTTCAATCGTCTTTAATTACATTCGTGTTCTAATCTATTTTCAATTTCTATTTACCGGTGAATATTAGATGATACCTCGGTGGCAATGGCTGGAGTATCTGAATATGAAGCCATCAGGATGAAGTCCAAAAAGAGGAGCAGCCAAGGGTCAAAGTTGATGCTGATCAACACGCCCATCATCAACATTGGATTCCAGCTATTTTTGGTCAGTATGTTTTTTGTTTATCATATTCCCCCTCCCCTCTCCCCTCCCCCCCCCCACCCCTACCCCACCCCACCCCACCCCACCCCACCCCAACTCCCGTCATGGTTAGGGAATTCTATTCAGGGGCCTTTGTGCATTTCGGAGATGATGTAATGGGTTAATGAATAGAATTTAGGTTAGGGCTAGTAGTATTATCCCCTGTGACCTTGATTAAAAATAAGTCCTCAGCTTCTATCCTCTTCATTGCTTGCCATAAGCGGGGACTCAATGGGAAGGTAATTTGTATCTTTTCTTGACTTGTTTTAATTTCATGTTCTAATCTGTTCGCAATTTCTACTTTCCGGTAAATATTGAAAGCTGCCCCGTGGCAGCATTTGAATATGGAGCCATCGGGATGAATTCCAAGGAGAGGAGCAGCCTTGGGTCAAAGTCAGCGTTGATCAACACCGCCATCATCAACGTTGGATTCCAGCTACCCCACTCTTGGGGACTATGGTGGGTATCAAAGAATAAGTTTTCAGTACCCCTTTGCTTGTCGTAAAAGACAACTAAATGGGGAGCATGGTGTTTTGAATTTTGTCTCTTTCAATCGTCTTTAATTACATTCGTGTTCTAATCTATTTTCAATTTCTATTTACCGGTGAATATTAGATGGTACCTCGGTGGCAACGGCTGGAGCATCTGAATATGAAGCCGTCAGGATGAAGTCCTAAAAGAGGAGCAGCCATGGGTCAAAGTTGAAGCTGATCAACACACCCATCATCAACGTTGGATTCCAGCTATTTTTGGTCAGTATGTTTTTTGTTTATCATATTCCTCCACCCCTCCCCTCCCCTCCCCCCCACCCCACCCCACCCCACCCCAACCCCACTTTACCCCCACCCCCACCACACCTCCCGTCATGGTTAGGGAATTCTATTCAGGGGCCTTTGTGCATTTCGGAGATGATGTAATGGGTTAATGAATAGAATTTAGGTTAGGGCTAGTAGTATTATCCCCTGTGACCTTGATGAAGAATAAGTCCTCAGCTTCCTTAATTTGTATCTTTTCTTGATTTGTTTTAATTTCATGTTCTAATCTGTTTGCAATTTCTACTTTCCGGTAAATATTGAAAGCTGCCCCGTGGCAGCATTTGAATATGGAACCATCGGGATGAATTCCAAGGAGAGGAGCAGCCTTGGGTCAAAGTCAGCGCTGATCAACACCACCATCATCAACGTTGGATTCCAGCTACCCCACTCTTGGTAACTTTGGTGGGTATCAAAGTATAAATTTTCAGTACCCCTTTGCTTGTCGTAAAAGACAACTAAATGGGGAGCATGGTGTTTTGAATTTTGTCTCTTTCAATCGTCTTTAATTACATTCGTGTTCTAATCTATTTTCAATTTCTATTTACCGGTGAATATTAGATGGTACCTCGGTGGCAACGGCTGAAGCATCTGAATATGAAGCCGTCAGGATGAAGTCAAAAAAGAGGAGCAGCCAAGGGTCAAAGTTGACGCTATTCAACATGCCCATCATCAATGTTGGATTCCAGCTATTTTTGGTCAGTATGTTTTTTGTTTATCATATTCCTCCACCCCCTCCCCTCCCAACCCCACCCCACCCCCACCCCACCTCCCGTCATGGTTAGGGAATTCTATTCAGGGGCCTTTGTGCATTTCGGAGATGATGTAATGGGTTAATGAATAGAATTTAGGTTAGGGCTAGTAGTATTATCCCCTGTGACCTTGATTAAAAAGAAGTCCTCAGCTTCTATCCCCTTCATTGCTTGCCATAAGCGGGGACTCAATGGGAAGGTAATTTGTATCTTTTCTTGACTTGTTTTAATTTCATGTTCTAATCTGTTCGCAATTTTTACTTTCCGGTAAATATTGAAAGCTGCCCCGTGGCAGCATTTGAATATGTAGCTGTGTGGCTGAAGTCCAAGGAGAGGAGCAGCCTTGGGTCAAAGTCAGCGTTGATCAACACCGCCATCATCAACATTGGATTTAGCTACCCCACTCTTGGGGACTCTGGTGGGTATCAAAGAATAAGTTTTCAGTACCCCTTTGCTTGTCGTAAAAGACAACTAAATGGGGAGCATGGTGTTTTGAATTTTGTCTCTTTAACTCGTCTTTAATTACATTCGTGTTCTTATCTTTTTTTAATTTCTATTTACCGGTGAATATTAGATGATACCTCGGTGGCAACGGCTGGAGCATCTGAATATGAAGCCGTTAGGATGAAGTCCAAAATGAGGAGCAGCCAAGGGTCAAAGTTGAAGCTGATCAACACACCCATCATCAACGTTGGATTCCAGCTATTTTTGGTCAGTATGTTTTTTGTTTATCATATTCCTCCACCCCCTCCCCTCCCCCCCCAACCCCACCTTACCCCCACCCCCACCCCACCTCCCGTCATGGTTAGGGAATTCTATTCAGGGGCCTTTGTGCATTTTGGAGATGATGTAATGGGTTAATGAATAGAATTTAGGTTAGGGCTAGTAGTATTATCCCCTTTGACCTTGATTAAGAATAAGTCCTCAGCTTCCTTAATTTGTATCTTTTCTTGATTTGTTTTAGTTTCATGTTCTAATCTGTTTTCAATTTCTACTTTCCGGTAAATATTGAAAGCTGCCCCGTGGCAGCATTTGAATATGGAGCCATCGGGATGAAGTCTAAGGAGAGAAGCAACCTTGGGTCAAAGTCAGCGCTGATCAACACCGCCATCATCAATGTTGGATTACAGCTACCCCACTCTTGGGGACTATGGTGGGTATCAAAGTATAAATTTTCAGTACACCTTTGCTTGTCGTAAAAGACAACTAAATGGGGAGCATGGTGTTTTGAATTTTGTCTCTTTAACTCGTCTTTAATTACATTCGTGTTCTAATCTATTTTCAATTTCTATTTACCGGTGAATATTAGATGATACCTCGGTGGCAATTGCTGGAGCATCTGAATATGAAGCCGTCAAGATGAAGTCCAAAAAGAGGAGCAGCCAAGGGTCAAAGTTGACGCTGATCAACACGCCCATCATCAACGTTGGATTCCAGCTATTTTTGGTCAGTATGTTTTTTGTTTATCATATTCCCCCTCCCCTCTCCCCCCCTCCCCCCAACCCCTACCCCACCCCACCCCACCTCCCGTCATGGTTAGGGAATTCTATTCAGGGGCCTTTGTGCATTTGGGAGCTGATGTAATGGGTTAATGAATAGAATTTAGGTTAGGGCTAGTTGTATTATCCCCTGTGACCTTGATTAAAAATAAGTCCTCAGCTTCTATCCCCTTCATTGCTTGCCATAAGCGGGGACTCAATGGGAAGGTAATTTGTATCTTTTCTTGACTTGTTTTAATTTCATGTTTTAATCTGTTCGCAATTTCTACTTTCCGGTAAATATTGAAAGCTGCCCCATGGCAGCATTTGAATATGAAGCCATCGGGATGAAGTCCAAGGAGAGGAGCAGCCTTGGGTCAAAGTCAGCGCTGATCAACACTGCCATCATCAACGTTGATTCCAGCTACCCCACTCTTGGGGACTATGGTGGGTATCAAAGAATAAGTTTTCAGTACCCCTTTGTTTGTCGTAAAAGACAACTAAATGGGGAGCATGGTGTTTTGAATTTTGTCTCTTTCACTCATCTTTAATTACATTCGTGTTCTAATCTATTTTCAATTTCTATTTACCGGTGAATATTAGATGGTACCTCGGTGGCAACGGCTGGAGCATCTGAATAAGAAGCCGTCAGGATGAAGTCCAAAAAGAGGAGCAGCCAAGGGTCAAAGTTGACGCTGATCAACACGCCCATCATCAACGTTGGATTCCAGCTATTTTTGGTCAGTATGTTTTTTGTTTATCATATTCCTCCACCCTCCCCTCCCCTCCCCCCCCCCCACCCCACCCCAACCCCACCTTACCCCCACCCCCACCACACCTCCCGTCATGGTTAGGGAATTCTATTCAGGGGCCTTTGTGCATTTCGGAGATGATGTAATGGGTTAATGAGTAGAATTTAGGTTAGGGCTAGTAGTATTATCCCCTGTGACCTTGATGAAGAATAAGTCCTCAGCTTCCTTAATTTGTTTCTTTTCTTGATTTGTTTTAATTTCATGTTCTAATCTGTTCGCAATTTCTACTTTCCGGTAAATATTGAAAGCTGCCCCGTGGCAGCATTTGAATATGGAGCCGTCAGGATGAAGTCCAAGGAGAGGAGCAGCCTTGGGTCAAAGTCAGCGCTGATCAACACCGCCATCATCAACGTTGGATTCCAGCTACCCCACTCTTGGGGACTCTGGTGGGTATCAAAGAATAAGTTTTCAATACCCCTTTGCTTGTCGTAGAAGGCAACTAAATGGGGAGCATGGTGTTTTAAATTTTGTCTCTTTAACTCGTCTTTTATTACATTCGTGTTTTAATCTATTTTCAATTTCTATTTACCGGTGAATATTAGATGGTACCTCGGTGGCAACAGCTGGAGCATCTGAATATGAAGCCGTCAGGATGAAGTCCAAAAAGAGTAGCAGCCAAGGGTCAAAGTTAACGCTGATCAACACGCCAATCATCAACGTTGGATTCCAGCTATTTTTGGTCAGTATGTTTTTTGTTTATCATATTCCCCCACCCCCTCCCCCCCCCCCTCCCCACCCCACCCCACCCCACCCCAGCCCCAACCCCACCTCACGTCTTGGTTAGGGAATTCTATTCAGGGGCCTTTGTGCATTTCGGAGATGATGTAATGGGTTAATGAATAGAATTTAGGTTAGGGCTAGTAGTATTATCCCCTGTGACCTTGATTAAGAATATTTCCTTAGCATCAATGCTCTTAATTGCTTGCTGTAAGACATGACTAAATGGGAAGGTTATTTGTGTTTTGTCTTAAGTTGCTTTAATTTCATGTTCTAATCTTTCATCAATTTCTATTTTCCGGTTAATACTGAGTATTCGAAGCTCATTGTTGCAGTTGCAGTTATTATGTGCAATGTGAATGTGAACTTGAGTGTGATTGTTATTGTCGTCATCCAAACAATGTAAACAAACACAAAGAACGATGGACTACAACATCCTAACGATGTAAACACAAAGAAATGGAGAAGGGCAAACATAAAGGGGGGCCAACGATGGACTACAGTAATCAGAAGATTTGAAAATTATCCTGTGTACTTCAAAGAAAAATAACTAGTTCTAAAACATACATGTGATGATTGCTGGAGTCGAGCATCCAAGTTAAAATCTTGCTGTGGGGAAATATAACACTTAAAGATTTGTTTAACTACTTGATTTGTAAACATTATATTATTTCATTATGAATGTACATGTACTTCATTGTTTACAACAAAATATATTTGATACCGTATATCTAAAAAAACTTATATTCATGCCCAAATTATTTTAAGGATTAAAAAAGTTTGTAATAGCAAATAATTCCAGATATAATTTTTGTGTATTGTATTTTTGCAATGTGAAAGTATTTGTGACATAAAAATTGTATTCTGAAATCAGCAGATATACGGTATCATATAATTCTTCTATGTTTAATTTTTGCCATGCTTTGTTTTGGTTGTAGGTTGCCCCCACAAGCATTTGTTTGGCAAATTGTTCTTATAAATTCTTTTTGCATTCAAATTCTTGTGGAGGTTGTTATTTCTTCGAATGAGACTGTGGGTTGGCAGGGTAAGTTACCTTTGCAATCTATTTGATACTGGAATTTGGAAACTTAATTGCAAAATATAATGATTAGCATTACATGTAATATGTACATTTAGCAGTTGTCATCATGAAGCATAGAAAAATCATCTTTAAAAAAAAAATCCTGTAAGATTTTTCTCTACCTTAATCTCCTTTCTTTCCTATCATTAATTTAGTTGGTCAGAGATGTATGCAATTATATTTCTAAGATTAAGACTAAATTTTCTAATGATACATTAATGTAAACATATTTTATATTTTTAGCTGTGTATTCTAGCTGTAAAGCATTTTTGCATAATTAGGGCCCCGCTCTGTGGGCACCCTATAGTGATCAGTCTGTCCCGTCCATCCGTCCGTCTCTTTCCGTCCGTCCGAGATCGATTGTCCGGAGCATATCTTCTCTCCTCTTGGCCCAATCTGGCTCATACTTCACCCTTGGAGTGCCTTTGGGTAAAGGGTGTGCAGTGAACTTGAACCATGTTTCTAGGTCTAAGGTTAAGGTCATAGCAGAGATATATAAAATCCTTGTCTGGAGCATATCTTCTCTCCCCTTGGTCCAATCTGGCTCATACCTCACTCACAGAGTGCCTTTGGGTAAAGGGTGTGCAGTGACCTTGAACCATGGTTCTAGATCTAAGGTTAAGGTCATAGCAGAATTATACGTAAAATCCTTGTCCGGGGCATATCTTCTCTCCCCTTGGTCCAATCAGGCTCATACTTCACTCAGAGGTGTCTGTGTTCAAAGGTGTGCAGTGACCATGAATGAAGTTTGTAGGTCAAGGATCAAGGTCATATGGGACCACGCAAAAATCTTTTTTTCAGAGCATACAGTACCGAAGTAAACCCGGGGTTTAGTTGGGGTCTGCTATGATGTTAGGTTCCGTCTGATCGGTACTGTATATACTTTCCACTTAGCCATATTTGCTCATTCTTCACATAAACAGAGCTTTTCATTGAAGGGTGTGTTGTGACCTTGAAGCAATTTTCAAGGTCAAATGTGAAGGTCATAGCAGAATTTTTTGAAAAATCCTTGTTTGATTATATCTTCTCTCCCTTTGCTCCAATCTGTCTCATACTTCTTTCACATGGTACCTTTGATCGCAGTGACCTTGAATAATGTTTGTAGGTCAAGTATCAAGATCATATCAGATCACACAAAAATTATTTTTTTTTAAAGCATATATATATACTCTCTACTTAGCCCTGTTTGGCTAATACTTTACTAAAACAGAGCTTTTCTGTTAATGGTGTGCAGTGACCTTGAACCAAGTCAATGTGAAGGTCATAGCGGATCTCTTTTTAATCAGTTTTAGACTGAAGATTTTTTCCCATTTGCTTAATCTTGCTCAGATCAAAAATGCCGGTATGTAAGGGGTAATGAGATTGAATTAAAAGTTCTATGCCAGCTGGAAAATTTCTAAGTTATGGGCAAAGCAAAATTCTTTTTATCCTATTGTCCTTCATTTAAGCTGGGCCCTTTGAGATAGTCACCGTCTCAATGTTGTCTAGTTGGTAGCAATGGACAGCGTCAATATTTTAGTAAAAAGTAGTGTACCTGTATTCGAAGGTTTTTATGTACTATGAAAATTAGTGAATTGATAATAGGTGGTATAATTTTATGGTAGTAGGGAGTTATTCCTGACTTTTGATATAAAGCATGTAAGTCTCATAGTGTTATACATGTATAAGGGGGTGCCTGAGAGTCAGATACTTGATGGCCGCTGTTAACTTTTTGTGTGAGAAAGATTGCACTCTGTCCTTGGGTCATCTCTCTGCAGGGAGAGCAATGGGGCAAAATGAGTAAAATTTTCACAGTACACAGGGGGTCCAATAGATGTTTTATATGACCAGAAAAAGATATGGGTGATATTTTTTGGAGAATTTCTCTCCTTATGTCATTCCTTAAGGTGGTATGGGACACCTCCATATTGTGACGTATTATTTATTGAAATAAACAATAAAAATAAGTATAATTTTATAAATAGTGTCTTTTCCAGAATTGCTATCTAACAGCGTAGCATAGTGGGTTAGAGGATTCACTACCGAACTAAAAGTCATGTGTTCGAATCCTGCTGGGGCTTTTAAAATTTTTACCTTTTCAAAAAAATCTAAAACATTTTTTTTGGTAAAATTTTGTTAAATTTAAAAATTTGAAACCGGTGAAAGCAAAGTTAATTATTAATGAAATTATTAATTAAAATGACCCATTGACCTTTCATTGTTAATGTTACAGGTACTTGACCATATTTGGTTTTAACCTCTGCATCTCTGATTCAATATGTCCACAGTCTATGAAATTTTCACAGAGGAGCAGAAGGCTCAATTTATTTCTAAAATAAAATAAAAGACCAAATTCTGTCAAATTTGTTTAGGCCGCCTGAATGAGTCAGGGTGTGGTGTTTTTCAGCCTGTCATCAATGGTAAACAACAAAAAGTACTAGTGCATAGATTTTTCTTTATACAAGGACATTATATTGACAAAACTTTACATGTTTCTCATCCCTGTCATTGCAAAATATGCATAAACACAGAACATTTAATGTCTCTCGAACCACAGTCAGTGCATGCTCATTTGCCCTGTTGTCTCTTTCGTTACTGTAGAGGGAGAGTGCCCAGAGTTTACGATTCTTTCCTTCTTACTTCCAAAGTGTTGAGTGGTCTCATACTTCGTTGTTTTCTTTTGTATGCTGTGGTACTGCCTCAGGTGATCGAGCTGACTCATCTTCTGGTGGAATGGTCCTGCATAGTCCCAACACACACCAACCTTGTTAGCTATGAGAGATGATGAAGACCCAGTGCCATGAGTAGAGGTATGTATAGTTGAGTGACACAGCGCAGTAAAGTTTTTGGCCCAAGTTGTATTCTTCAGTGCGTAGGTGAAGTCTGTCTGATGGAGACTTTCGCACTTATTAGTAGTTAAGAGCTTACAGATTTTCGGTAAGTTTTGGCCCAGTATTTGTTTATTGATGACCCTCTGTATGCTGGAAATGTCTTCAAGTTCCAGGTCCCTTCCATAAGGTAGGAATTTGGCTCTGTAAGTAGGTAGGTGGGTATTGGATGTAAAGGACATTCTCCGACAGTAGTCATGGACTCCGGAACAGCATGGCAGAATGTTGGATATGGCCCTCTCAGCCTTCTGAAAAGTTCAGACTTGCACAGTTTTTTTAGCTCACATGAGCTGAAAGCTCAAGTGAGCTTTTCTGATCACTATTTGTCTGACGTCCATCTGTCTGTCTGTCTTTCTGTCTGTCCATCTGTCTGTAAACTTTTTACATTTTCGACTTCTTCTCCAGAACCACTGGACTGATTTCAACCAAACTTTGCACAAAGTATCCTTAGGTGAAGGGGATTTAAGTTAAAATGAAGGGCCATGCCATATTTCAAAGATAGATAATAAAGAATAATTAAAAATTTGTTGGTATCTTAAAAAAATCTTCTTCTCAAAAACCAAATGGCAAGAAAAGCTGTAACTTGTGTGGAAGCATCCTCAGATAGTGAAGATTCAAGTTTGTTCAAACAATGATCCCAGGGTTAGGTGAGGCCACTATGGGGGGGGGGGGGGGGGGGGGGGTCAAATTTTTACATAGGAATATATAGAGAAAAATCTTTAAAAATCTTCTTCTCAAAAATCAAATGGTCAGAAAAGATGTAACTTGTTCAAACAATGATCCCCAGGGGTAGGGTGGGGCCACAATTTGGGGTCGAATTTTTACATAGGAATATATAGAGAAAATCCTTTAAAAATCTTCTTCTCAAAAATCAATAGGCCAGGAAAGCTGTAACTTGTGTGGAAGCATACTCAGGTAGTGTAGAAACGATGATCCCAGGGGGTAGAGTGGGGCCACCATGGGGGGTCAAATTTTTTCATAGGAATATATAGAGAAAAATCTTTTTCTCAAAAACCAAATGGCCAGAAATACTGTAACTTGTGTGGAAGCATCCTCAGGTAGTGTAGATTCAAGTTTATTCAAACCATGATCCCCGGAGGTAGGGTGGGGCCACAATGGGGGGGGGGGGGGTAAATTTTTAAATAGGAATATAATATATAGAGTAAATCTTTAAAAATCTTCTTCTCAAAAACCAATTGGCCAGAAAAGTTGTAAGTTGTGTGGAAGCATCCTCTGGTAGTGTAGATTCAAGTTTATTTAAACCATGATACCCAGGGTAGGGTGGGGCCACAATGGGGGTCGAATCTTTACATAGGAATATATAGAGAACAAGAGAAAAGCTGTCAATGTGACAGCAAACTGAGTTTTCTTTTGTGTGAACAGTACCCATAATCCATTTGTCAACCCTGAATTGATGAACACTAACCTATCCAGAGAAATGGGGTACCCTATATGCAATATTTTGCCAAAAAATGACGAAGTTCAACAGCTGGTATTTTTTTTTAATAAATTATCAGAGATCAAAATCCTAGCAATATGCACATTTCTGATACAGTGAAACTTCTCAATACCCGCACCCCTGAAAACCACACCCCTTCAATATCGGCCGATTTGAAAAGTCCTGACCAGCTCCCTCTTTATTTCTTCTATATAAACCCTTAGAAAAACGGCAACCCCTGAAAACCGGACACCGTGTTTTGTCGACCGATCTTTAACAAACGTGTGAAATACACCCTCACAAATCCGATATTTAGCCAGAAGGCCAGAGACACCGCTATAATTGACAGAAGGTGTGAAAAAGGGGAACACCGACTCGCATGTCAACGGTAAAGTTGTGAATTACGCGTTTTGAAAATGGCTTTATAACAGGTTCTGTAATTAATCTGCTTTGTTATATTTTTATTATGAATGATTCATTGTTTTCATGTGTTAACTCATGTTTTATTTTTTAATTCATTGATTCCTATTTATTTAATAATTGTATTTTATTTATATCACACTGAGTAAAGATTAGAATTCGGCGATAAATCAAACGTCAATGATACAAGCGGCATAAATGTTTAGATAAAAAATCCTTGATTATGCTATTCTGCTGTGTTTTATATTCTACACATGTACATACACATTGTTTTTAGTACAGACACATTGTAGTACAGACACATTGCCAGAAAACAAATGAGACATCCCACCATGAGACTTTGACAGGAGAGAGACAATCTAATAATCCCATATCAGATATATACAACTACAGCTTAGGGGTTATAATAACGCACATGCAGCCTCAAGTAGGACATGCTGTCTTTTTGTGAGTTTAATTTCTGGCATATACAAGTGCTTCCCACAATTTTATGCAGCTGAAACAGGCAACAGTATTCCTGAGTTCCGTCAAAAGTGTGCGCAGTAGACGGAATAAACCCTTATAGAAATAACTCAGTACTAAAACATTTGGGTTATAATACCTCACACTTATTGTAATGTAGGACATGTACGGGTTAAATTAGATAAATTGTTGATACAAATGTCTGTTTTGCATATTCTAGGCCAACAAATGCAGCAAATTCACAAATTTGTTGTCAGGGTGTGATTATGGAATAAACCCATGTAAAAACAATTGTTTACTAAATTATAAGGGCTATAATAAAGGACCTCTAGTCTAAACTAGGACTTGTGCTGATTAGTTTAGACTCATTTCTGATAAAAACATATGATTCTCATGTTTTGGAAGCGTTAAAATGACATTTGTACTGATTTATGTCGAAAGTATGTCAAATGAACTATAAAACCCTTATAGGATTATTTGAACACGGAAACAGAAGACTTAAAGTAACACAAGTCACACATAAAAAATGTAACTTGCAGCTATGTTGTTAAATGAAACCAATTTATAGTGAAATGGGTCGTTTCTCGCGAGCCCATCCAGTTTCGGGTTGCCTTGTTATACCCCTTATGTTTTAGCTTTTTTCTACACTGCCTTCATGTTTGGAGGAAACAACAAAGAAAGTATTTCATTATTTGATTAAATATCAAATCATGGATATATAGTACAGTAAATACTGTAAATAGGTCCCCTGGAATACCTTATAACTGAGGTATATTGTACATGTATGCATCTTTTCTTACTTGAAGAAACAGTGATCTGGCCAGTAAATATGCTTGTCTCCAAAGCTGAAGTTCTCATCTCCCACTAGCTCCTTTGCCCAGCTTGTGATGTTGTGTTCAGGAAGTGTTCCTCCAAGCTCAGCAGGCAACACTTCTTTAGTGATAAACTGGTGAAGTAGTCCCAAGTTTATTCCATGCATATGTATCTGCACAAAAATTGATCAGAATGAAACACATGCTTGCAGTCAATTTCAAGTCACAAAAAAGTTTTGGATATATATATATATATATATATATATATATATATATATATATATATATATATATATATCTGCTTTCAACCTTAGGGTGACTATATATTTTTTTGAACCTTAAGGGGACATTTCGTATAATTTGATATGTTACTCTCAACACTATATGACTTACATGAACATTAATTGTATGGTTACCAAAGGCCAATTTTTTTATAGAAAATCATAAAACTCGTAAAGAAAAAAAATATACAATTTTCGTGTCCCCTTAAAATTTAGAAACCATGTCGCACAGTTTACGGGGACATTTGTATATTTATTTACAATGGGCACTTTAAGTAGACCAGATGTATATTGATATATTCCAACTTAAGGTGCCCAAAATTTTAATTTATCTCATTTAAAGTGTTACATTGTGTTCTTTTTGTATTTATAATGAGATAATTTTAAATAGTTTAGTGAAACATTCCTTACATGGCTGAAGGCCCGCCATTAGGATAAATTTATAATATCATCAAGTTATTCTTACCATAAAGAAACTTCTTTTCTTATCAGTTCTTTAGTTCTTTAATTTCTAAGTTTGCGATGATTCCTACTTTTTATTATATATATTTTTTAATCTCTATTATTACAGAGGTTAAAATTCAGTTAAAGGCATGTCAAAAGGTGAAAAGATGTAGGTATTTTCTGACTTTGAGAAGCGAGTGACAAATAAAAAATAACTACACAAATGTATGAGATATTTAAGTGCCTACATAAGTGTCTCAAACAATACCAAAGTTCCAAATTAATTCATTTCATTATCTGCATCTCAAAGTACAACTATTGGGAACTTAAAAAAATACCAGAAAAACGAAATTGGGCTTTCTAAAATTCTTTTATTACATATTCAAACAATTTTATAGGAACAATTTAATTTGTTCTAACTTCATTTCTTTAAAAACAACATAGAAATTAAAACATTAATTGTACTGTTTTCAAAAATTCTTGAGCAAAAGTCAAAGAGAATTACAACAATGTGGAACATTTTAGTCAATGTCTTTCATGTTTCCCTTGAATGACCAGTCTACATTCAATCAAAGCTCAAAGCTGAATTTTTAATTCAGCAAAATATAATGCAGTCTGTCAGTTACAAAGTGATTCTTAACCAAACTTTTTTTTCAACACTTTGCACTTTGCACTTTTAGTTGAGCAAGACCGTGTTAAAACTAAATAATATGATGTTCAGAAGACAATCAAGTTTTAAATTAAACATCCATTTAAAGTTAAGAAATAACTACTGATCATAAAAGTAATTCATTATTGCATAATCTACTATATATAAATGTACAATCTAATATTTTTTTCTCATTTAACAAATTAAGACTTAAATTCTTATAAGCAAGTTCAGAACAAAAATGTTATTCATCTTCAGTGCATCATTAATTTTTAATACTTTCATTTTTTTCTCAATATTTCATAGGATTAAATTCAGAAAATTGATGAGTTGTTTCATCAAACTAGTAATCTAATACATAAGTTTGCATCATTACTTAAATAAATGTCCATTTAATCAGAGTTATTTCATTCAATTCTTCAGTAGACAATTTCACAATAATTCAATGTTTTTGTCTAAATTTATTCTATGCACCTTTTCCAACACACGACATTATCATAACTTACTTTAAAATCTAGAAAATTAAACAAAGCATCTTTAAGATCAAGATCTAGTACATGCAATGTGCCTTCAGGATTATGAAATTCAAGATATAAATATTTTCATTGATGCTTCATAAAAACAGCTTTGTTTGATTCGGTGTGGTGGGGCTAAACTTTTGGTGAACACTATGAAAAATCATGTTTCAAACATTTTCAATAAAATATAATGTAGATAAGGCTCGCGCCATGTTTTTGTTTACATAAGTTCAATATACCGGTAAAGGTTCTTTTTCAGGCTGAGTTTTCTAATTACTAATTCGTATCTAAGTTAAAGAAACAGTTCCTAGCGTTTGTAACATTCATTTTTGGTCTAAACCTGAAATTTTTTCCTCAACATTTAAAATGTAAACAAAATCATGACCTCAGCTTTGGTTACATAATCAAAATTGTGAGCTCTATATCTCGCTTATAACTCCACGACTGAGGGTTTACACTCAAATTTTTGGTTGATTATTAGAAATACCTAATTAAGTCATTGTAAACATTAAAAAGAGAAAAATAAATTTTGAACCAAATCGTGACCATGCCCCTTTAATATAAAAGGCATCAAGTTATTTGCAGTATGTAACATTTTGCAACACAGATCTTTTCTATAGGGATGTACAGGTTACATCTGCAATTATTTTTGGTAACAACAAATATCAATTTTTTTTAAAAGAAACATAATTCTAAAGGTCAATTCATTACAAACAAACAAGATATCTGTGAGCCAATACTCAAAAGTGATACCCCCGCTCTGATCTGAATATACAAAATAAGCAGTCGATATTTAACAGGGAGTTGACATCATTTTTAAAAAAAATGGATCCCACCATATGGCATGCCTACACAAAGAAGTTAAAATTTTAAGCCTCTGCTATTAATAGGTGCCGAGAAATTTTTGACAACAATTTGTTTGAAAATTTAAGCTAAAAAAACAGTCGTCATTTAACAAAAAGTTCACATCTGATTGGTACAAATTTGGATCCAACAATACAGCATACCAAAACAAAGAGTGTTTTAAAATTTAAAGCATTTGCAATCAATAGTTCCTGAAAAAATGAGACAGAAATTTGTACAGAACAAACAAAAAGACAGGCAGACAGACACACAAGGGTAACGCAGTATACCCCCTCTCCTTTGGAGTGGACTATTAAAATACAATAAACCAGAACAATAAAAATGCAGACAATATGGCAATTCACAGAATACTGCATGTAAAAATTCACAGGAACGAAAACAGATTTCCTACGGAGATTTATAATGGGGAATGTTGACATCTTTTCTCTATTCGGAAGTACTCGGGACACCTCGCGCAATTTTTCAACGTTATCATCCGGGCGTCTTCATCTCCTTGGCAATGGAAAAACCTCGTAGACTTTTTATTTTTAGCCGTGTACTGATACCCGACAAGCTAGAGGGGGCGTTTCAAAGGGGAAATCTTGGGATTTTTCCATACTATTGAATGAACATCGTTTGAACCAAGAAGTATTTATAAATATTGAGTAATTTAAGAAAATATGCGGCAAAAATATCTTGGGACAGACTATAGAAATTCACAAGACATGTTCATTTCTAAATTGTTCATACAGCCACCAACTCCAACTCTGCAAGTTTTTTGGAAGTTCTTAGCCTCGCCGTTTTTCTCTCATTAAAAATCTTTGTTCTGGCTTTAGAAATTTTTGTCTTCATATGAAGACCATCTAATGATGGTACGTTATTTGTCTGCAGGAAGTCTTCAATTTCTTTCTTACCTGTAAAAAATAGAGAGGAGTGAATGATTTGTCATTGATTATATTTTTAAAAACATGTTTATGAACACCACATAAATAGGCATAAAGTCATAGGCATAAAGTCATCATTTTAAACATTAATATTTTAATCAATCTCAATGAAATAATCCTAAATTCGGTAACAAATTCCCCAACCGACTTCACTGAAGGGAACTAGAGCTTTTTTTATCCATCTGTCTATCCCACTTCAGTTTTTCACAATTTTTTTCATTATGGGTTTGAAGAATAATATGAACTTGCTTCATAATGTCAAACAACAGATCAAGTATACATTTTAGTAGCCTCTGGTCGTCATATTTTTGAGAGAATTGATTTTTACATTCCAATTTTTTTAATGACTGGATTCGGTGTATGTACTCAATAAATGAGGCCAGTATGTGGTCAGTAATAATATCATGTACATGTATCATTACTTTTATCATTTCTTACAAACAAAAAAGTTCTGTAAACTGTGTCAAGCATTGTGCTGTACATTTTATCGGCAGTTTTTTTTTGTATTATAACAATCCAGTGTTATCGTGTCTGGGCTGTTAAATATTAAAGTTTGGTTTGAGGTTCGGAGTACAGAAGACTGTGATGATATTGAGTATGACAGGGAATTCCTCTAGCAGGAAACAATTAACTTGGCAAAATTATACGAGATAAAATAAAGAGTATTAGTTTACCCACTTTGTATTTAATTTCAACATCGACTGTGTCTGCTTCGCTTCGAATATGTATTTTTAAAATGGATTTTCAAGGTTGCTAGCTGTTTGTTGTAATTATTTTTCATAATTTCATACTATACAAGAAGTCTTTAATTTCTGAAAATTTCAACATTTATGATGGGGGATATTTAATACAAAAGGTCTCAAAATTTTGCCATTCTTAATTAAAGGGGTACCAGTAGGGAACGTGTATTGTTTATGCAATACTCTCAGTGAGCTAATTTTTTAAAAAGTTTTAGTTATTGATTTATAAGCAAGACTCATTACACACAATTCATTACAATGTAAACAAAGCCCATGTCTTAAATCTAAAGCTGTTTTATAACCTTCATGTATTGCCATGGCAAAATTTGAGGCCACATTAAACCAATTTTATAATTCTTCTATACATATGAAGGAGTCTAAAATTCAGCCACACCTTCCGTTATGGCTACCTTTAACAAGTCGCCAGTATCAATGTTTTTTTTTAAATATATCTTAACTTATTTTAGCAACAATCTGTCCACCACAGTCAGCAACAAGTGTTTTTAGGTCCCATGTTTTGAACATGCCTGTTTTCAAGGGTCAATTTGTCTGTTTTGTCACATGACTTATGTCTAGAGGACAGACTTTGCCTCATGGAGAGGCAAAACATAATCAGCATCATTTAGGTCAATCATAGTTAATGTGAACATATGAATTTCTGAATTTGCTATTAACTTATAAGATAAATTTCAACAATTGAATGACAACAATTTAATTATTCAATATCTAATTATCAAACAAGTGAGAACAATTTATATTTATCAATATTATCCATATGCGTGGCCTCTGCTTAATGTTCTCTGAACGAAAAACAACTGCCTGCAATTTTTATGTAAATTTATAATATAAAATGTATATAATAATATATAATATCAAATAATTTTTAAATCTAAATTCAACCTTTATAGTCAACCCTCCCCCATTGTTGCCCACCCTACCCCCAGGATTAAAAGGTCTATATGTATGATAAGAGTAAAATTTGGTCCAAAATGATTCAAAATTTTGAGTATTTAGTCTTGTATTGATAAATCTTTATTTAAGAGGTTTTCATTTTTCAAGCCTGCACTCAATGTTTTCTAAATGAAAAATAACTGAGTTAAATTTTACATAACTTTATGATGTAAAATTTAAATTATAATATAAAATATTATATAATAATTATTTAACATCTAATGCAGGTTATGTATTTTTTGGCTTGTCGCTACAATCATATCCTGCAGGAATCACATTGCAATAAAAACTTTAACTTAAGTCTATTCTCATGCAGTTAGTGGTCTTGTGACAAAATAGTCAACAGACAGGAGGGCTAACAGCTACAACTACATGTCATTAGCCAGGTTCGCTTGAAGTTACAATTCAGATGATCACCTTTAATTTACAGTTCATGAGCAAAGTGTAACTTACATGGTAGATTGCCTGTGTTATGGTCTTTCTGAGTCAATATGTACTTCCTGAAAAAGGATTTCAAATTGGCTGTATCTTCCTTTGACCATTTCACTGTTGAAATACAGAAAAAAAACATTGATAATTCAAATTTGTTGGGTTAGGTGATGTAAAATTAACATTAAGTTTCTCGGCCAAATTTCTCCTAAAAAAAAATGGAGGATGGTGGCAATTTTTTTTAAAGTAATAAATAAATAGATGCGGGAGGGCTTTTTTATATATTCATTGGCCATCTTGGGTTGCAAAAGCGCATACCTTATGAAATTGTCATCAACACAACCTGCCCCCTCCCTCCCCCCCCCCCCCCCCAAAAAAAAAAAAATTCAGGGCCATACTTAAACAAGAAAAAAGCTGTCAAAATGACAGCAAACCAGGTTTTCTTTTGTGTGAACAGTATCCATTATACATTTGTCAATCCTAAATTGATATCCAATCCAGAAAATTAAGACACTTTATAATCTATAAATAAAGTACAATATTGTCTATATTTAAGGAATAAAGAATCATTCTTTGAGTATTTTGATGTGATAAATTTGATCGAGCGTGATCAAATCTAATAAAGCCCAAAGGGCTTTATGATAGATTTGATAACGCCTCAACCAAAATTTTCACCTCATAATATTCAAATAATGATTCCTTATTACTTATATTTATATATTTTTTGGTTATTCTATGAGTTTTTATTTATATGTAAATTTCTTCTCAGAAAAACTTAGGAGGAATTATCAATACAAAAGGAGTACCCTTTTGGCAGTCACCCATCCGCCCCCCATTTTCAGTTTCAAAAACTGGATTTTTCCTTCAGAAAACCCTGTTAAAAATTGTTTGTTTGGAATTGCCACCTTAGGGTTTTCAGATCCAGGAGAGAGGAAGGAAATTTCTTTTTCAAATTCGTTTGATTACATAAAAATTGATAAATACTGTAGAATCATTAGATTTCGTGGTGGCTCAATTTTCGTGGAATTCGTGGGTACCTCTCAACCACGAATTAACATCCTCAACGAATTAATATATTAGGATACAAAAAGTCATATTTCCTTTGTAGGTTTCAGTGAATACACAAAATTACGTCCCCATGAACCTGTAAAATTTAAGCAATCCACGAAAATTGGCCCCTACGAAATTTAATGATTTCACAGTAGAAACATCAATAAACAGGAAATGTTTCTTATCTTTGTTCTTGTCATTCAATCTTCATATATGATTAAACTTTATTCCATTTCTTTACTGCCGATTTTTGACAGATAGTGAAGCATAGCATGGAAAAAGATACTGGCAGAAAAAAACAATGAAATAAGTCAAGTCCAACATGTTGAAATGAAAATGATTCATGTTATGCTTTGCAGGATGTGATGTAACGAATTTTTGACTCACTGAAAAAGTATCAAATTAACATTTTAACTATAATATTTAAAAGTTACATACTCCAAAGTCTTGTCAAACTGATGGAGATCATTTACTCTTCAATGCTGGGATAAAATATTTCTGATCCAAGTAATTCTGATAATAACTGAACTGTCCCCTCCATATTTATTTCAATTTTGACATGTCAGACTTGTCTGATTCCACTACTATCTTTTTCCATGTATCATCTTTACTAAAACTGCTTATCCCATTACTTTATTTTTACTTCACCATTTACTTGAATGGAAATATATGCATAAAGGAGAAGTTTTCCACCTCAAACATTATCTGACATTTCAACTGAACTAACTTGTAAACAATTAAGAAAAATATGCAATTTTTTTAGCAGGGGTGGGGAAGGAAGGGGTGATCATAGTTACTGTTTCAATTAGGCTGGAGGCAATTCCAAACAAACAGTAATTCTATTTTGCCCCAAAATACATTGACATTAATAATACATAAATATTTACCAGTCTTTGGGTTGTTCTTCTCTTTTGACTCTAGAATTTCATCTAAGTAGGAAAAAAGACAAATTAATCATAGGCCTATGTGATATGTTAAATATATGGTTTCACATCATCTGTCATTCAAGTTGCTTTTACATAAGTAATATTAACATTAAGAATTTAAAACTAAGGTGGCCAATTTTGGATTTTGTTGCACATGCTTTTGTGCTTGCCATGTCTATACAAATTGTTTTGATACCATTTACCAATATTAAACCAAATAACAAATTACCAATCAAAACAATTTGGGATGTTTAAAAATCTGGTAATATAGTAAAGATAGGTAATGTATTTTTTATGATGCCCCCTAAAATAAAACCAAATGATTTGATTTTCATAAAACACTGCAGGTACAGGAGCACTTAAAAGGGACTTGGACACAATTTGAGATCAAAATTCTAATTTTTATTTTTTTCGTATAAAATGGTTAACTTGTGCATTTTAAATGATTGACAAAAATATTGAATGTTAAAATCAAGTTAAAGCGAGATACAAAGGTAAAAATTGATTGTTATGTAAACAAAGCTCAAGTCTTACAGTTGTTTGCAAAAAGTGTAATGTAGAGAATGACCATTTCTTAGACAAAATGACATGTAAAAAACAATTCAAACTAATTCAATATATTCATAAATACTATTATCAACAAAAGAAAGATACAGCTGATTGAAACTTACACCAATATACAGTCATTTCATGCATATCTTTTACAATTTAATGCTATGCTATGGTATACAATTTTAATGCTATGCTATGAGATTTGTATGGTATGCTATGAGATTTGTATGCTATGCTATGAGAAATTGAAATGAAGGGCTTAATGATATGGTATGGTATGCTATGCTATGATATGCTATAAGATTGAAACAAAAACGCCTCCATACACAGAAGAGTTCCACACATTTCGAAGTGAAATAATAATAAGCCAAAGTTTACCACAAATCTATTATGTAAACATTTATTTTTTCAAATAAAAACATTTAAAACCGAGTTAAAATAATGTTGTATGCTATGCTATTGTATGCTATGGTATGAGATTCCAATGCTATGGTATGAGATTCCAATGCTATGCTATGAGATTTCAATGCTATGCTATGCTATGGTGTATGTTGTAAAAGATATGCTTGAACTGACTGTAACACATATGTAAAACATAGGTAATCACAGATTACAAAGCTCACCGAGACGAGACATCACCCTTATGAGACTTCACCTTTATGAGACCACCTTTATCATATTAAATGAAAATCATACTTTATGATCTTGGATATTCATGGATTCTGTTTTGACACAATATCGTATATCATCTGTTAAAAAATTGTATGATAATCATATGTTCATATGTTAATCAATACAATAATATAAAATTAAATATTGCATCCTATCATATTTACAACATATATCATATAATACAATAAAATACCATAATAAACAATGATGAGATATGATATTGTAATGTATGATATGACATTGTATTGTGTTAATACAATATCATAATATATAAAACAATTTGGTATTATATTACAATATCATATTAAATAATACATCATAACATTGAAACATATGATATTATATTGTACAATATAGTATGATATTGTATGATACTGTATAATTTTTGATACATAATATATTGTATCATATGATACAATATTATTTGATACAACATTGTATCATATCAAATGATACAATATTATGTGATAAAGTAAAATATAATATAATACAATATTATATTATAAATATTGTATCATAATACAATAATATATTTTACAATATCATACAATACAATTTCATGTGATGTGATAATATATCATATTATAAACCAATATTATATTATACAATATCGTATGATACTATATTATATAATATAACAGTATCATATTATACAATTTCATGTGATATAATTCTTTTTTACAGAAACTAATATCATATTATACAAATTCCTATGATACAATATTATAGAATATACAATATAGTATCATAGGATACAATATTATATTTTGCAATATCTGATGTAAAAGTATCATGTGATTAAATAATAAATCAATAATACAATATAATATTATACAATATTGTATCATAATATACAATACTATACATAACGATATCATTATACAATATCATAACATAAAATATCAAAAAAAATTATACAATATCAAATCGTATCATATAACTTTTTATAATATTACATATGATATTATATTGTATCATATTAAACAATATGATTTCATACCATACAATACTATATCATAGGAATCATGTTATATCATTTATCAACAAACACATCTATCTATCGAGCAGGTTTGAGTGAGGTAGGAGATTTCTTTAGCATCCTTGATAATGGAGATCAGGCTCTGCATCTGAAGCAACCTCTGCGTTTCATTTATAATATAGTTAAATCAACTATGCAAGCTATCATCTATAAAACACGTGACCTGTTCCAAAAAAACTAAACCTCATCCAGCATCCCAAACCTATGGCTCAGATTCAGCATTCAAGCCTGTCAGGTGCATCAGTATACATAAGACGCATCTCCATGCAAGTTTGGTGAAGTTCAGACCAGTAATAACTAAGATATCATCATCAGAGGGCACTAGCAATTAAAACCTTAACCTGCTCCAGCATCCGCAACCTATGGCTCAGATTCAACATCCATGCCTTTCAGGTGCATCTGTATCATAAGACACACCATCCATTCAAGTTTGGTGAAGTTAGAACCTGTAATAACTAAGATATATTTTTTAGCATCCTTGATAATGGAGATCAAGCTCTGCATCTGAAGCTTCCTCTGTGATTCATTCATACTACAGTTTAATCAACTATGCAAGTTTGAAAAAGTACTATTATCTATTAAACATGTGACCTGTTCCAAAAAACTTAACCATATCCAGCATCTGAAACCTATGGCTCAGACTCAGCATTCAAACCTGTCAGGTGCATCAGTATCATAAGACGCACCATTCATGGAAGTCTGGTGAAGTTAGAACAAGTAATAACTAAGATATAATCATCAGAGGGCACCTGTTTTAAACACTTTAACCAGCTCTAAAAACCTTAACCTCCTTCAGCATCCGAAACCTATGGCTCAGATTCAGCATTCAAGCCTGTCTGGTGCATCAGTATCATAAGAAGCACCATCCATGGAAGTCTGGTGAAGTTAGGACAAGTAGTAACTAAGATAAAATCATCAGAGGGCACCTGCAACAAAAACTTTAACCAGCTCTAAAAACCTTAACCTCCTCCAGCATCCAAAACCCATAGCTCAGATTCAGCACTCAAACCTGCCTGGTTCATCAGTATCATAAGACACACCATCCATGCAAGTTTGGTGAAGTACGGACCAGCAGTAACTTAGATATTGCTATTAATGGGCACCTGCAACAAAAACTTTAACCTGCTCCAAAAACCTTAACCTCCTCCAGCATCCGAAACCTATAGCTCAGATTCAGCACTCAAGCCTGTCTGGTGCATCAGTATCATTAGACACACCATCCATGCAAGTTTGGTGAAGTACGGACCAGCAGTAACTTAGATATTGCTATCAAAGGGCACCTGCAACAAAAACTTTAACCAGCTCCAAAAACCTTAACCTCCTCCAGCATCCGAAACCTATAGCTCAGATTCAGCACTCAAGCCTGTCTGGTGCATCAGTATCATAAGACACACCATCCATGCAAGTTTGGTGAAGTACGGACCTGCAGTAACTTTAGATATTGCTATCAAAGGGCACCTGCAACAAAAACTTTAACCTGGTCCAACAACCTTAACCTCCTCCAGCATCTGAAATTTAGGACTCAGATTCAGCATCCAAGTCTTTCAAGTCCATAAGTAGGTCCAGATGCATCATCCATGCAAGTTTGGTGAAGATAGGACAAGTAATAGCTTAGATACAGGACCTGCAACAAAAACTTTAACCAGGTCCGGACGCCGACGCCGACACCGACGCCGAGGGTATAGCATAAGCTCCCCCTGACTTCGTCTCGGTGAGCTAAAAATGACAATATTTGAGCTTTGTTTACAAAACAAAGAATTATGAACTCTGTATCTTGCCAATAACTTGATATTTGACGTAGCATTATAAACTTCTATATTTATAAGTATAAACATTGAAAATAGAAAAATGAGATTTAATTTTTTTAAAGTCAAATTGTGTCCAAGTCCCTTTAAGTCGATCGACTGAATATTAAATATGTTTTTCCTATTACAGCACTGATATAATGAAAGTTGACAAAACAAAACAATCCTATTCTATCCTATATCCTGTATCATGCATCCTATACTGCAAACCAGATCTGTCCTATCCTGTCCCATACGGAATAAAAGATAAATGAAACGAAAAAAAGAAATTCATGACTTTATCAACTAATATTATGCTTAAAAGAACCAATTAATACAGGTACATAAACTTGAGGATTTTCAGAGCGATGTAGCATTTTAACCAGTGCATCGATAAATTAAATAGTATGTGAAATGTACAAAATTATGTTAACAGACAGGTACACAATTATGGTTTTGTTTTTATTTGATGTTCATATCATAAACTGCTAAAATGCAAATAAAACAACTAATATAGATGCAAGGAATTATTGATTAATATTTTTATCAATTACTTTTCCGTATCGTTTAAATTCTGAGTGATTGATGTTCTGTCGATACGGGGAATTTATATTTACTTGAATCAATCAAAATTGTTTAATCATTTGATTTTGTTAAAATATGAATTTGTACGAATTTATGGTGAGTTGACATTACTTAATTCAATCTGATCACTTAATTATCAGGCAGGAATATACGTCCAAGTTATCGGGCATCGTAGACATTATGTGAACGTGAACATATGAGTGCACACATAAAGTATGTTTCGTGTCTATTTCTGTATTTTTCGAAATGACAGTCATTAAAACAGTTTAACTGCTGCGTTCTGTACACGAAGCGATAGAAATATACTTAATATGTTGAAAATTTATACCCTGTATTGTGAACACTTCCTATGTTATCCACGATTTGATAAAATGTAACATACGCATCAAAATTTTTCACCATTTAGTTAATTCAGCACAGTGCTAGATACTCATTAATGTTTTACTTTGTATAACAAATAAAATTGATGTTTTAAATGTATTAATTGATGCTGTAAGGTAATAAATACACTGATTTTCGTTTTGCAAAAACATTATGAAATTTGATTGGCTACTGGATGCAGAAAAAGATAGGATAGGATTTAACTTCTATATTTCTATCATGTATTGTGCGTCCTTTATCCTATCCTATCCTTGTCAACTTTCACTATGGCAGCACTGTACTATAGTTTTTACAACAATAAAATAATAACAAGTTGTTAAAAAAAAGCATTAAGAGATATTTATTCCCCCCTCCCATTGAAGAGGAGCCTAGCCCTTCCTTGAACCAAGTAACAGCCCTTTACCATACAATTTGGCATTTGTCATTCAGTTTTGGGGTTTACTAGATGTTCTTGCATTTAATGCTCAGATTTAAAGCTGTACATTTAGATTTGGTCACAACTTACCATCCATATCAATTTCTGGACCCTGTGATGATTCCATATCATCCAATTCTAGTAAATAAAGACAATTGCATTGTTTGTTCATGTTGTATGAAGACATCAAATTTTAGTTAAAAACCACCTATAAATACTACTGACACTGAATATATTAAGTGTCATTCAATTATGGGTTTAAATTGTAACTGTTTTTCTCCCTCATAATAATAATTTGAAAAGAGCAGTAATATGATGATGACAATACAATGTAATACCTTCACTGGCCTCTTCTTCCACCTTCTTAGAAACCTCTTTAGAAACTGACATATCCTTTCCTAAAATTACAAGTGAATGAATTTTGGAAAATATATATAAATAAGAGGGAAGAAAGGGACATATCCTGATTTTTGTTAAGAGCTTTGATGATTTTATATTGTAATTTTGATGCATGATCAATGCATTTTTAGATCCATTAAAAGCGAGTTTTTAACTAGTTTGTTCTTTTAATGAATAAAAAATGAATAGAAAAGGCAGGTCTAATAAATAGAAGATTACTATACGAAGAAATCAAGCAGATTTGACATGACTCATATCTAAGATATTGCTTATCAATTGGCAATCAGAACTGCCATAAAAATACGACTTAAAATCAATATATTTGCATAAGCAAAGGTTAGTCACATCAAACAAGCTTACTGAATAGGTTGGCAAATAACACTTACATGTAAGGTCAAGCCAGTTCACACGTACAAGTTAAAAAAAATTGAAATGGGCAAGACCAACTGAACTAATTTGCATCTTTTAAACAAGAGAACCATGGACCATATTGCTCACCTACAGAACAATAGCCAAAAAAATACTGTGGTTTCATCAATTTTCGTGAGCAACAATATTCATTGATATAATGAATATCACAGTTTAAAGGATAAGTAAATTATTGGATAATGTTCATAACAATACAGATTATTATTAAAAGTTGCACTTCAACGAATATCATATTTTGTTGATTCAATCAACAATGAAATCCACAAAAATTTGTATTTAACAAATATTGATGAAACCATAGTAATTGCCATGATAATAAAATAAGATATATGTAGTCATTATAATAAAAAATATTTGGACATGAGAATTGTTTATCTCATCATTTAAAGCCCCGTGTATCTTCGGTGTTCAAATTATTGCAAGTGGAAACAATAAGAATGCTAGTATAGTTAAAAATACTACAACAATTTAACAAGAGGCCAACAGGACATAACACTCACCAAAGTACCATAGCCCACACACAGAACTGTGGAGGAATCTCATAATTTAATGCTTGTATAACTCTTTTAATCATTACATTATTTACAATGATTCATTTTTAGATATGAACAAGCAAGGGAAGAAAACTTCATTTACCTTTAACCCTCCCCCCTTCCCATCCCACCCAAGGGGACATGAAATTTACTGGTTCAGGGCTTTACTAAATATGCAGTAAGTTTCAATTCATTGCCAGTAAGATAACGGAGATTAAAACATTATGTGCAATGGTTCTAAATAACCATTTTAGCCCCATCCTAGAGTTAAAACCCCTACTCTGACATTTATAATTTTGGTAGAGGGCCTCCTGGTCTTCATGAATTCAGTTTTGGTATACCGTATTTTTCGGGCATAGGCTATTTTTTTTGTCTGATGCATAAGACTTGGCTTATCCCCTGGATTGGCTCATTGTAGGCTCAAAGTAGAAAAAATCAAACACTAAAATACAAAATTCAAAATGGTGGTCATGACGAACCCTCTTAGTATTAAAATATAGTGATTTTATTATTATTTGTAATGACAGGCACATTTTTTGCCCAACCGCAATTATCTTCCTTTCATATGAAAAATAAACCATGAAAGCCTGTCGCCAAGGATTCTTTGTACCAAGTTGGTTGAAAATGGCAAAATGGTTCCATAGAAGAAGATGGAATGTGAACGTTTCAAATTCGTTGGACAAATTAGAAAATCTCACTTCGGCTCAGATGAATTAAAAACTAAATGTTGCAGGGGGTATCAAAAGGACAAAAGCTGAGGCTTAGGTTTAAAAATCTACCATTTGATATTGATTGCATTCATTTTGAACAAAGATTTTAAATACCTTCATCTGCATCAGTCAGCATGCGTCCCATTACACGCAGAGTCCTAATTCCAGCTGGGCACTGATAGTTGTCTTTATTAATTTCCTTCTCATGTCCCATATGATCCAAAAATATTTCCTGGTTTTGTGGTAGCATGTGTAGACTTGCATATATAGTGGACAGTCTATGTCTCATTTTGCCTGCATTTATGGTCATACTGACATCTGCTCTACTGCACACATTTTTTAGAGCATGCCAACCGGAACAATGTGACTTCCCAGATTTTGTTGCAAATAAAAATGGGTTTTCTGCAGAGATACCATACAAGGTTCTATATTGGATAAGAAGTCTTATTCCTGGAACCAAATCTTTTGGAACGAGAACTGGAACAAACTTTTTACCTTTCCCTTTAAGGTAAACAAGTTTAAACTGTCCGACCAGGAACTTTTCGGCCGCATCTTCCACATTTTCTACCTGCTCCTGCGGAACCCAGACATTTTGCTCAGCATCTTCCCACTCTGCTCTCAACATTCTAGATGCCTCTTCACCTCGCCTTGCATTAAACAGCGTCAGTCTTGCTACAATCAAAGTTCTAAGCCATGTATATCTTTCCATGGTAAAATTGGAAACATTTTCAGAAATTTCTTCACTTATATAGCGTTTCAGTATCTGAATATCAGTCTCCTTTGGAAGATTTTCAGGTTTTCTCAATTTCTCCATGCTATTCTTAACACACATTTGCCGTGCACCTGAGAATAACTCACATGACTTGAATTTGTATGCATCTTTGAAAATTTTCAGTTCTTTAGCCTTTGCGTCTTGCATTGTTTCCGCAAAATGCCCATGCAATGCTTTGATAGATCTTAGAATAATTGCATTCAAGAATAGTTTTTGTCCATGTTTCTCTTTCCTTTCAGTGTGGTCATCAACAATAGAAACCTGTTGGTCAATAGCATCATAGAGATCTTGTAAATGACTTCTATTAAACATTGTTTCCACAGAATTTGTTTCTGATTCACCACTTATGTCACAAAATGTTAAGTAAAGTCGAGCTAATTCTCTCATTTCTGCCATAACTACCCTTTTCACTTCATTTTCTTTTCCTGTTTCATGTCTTCTTAAATTGAAGTGCCTGAAACCTATCAGCTTTATCATTGGATCTGACCTGCATAACTCACCAACTTGGCCATCACGAAAACTGTTCAATATTTCCCTGAACTGTTTATCATCATCCATTCTGGTTTTGCTTTCTGTAGTAATCTGGGTTTGACTGGATCAGGCTGAGAGACAATACATTTATGCTTGTAAAAAAACCTACTGGACACAAAACTTTTGCATGAAGCACAAACACGCAATTGATCCTTTTGGTTTGGCTGTCTTTCTCTCATCAATGGATCTCTGTTGTCTGAGATTAAAAGTACGTTATATTCATATATTCCATCCTTGCGCTTTCTGTCAAAGAAAATGTTTTGTTGCACGGTACTTTTTTTCAAAACTTCCGCAACTTCGGGTTCTGATTTGTGTTTCCTCATTATATGCCTCTTCAGTTTGCCATTGTGGATAACTTGCCTACAGTACACACAGTACCTGTCAGGTTTCTGAAAAATAGAGCACTTAAATAAATGAATATGGAAATATTGTAAAAATTTCATGGGGGTATTTTTTTTTAGAGATAGGGGCCTGGGGGCACTGCTTGAAGTTCTTGGCAAAGATTCTGACTCTCTCTTAGAACCTATGACTGCCCAGCATCCAGATAATCAAGACCAAGTTCTTTATCTGAAGTTGCCTCTATTTATATAACCCATTAATAATTCTATCAACAGTGCAAGTTTGACTGGGGATGAACATGATTTACTTCATCGTGTAACAGGCTCCGAGACAATTACACAATTGGAGAAGTTCTAAAATCTTAACCTGCCTAAACATCTGGATAATCAAAATAACTCTTTGTAATGTATGTAAAGCTAGCTCTGTGGTTCATTCAAAAAGTAAACTCATTCATGCATGTTGGGACCATTATTTACATATATTTTATGTCTGAGCAGACATACCTTGTACACATTCGTTTCTTCTGTGATGCATTTTCTGATTTTACAGCTATTTGTGTCACCTGTCAATAGCATGTCACCTGTCAATAGCATGAAGTAAATATTGGTTAAAACACACTTATGTAAAAAAAAAAATAAACACTACACATTCTATTGATCACTTGATATATAATCAACATGTAACCAGTATGCTATTTAATTGAATAGCTTTTTTTTCCAACTACATGTATCATGAATATGGTTTCAATACCAAAGATACCAAAGTTAACAAATTCCAAAAACTTGACAACTTTCCACAATAAATTATCTTAAATAATTGAGAAAATAGGTTATTTGTCACAGAAATAAATTAATATTGATCATGTCGATCATGTTTAGAAGATATGCATCTTTCCTCTTTTAAATTTTTAAATAACTTACACAATTTACAACAATAATAAATATAAATACCTTTCAATGGCATTTCGGCATTACTGGTGTCCTCTTGGGTGTCCTCTTGGACAGTCAAGGAAGACACTCTTGGCATTTCGGCATTACTGGTGTCCTCTTGGACAGTCATGGATGACAATCTGGACATCTTTGCATTTCTGGTGTCCTCTTGAACAGTCAAGGATGACCCATTTGGCATTTCGGCATTACTGGAGTCCTCTTGAACAATCATGGAAGACACTCTGGGCATCTCAGTATTACTGGTGTCCTCTTGGACGGTCAAGGATGACCATCTTGGCATTTTGGCATAACTGGTGTCCTCTTGTACTGTCAATGATGACACTCTGGGCATTTCTGCATAACTGGTGTCCTCTTGGACAATCAAGGATGACCCTCTGGGCATTTGGGCATAACTGGTGTCCTCGACAGTCAAGGATGACCCTCTTGGCATTTCGGCATAACTGGTGTCCTCTTGGACAGTCATGGATGACAATCTGGACA